>NC_069458.1:13568648-13613718 GCF_026875155.1 Cherax quadricarinatus | reverse complement strand
CGGGTTGCTGTTGCTGTTGTGCCGGGTACCCACTTCGTTTCCCACACTGCGCCGCGATGTGGTCATATGACCCACATAGCCGACACGTACGTTGTTGCCCCGCATACGTTACATAGACTTGAGTCCTTAATTCTTTCAACACAATATATGAAGGAATAGGGTGTCTAAGAGTCATTTTAACTGTATACGCGCCTTCCAGCGCACCTGCATACGGTCCAGTTGCCCATCTCCCTGCTGTGGCTACGTGAACCGTCCCATAAGTACGCAGTTCACTGGTAATATCAAAATCAGTCGCCTCAAAAGGCACATTCCTTATTTTCACCCAGGTGTAATGTCGAGATACATCATGAAGTCTCACCGACACAGCTGTATTAACCGGTATGATGGTCTCCTGATACTTGTCGACCACTGCCTCGTAGACTTGTGCAGACGTCATTTTAACGAAGATTCTTGTCATTCCATTTAATGAGACACCACATATCTCCTCATTTGCTATACCATAGGTATCGCGAATGATCGCTGGTAATAATAAATCCATGTTGGATCCTGTGACAGCACCACGGATCATCTCAATGCAGACAGTGTTGATTCTTCTTCTGCTATTCAGCGCCATGTTGGAGAAAATAAAGTTTCCACCAAGCAACGCTAGGGGCAGCTCAATCAGGTAAACTGCGCAAAACAAACTCAAACAGGAGCGTCTGCGCAGCTCGTCCACACGGCTCGGAGGTGATGAGGACAATGATTTGCCTTATTACGTACGCTTAGGCATTGCTGTCTTGGTTTAAGGTTGCTGCTCACCATAACCCTCAAGTCCTTTTCGCAATCTGTATGGCTAAGTTCTACATCATTTAACTTATAAGTACTAGGGTTATGGGCACTCCCAAGCTTCAGAACCTTGCATTTATCTACATTGAACTGCATCTGCCACTTTTCTGACCAAGAATAGAGTTTGTTTAAATCCTCCTGAAGTTCCATAACATCTACGTTTGACTCAATTATCCTACCTATCTTTGTGTCATCGGCGAATTTGCTCATATCACTAGTAATTCCCTCGTCAAGATCATTGATATATATTATAAACAACAACGGGCCCTGTGGAACGCCACTTGTTACAGATCCCCACTCGGATTTAACCCCATTTATGGACACTCTCTGCTTCCTGTCAGTGAGCCATGACTCGATCCACGAGAGCACTTTTCCCCTAATGCCATGAGCTGCCACTTTCTTTAACAGTCTATGGTGCGGAACTCTATCAAAAGCCTTACTAAAATCTAAGTAAATAATATCAAATTCTTTATCGTGGTCAACAGCCTCAAAAGCTTTACTGAAGAAAGTTAATAAATTAGTTAGACAAGACTGGCCTCTTGTGAATCCATGCTGAGTATCATTAATCAAGCTATGCTTATCGAGATGGCTTCTTATAATCTCAGCTATAATTGACTCTAGTAATTTGCCTACAATTGAGGTCAGGCTTATTGGGCGGTAATTTGACGGTAACGACTTGTCCCCTGTTTTAAAAAATAGGAATTACATTAGCCATCTTCCACATATCAGACACTACACCTGTTTGAAGAGATAAATTAAAATATTAGTTAATGGTTCACAGAGTTCCATTTTGCATTCCTTAATAACCCTTGAAAAAACCTCATCAGGACCCAGCGACTTATTTTGCTTCAGTCTGTCTATCTGCTTCACAACCATTTCACTAGTGACTGTGATGTTACATAATTTATCTTCTTCTAGCCCACTATAAAAAATAATTACTGGAATATTGTTAGTGTCTTCCTGTGTAAAAACTGAGAGAAAATAATTATTTAAAATCGAGCACATTTCATTGTCTTTGTCAGTAAGGTGCCCATAGTTATTTTTTAAGGGGACCTATCTTATCTCTAACTTTTGTTCTAAAAGGACCTGGAAAAAAACTTTTTGGGTTAGTTTTAAAACCCTTTAGCAACTTTAATTCAATGTCCCTTTTAGCTTTTCTTACCCCCTTTTAATGTCCCTCTTAATTTCAATATACTGATTCATAAGATGACCTCACCCTTTTGATACGCTATAATTCCTTTCTTATGCCCTAGTAGATATTTAAAGCCTATTATTCATCCTTTTTTGGTCATTTCTATTTGATCTAATTTCTTTATATGGGATAAACGGTCTTTGAGCAGCATGTATTGTGTTCAGAAAGCTGTCATTCATAGCTCTCTTCGTTACCCCAGTCAACAGATGATAAGTGTTCTCTAAGCCCATCGAAAATTGCTAAGCGAAAATCTGGGACTGTTTACTGAGTTATCGCTACTATCGACTTCCATTCAATGCTAAATGTAATTAAATTTGTGGTCGCTAGCACCCAGTTCCTCTGAAATTTCTAAATTATTAACAAGGATTCATTGTTTGCCATAACTAAGTCAAGCAGGTTATTTCCCTTGTAGGTTTCTGTCACAAACTGCTTCAAAAAACAATCCTGAAATACTTCTAAGAAGTCGTATGATTCTAAATTCCCAGTCAAGAAATTCCATCAATATGACTAAAGTTAAAGTCCCCCTAGAATTTCTACATTATCGTGCCTTGTGGCCTTAAGAATTTCCTCCCATAGTAGTCTCCCTTGGTCCCCATCTAAGTTTGGGGACGGTATATTACTCCTAAAATCAGTTTTTCATGCCCCTCTGAAAATTCTATCCAAACAGACTCTGTATGTGTTACTTCAGACTTAATACCCGTTTTATGCAACAGTTCAAGCGATCTCGGACATACAATGCCACCCCCACCCCCCTTCCTGATACTCTATCTACTTGGAACAATTTAAAACCCTGAATATGAAAATTCCGCAGGGATGTCCCCACTTTTCGAATTAAACCAGTCTCAGTTAAGGCCCAAAAACATCAATGTTACCTGCACTAGCAACTAATCTCAACTCGTCCATCTTATCCTAGCACTACAGCAAATTTGCATAATAAACTTTGAAAAAACTCTCCTTTTCTTTACCCTCCTGCTCATTTCTGTTTTTTCTACTAAACCTATTACTGTCCTTATCACCCAAAGCCACTGGCTTTTCAATATCTACCTCGTTCTGCTTATTACTAGTTCCCCTAGAACTCGTAAATTACTACACTGGGACTTTACTGTTTTCCTGCCAAACCCATACCATAACTATTCCTAGTTTAAAGTCCTAACAGCCCCTCCACTGCAGTTGCCATGCTCCCACCCCAGACCTAGAAAGTGAACCCCATCCCTGGCATACATGTCATTTCTGCCATAGAAGAGGTCCCAGTTGTCAATGAATGTTACTGCATTTTCCTTACAGTATTGTCCAGCCAGCAGTTGACACCAATTGCCCTGGACAACCATTCATTTCCAACTCCTCTCCTTGGCAAAATACCACTATGACAGGGTTCCCACCCTTACCCTAATTTTTTCAATTGGGTGAACCTATACCTGCTTATCAGGTCCCTTTACTCCTACGTCTGCCAACATCGTTGCCTCCAGCACTGAGACAGATAATAGGATTGCTCCCATTACCTCTCATGATGTCCCTCCAGACGGCTAACAATGTCCTCCATCCCAGCCCCAGAAAGCAAACTCTATCTCCTACTCCCGTCCTTCAAGCAAACGCCCTATCCCCAAATACCTAACTTGGCTATCCCCAACAACAACAATATTCTTACCTTCCTTGATGTCGTTCGTCGTGACGTTCCCAGTAGTCGACTCACATTCGTCGGGTAGCACTGACAATGTATTAGATGTTTCCACAACAGTTTCCACGGCAGTCTCTTTCTTCTTCCTCGTTTCTACCTTTCCATTCGTCTTCTTGATCGTCAACTTCGTTCCCTGCTGTCCAGCCACTGACCAGTTTCCCTTCTTGACCTGAGGACTCAAAACAGGAGGACTACTACGAATCTTCTTGTTTTCCTCGGTCAGTCGCCGAATCTCCATCTTCGCCATCCTCAATTCATCCTTAAGCTGTTGGTAAAGTTGCTCGATGGGGGGCATCTTGCTTTAATTCGTAGAGAGCGCGCAAACAGGTCTTCACAGAGCTAAGTACACGTCACCACTGCGCAAAAGCCAACTCTATCAGGAGCGACTGTGCAGCACGTCCGCACAGCCCAATAGCGATGCGAACAATGGACCACAATGGAAATAAGTTAGACAGTCCTCGATGACGCACTGACTTTCTTGGGTTATCCTGGGTGGCTAACCCTCTGGGGTTAAAAATCCGAAGAAAATCTTATATTAGGTGAGTATCCCCTGTCAGGAGCACTGTAGAGCACTTGTTTACAACATGTGTGACGGGAAGACTGTAAACAACACCGTCACTACCAGCAAACAACTAAAATGTGTCTAGTAGACACGTCTACACTCCAGTAGACATGTCTACACCAACAGGGACTCCAGTAGACATGTCTACACTCCAGGGACGACCAGACACGTCTACACCCTACCAGACTCCAGTAGACACGTCTACTCCAATTGCGACCACAGACTCCAGTAGACACGTCTACACTCCACCAGCGACTCCAGCAGACACGTCTTCACTCCACCTGTATCACTAACGTGTATAGTATGCAAGGTCATGGAGATCATCATCAGGAGGAGAGTGGTGGGGCACCTGGAAAGAAACAAGTGTATAATTGACAACCAGCACGGTTTCAGGGAAGGAAAATCCTGTGTCACAAACCTACTAGAGTTTTATGACAAGGTGACAGAAGTAAGACAAGAGAGAGAGGGGTGGATCGACTGCATATTTTTGGACTGCAAGAAGGCCTTCGACACAGTTCCTCACAAGAGGTTACTGCAAAAGCTAGAGGATCAGGCACACATAACAGGAAAGGCACTGCAATGGATCAGAGAATACCTGACAGGGAGGCAACAACGAGTCATGGTACGCGACGAGGTGTCAGAGTGGGTGCCTGTGACAAGCGGGGTTCCACAGGGGTCAGTCCTAGGACCTGTGCTGTTCTTGGTATATGTGAACGACATAACGGAAGGGATAAACTCAGAAGTGTCCTTGTTTGCAGATGATGCGAAGTTAATGAGAAGAATCAAATCGGATGAGGATCAGGCAGGACTACAAAGAGACCTGGACAGGCTACAAGCCTGGTCCAGCAACTGGCTCCTTGAATTTAACCCTGCCAAATGCAAAGTCATGAAGATTGGGGAAGGGCAAAGAAGACACAATATAGTTTAGATGGCCAAAGACTGCAAACCTCACTCAAGGAAAAAGATATGGGGGTGAGTATAACACCGAGCATATCTCCTGAGGTGCACATCAATCAGATAACTGCTGCAGCGTACGGGCGCCTGGCAAACCTACGGATAGCGTTCCGATACCTCAGTAAGGATTCGTTTAAGACTCTGTATACCATTTACGTCAGGCCCATACTGGAGTATGCAGCACCAGTTTGGAATCCACACCTAGTCAAGCACGTCAAGAAATTAGAGAAAGTGCAAAGGTTTGCAACAAGACTAATCCCAGAGCTACGGGGATTGTCCTACGAAGAAAGGTTGAAGGAAATTGGCCTGACGACACTGGAGGACAGGAGGGTCAGGGGAGACATGATAACGACATATAAAATACTGCGCGGAATAGACAAGGTGGACAAAGACGGGATGTTCCAGAGAAGGGACACAGACACAAGAGGTCAGAATTGGAAGTTGAAGACTCAGATGAATCAAAGGGATGTTAGGAAGTATTTCTTCAGTCATAGAGTAGTCAGGACGTGGAATAGCCTAGAGAGTGACGTAGTGGAGGCGGGAACCATACATAGTTTTAAGGCGAGGTATGATAGAGCTCATGGGGCAGGGAGAGAGAGGACCTAGTAGCAATCAGCGAAGAGGCGGGGCCAGGAGCTGTGACTCGACCCCTGCAACCACAAATAGGTGAGTACACACACACACACACACACACACACACACACACACACACACACACACACACACACACGCGCGCGCGCGCACGCACGCACGCACGCATATGCAACAGGCCTAGTGTCTAATCGACATGTGCCTAGGACAAAATGGTAACTAACCACAGACTCCAGCAGACACGTCTATACTCCACCACTGCTTGATGATATGCTCATTTAGAGTCAGATGGGATGGTCCATGTAGAGAGGGTATACTAACCCATTTTTAAAGTGGTGAGTGTTAGATGGAGGTCGGAGCAGCTTAATACCCCCATAAGGTGTCTTAAGTAGACCTTTGATCACTACATCATTCTGTTCCACAGACAAAAAGTTGTGAGAGTTATTTCTAAATTGGATCCTTGCCTTAGGATGTTTCCTTGCTGCTTCCATTAGCCATGCACACTTAGCAGGCAGCAGGCTGTTGCCAGGGAAGTTCAGCTAAACACACTCTTACCTTGAAGAAAGGCTTCTTGCACCCTTTGTGCGCCAAGGACGTTTAGTCTGGCATTGCCTGCGAGCCAAGCGAGTCTTACTACGTCGGCGCTCTAGCCCTCTCTCACTTTTTCTCTTTTGTTTACTTTTAAACGTCTGGAAGCTATTATTTCCATCACCTGCAGAAATATATTCCTCTATGACAATTGCCATGTTTGCCAGTGATGATATCTCGTGTAAGACTCACAATGTTTGCCAGTGATGATATCTCGTGTAAGACTCACAATGTTTTCCAGTGATGATATCTCGTGTAAGACTCACAATGTTTGCCAGTGATGATATCTCGTGTAAGACTCACAATGTTTGCCAGTGATGATATCTCGTGTAAGACTCACAATGTTTGCCAGTGATACTATCTCGTGTAAGACTCACAATGTTTGCCAGTGATGATATCTCGTGTAAGACTCACAATGTTTGCCAGTAATGATATCTCGTGTAAGGCTCACAATGTTTGCCAGTGATGATATCTCGTGTAAGACTCACAATGTTTGCCAGTGATGATATCTCGTGTAAGACTCACAATGTTTGCCAGTGATGATATCTCGTGTAAGACTCACAATGTTTGCCAGTGATACTATCTCGTGTAAGACTCACAATGTTTACCAGTGATGATATCTCGTGTAAGACTCACAATGTTTGCCAGTAATGATATCTGTGTAAGGCTCACAATGTTGCCAGTGATGATACCCTCGTGTAAGACTCACAATGTTTGCCAGTGAAGATATCTCGTGTAAGACTCACAATGTTTTGCCAGTGATGATATCTCGTGTAAGACTCACAATGTTTGCCAGTGATGATATCTCGTGTAAGACTCACAATGTTTGCCAGTGATGATATCTCGTGTAAGACTCACAATGTTTGCCAGTGAAGATATCTCGTGTAAGACTCACAATGTTTGCCAGTGATGATATCTCGTGTAAGACTCACAATGTTTGCCAGTGATACTATCTCGTGTAAGACTCACAATGTTTGCCAGTGATGATATCTCGTGTAAGACTCACAATGGTTGCCAGTGATGATATCTCGTGTAAAACTCACAATGTTTGCCAGTGATGATATCTCGTGTAAAACTCACAATGTTTGCCAGTGATACTATCTCGTGTAAGACTCACAATGTTTACCAGTGATGATATCTCGTGTAAGACTCACAATGTTTGCCAGTGATGATATCTCGTGTAAGACTCACAATGTTTGCCAGTGATGATATCTCGTGTAAGACTCACAATGTTTGCCAGTGATGATATCTCGTGTAAGACTCACAATGTTTGCCAGTGAAGATATCTCGTGTAAGACTCACAATGTTTGCCAGTGATGATATCTCGTGTAAGGCTCACAATGTTTGCCAGTGATGATATCTCGTGTAAGACTCACAATGTTTGCCAGTGATGATATCTCGTGTAAGACTCACAATGTTTGCCAGTGAAGATATCTCGTGTAAGACTCACAATGTTTGCCAGTGAAGATATCTCGTGTAAGACTCACAATGTTTGCCAGTGATACTATCTCGTGTAAGACTCACAATGTTTGCCAGTGAAGATATCTCGTGTAAGACTCACAATGTTTGACAGTGATGATATCTCGTGTAAGACTCACAATGTTTGCCAGTGATACTATCTCGTGTAAGACTCACAATGTTTGCCAGTGAAGATATCTCGTGTAAGACTCACAATGTTTGCCAGTGATGATATCTCGTGTAAGACTCACAATGTTGCCAGTGATACTATCTCGTGTAAGACTCACAATGTTTGCCAGTGAAGATATCTCGTGTAAGACTCACAATTTTTTGCCAGTGATGATATCTCGTGTAAGACTCACAATGTTTGCCAGTGATGATATCTCGTGTAAGACTCACAATGTTTGCCAGTGATGATATCTCGTGTAAGACTCACAATGTTTACCAGTGATGATATCTCGTGTAAGACTCACAATGTTTACCAGTGATGATATCTGGTGTAAGACTCACAATGTTTGCCAGTGATGATATCTCGTGTAAGACTCACAATGTTTACCAGTGATGATATCTCGTGTAAGACTCACAAAGTTTACCTGTGATGATATCTGGTGTAAGACTCACAATGTTTGCCAGTGATGATAACTCGTGTAAGACTCACAATGTTTGCCAGTGATGATATCTCGTGTAAGACTCACAATGTTTACCAGTGATGATATCTCGTGTAAGACTCACAATGTTTACCAGTGATGATATCTGGTGTAAGACTCACAATGTTTGCCAGTGATGATATCTCGTGTAAGACTCACAATGTTTACCAGTGATGATATCTGGTGTAAGACTCACAATGTTTACCAGTGATGATATCTCGTGTAAGACTCACAATGTTTACCAGTGATGATATCTGGTGTAAGACTCACAATGTTTACCAGTGATGATATCTCGTGTAAGACTCACAATGTTTACCAGTGATGATATCGGGTTTGTAAGACTCACAATGTTTACCAGTGATGATATCTCGTGTAAGACTCACAATGTTTACCAGTGATGATATCTGGTGTAAGACTCACAATGTTTACCAGTGATATCTCGTGTAAGACTCACAATGTTTACCAGTGATGATATCTGGTGTAAGACTCACAATGTTTACCAGTGATGATATCTCGTGTAAGACTCACAATGTTTACCAGTGATGATATCTGGTGTAAGACTCACAATGTTTACCAGTGTTGATATCTCGTGTAAGACTCACAATGTTTGCCAGTGATGATATCTCGTGTAAGACTCACAATGTTTACAAGTGATGATATCTGGTGTAAGACTCACAATGTTTACCAGTGATGATATCTGGTGTAAGACTCACAATGTTTACCAGTGATGATATCTCGTTTAAGACTCACAATGTTTGCCAGTGATGATATCTCGTGTAAGACTCACAATGTTTGCCAGTGATGATATCTCGTGTAAGACTCACAATGTTTGCCAGTGATGATATCTCGTGTAAGACTCACAATGTTTGCCAGTGATGATATCTGGTGTAAGACTCACAATGTTTGCCAGTGATGATATCTCGTGTAAGACTCACAATGTTTGCCAGTGATGATATCTCGTGTAAGACTCACAATGTTGCCAGTGATGATATCTCGTGTAAGACTCACAATGTTTGCCAGTGATGATATCTGGTGTAAGACCCACAATGTTTGCCAGTGATGATATCTGGTGTAAGACTCACAATGTTTGCCAGTGATGATATCTCGTGTAAGACTCACAATGTTTGCCAGTGATATCTCGTGTAAGACTCACAATGTTTGCCAGTGATGATATCTCGTGTAAGACTCACAATGTTTGCCAGTGATGATATCTCGTGTAAGACTCACAATGTTTGCCAGTGATGATATCTCGTGTAAGACTCACAATGTTTGCCAGTGATACTATCTCGTGTAAGACTCACAATGTTTGCCAGTAATGATATCTCGTGTAAGACTCACAATGTTTGCCAGTGATGATATCTGGTGTAAGACTCCCCAATGTTTGCCAGTGATGATATCTCGTGTAAGACTCACAATGTTTGCCAGTGATGATATCTCGTGTAAGACTCACAATGTTTGCCAGTGATGATATCTCGTGTAAGACTCACAATGTTTGCCAGTGATGATATCTGGTGTAAGACTCACAATGTTTGCCAGTGATGTTTATCTCGTGTAAGACTCACAATGTTTGCCAGTGATGATATCTCGTGTAAGACTCACAATGTTTGCCAGTGATGATATCTCGTGTAAGACTCACAATGTTTGCCAGTGATGATATCTGGTGTAAGACTCACAATGTTTGCCAGTGATGATATCTGGTGTAAGACTCACAATTTTTGGGCCAGTGATGATATCTCGTGTAAGACTCACAATGTTTGCCAGTGATGATATCTCGTGTAAGACTCACAATGTTTGCCAGTGATGATATCTCGTGTAAGACTCGCAATGTTTGCCAGTGATGATATCTCGTGTAAGACTCACAATGTTTGCCAGTGATGATATCTCGTGTAAGACTCACAATGTTTGCCAGTGATACTATCTCGTGTAAGACTCACAATGTTTGCCAGTAATGATATCTCGTGTAAGACTCACAATGTTTGCCAGTGATGATATCTGGTGTAAGACTCACAATGTTTGCCAGTGATGATATCTCGTGTAAGACTCACAATGTTTCCCCGTGATGATATCTCGTGTAAGACTCACAATGTTTGCCATGATGATATCTCGTGTAAGACTCACAATGTTTGCCATGATGATATCTGGTGTAAGACTCACAATGTTTGCCAGTGATGATATCTCGTGTAAGACTCACAATGTTTGCCAGTGATGATATCTCGTGTAAGACTCACAATGTTTGCCAGTGATGATATCTCGTGTAAGACTCATAATGTTTGCCAGTGATGATATCTCGTGTAAGACTCACAATGTTTGCCAGTGATGATATCTCGTGTAAGACTCACAATGTTTGCCAGTGATGATATCTGTGTAAGACTCACAATGTTTGCCAGTGATGATATCCCCGTGTAAGACTCACAATGTTTGCCAGTGATGATATCTGGTGTAAGACTCACAATGTTTGCCAGTGATGATATCTCGTGTAAGACTCACAATGTTTGCCAGTGATGATATCTCGTGTAAGACTCACAATGTTTGCCAGTGATGATATCTGGTGTAAAAACTCACAATGTTTGCCAGTGATGATATCTCGTGTAAGACTCACAATGTTTACCAGTGATGATATCTCGTGTAAGACTCACAATGTTTGCCAGTGATGATATCTGGTGTAAGACTCACATGTTTGCCATTTGATGATATCTCGTAATAAGACTCACAATGTTTACCAGTGATGATATCTCGTGTAAGACTCACAATGTTTGCCAGTGATGATATCTGGTGTAAGACTCACAATGTTTGCCAGTGATGATATCTCGTGTAAGACTCACAATGTTTGCCAGTGATGATATCTCGTGTAAGACTCACAATGTTTGCCAGTGATGATATCTCGTGTAAGACTCATAATGTTTGCCAGTGATGATATCTCGTGTAAGACTCACGATGTTTGCCAGTGATGATATCTCGTGTAAGACTCACAATGTTTACCAGTGATGATATCTCGTGTAAGACTCACAATGTTTGCCAGTGATGATATCTCGTGTAAGACTCATAATGTTTGCCAGTGATGATATCTCGTGTAAGACTCACAATGTTTGCCAGTGATGATATCTGGTGTAAGACTCACAATGTTTGCCAGTGATAATATCTGGTGTAAGACTCACAATGTTTGCCAGTGATAATATCTGGTGTAAGACTCACAATGTTTACCAGTGATGATATCTGGTGTAAGACTCACAATGTTTACCAGTGATGATATCTGGTGTAAGACTCACAATGTTTACCAGTGATGATATCTCGTGTAAGACTCACAATGTTTGCCAGTGATGATATCTCGTGTAAGACTCACAATGTTTGCCAGTGATGATATCTGGTGTAAGACTCACAATGTTTACCAGTGATGATATCTCGTGTAAGACTCACAATGTTTGCCAGTGATGATATCTGGTGTAAGACTCACAATGTTTGCCAGTGATGATATCTCGTGTAAGACTCACAATGTTTGCCAGTGATGATATCTGGTGTAAGACTCACAATGTTTGCCAGTGATGATATCTCGTGTAAGACTCACAATGTTTGCCAGTGATGATATCTGGTGTAAGACTCACAATGTTTGCCAGTGATGATATCTGGTGTAAGACTCACAATGTTTGCCAGTGATGATATCTCGTGTAAGACTCACAATGTTTGCCAGTGATGATATCTCGTGTAAGACTCACAATGTTTGCCAGTGATGATATCTCGTGTAAGACTCACAATGTTTGCCAGTGATGATATCTGGTGTAAGACTCACAATGTTTGCCAGTGATGATATCTGGTGTAAGACTCACAATGTTTGCCAGTGATGATATCTCGTGTAAGACTCACAATGTTTGCCAGTGATGATATCTGGTGTAAGACTCACAATGTTTGCCAGTGATGATATCTGGTGTAAGACTCACAATGTTTGCCAGTGATGATATCTGTTGTAAGACTCACAATGTTTGCCAGTGATACTATCTCGTGTAAGACTCACAATGTTTGCCAGTGAAGATATCTCGTGTAAGACTCACAATGTTTGCCAGTGATGATATCTCGTGTAAGACTCACAATGTTTGCCAGTGATACTATCTCGTGTAAGACTCACAATGTTTGCCAGTGAAGATATCTCGTGTAAGACTCACAATGTTTGCCAGTGATGATATCTCGTGTAAGACTCACAATGTTTGCCAGTGATGATATCTCGTGTAAGACTCACAATGTTTGCCAGTGATGATATCTCGTGTAAGACTCACAATGTTTGCCAGTGATGATATCTGGTGTAAGACTCACAATGTTTACCAGTGATGATATCTCGTGTAAGACTCACAATGTTTGCCAGTGATGATATCTGGTGTAAGACTCACAATGTTTGCCAGTGATGATATCTGGTGTAAGACTCACAATGTTTGCCATGATGATATCTGGTGTAAGACTCACAATGTTTGCCAGTGATGATATCTGGTGTAAGACTCACAATGTTTGCCAGTGATGATATCTGGTGTAAGACTCACAATGTTTGCCAGTGATGATATCTGGTGAAAAGACTCACAATGTTTGCCAGTGATGATATCTGGTGTAAGACTCACAATGTTTACCAGTGATGATATCTGGTGTAAGACTCACAATGTTTGCCAGTGATGATATCTCGTGTAAGACTCACAATGTTTACCAGTGATGATATCTCGTGTAAGACTCACAACACAAGAATTCCTCGCTTATCTTTCCCTTATAACTGCAAGAGTAAATATTTACTATAAAGTCAGAAGTCTAAAATAGATCATATGACACAAGTGTTCAAGTTCAATGAACACTTACAATTATACTTAACTCAGGTCACTACTACTTAATACGATACACACTTTACTAAAAATGTATTCAGAGACTTCTTGTATGTGTGTTAATAATATGGTACACATAATGGATGGTACAGACAACGTCTTAACACCTTATCACAAATTACAAAGATGGAGAGAGAGAGAGAGAGAGAGAGAGAGAGAGAGAGAGAGAGAGAGAGAGAGAGAGAGAGAGAGAGAGAGAGAGAGAGAGAGAGAGAGAAGAAAGTAACATTGATAAGTTCCACTAGAGTCAATTCAGGTTACTGCTACCTAATATACCTCACTGAAATAACAATATTGGAGACATCACAATGAATGGTGAAGACAACCTCGTACACCCAACCACAAATTATCAAGGAAATTATTTAAAAAAAAAATGGGTATAAAAGGAGAGTTGTGTAAAAGATGACATTAAACAAAGTGATTCAAATATCAACTTGTATAAAAGAAATTTGATCAGAGAACAAGAATAATTATATAACTTACTGCTGAGGTGCACCTTTGAGGCAGTGCCAATAAAACACACACAGGTACTACAGGTACACAATGGTACTATAGGAACAGACAGGTACTACAGGTATACACAGGTATTATATGTACACACAGGTACTACAGATACACAAAGGTACTACAAATACTCTCAGTTAATACAGATATACACTGGTATTACTTTCACACACAGGTACTACAAGTACTCAAAGGTACTACAGGTACTCAAAGGTACTACAGGTACTCGAAGGTACTACAGGTACATAAAGGTACTACAGGTACATAAAGGTACTACAGGTACATACAGGTACTACAGGTACATATAGGTACTACAGGTACACAGGTACTACAGGTACGCACAGGCACTACAGGTACACACAGGTACTACAGGTACACACTTCAGGAACACAGGCATTACAGGTACACTCAGGTACTACATTTACACACAGGTACTACAGGTACTTTAGGTACATACGGGTACTACAGGTACACAGAGGTACTATAGGTACACACAGGTACCACAGGTACACACTTCAGGAACACAGGCATTACAGGTACACTCAGGTACTACATTTACACACAGGTACTACAGGTACTTTAGGTACATACAGGTACTACAGGTACACAGAGGTACTATAGGTACACAGAGAAATCAGTTGGTAATATTCAATGGAATGTTCTCCCGTACATTAAGGTCTACAAAGTAACTCAGATTACCACTATATATATATATATATATATATTATATATATATATATATATATATATATATATTATATATATATATATATAAATATATATATATATTTATATTTATATTATATATTTACTTATGTAGCTACCATGCTCCAAGATCGTTGCAATGTTTTATGGCACTAGGACTCCAGAGGCGATAAGAACATAAGAAAGAAGGAACACTGCACCAGGTCTACTGACCCACGCGAAGCAGGTCCATGCTACCCCCCGGCCTAGAACAATGACCACCTAGTCAGGTCACTTGCACTTAAGGAAGGAGCACGGCACCAGACCTGGTAGCCCAAGCTAGTCAGGTTCAACACACACCCACTCATGTATTTATCCAACCTATTTTTAAAACTACACAAGGTCTTAGCTTCTATGATGGTACTCGGGAGTTTGTTCCACTCATTCATAAGAACATAAGAACATAAGAACGAAGGAACACTGCAGAAGGCCTACTGGCCCATGCGAGGCAGGTCCAAGTCTCCTACCGGCTTAAGCCAATGCACCCAACCTAGTCAGGTCAGGTCACATTGACTTAAGGGAGGAACACGGCAACCGACCTGGTAGCACAAGCTATCAGGTCTAACTCACACCCACCCACATCCACTCATGTATTTATCCAACCTATTTTTAAAGCTACACAACGTTCTGGCCTCTATAACGGTACTTGGGAGTTTGTTCCACTCATCCACAACTCTATTACCAAACCAGTACTTTCCTATATCCTTCCTGAATCTGAATTTTTCCAACTTAAAACCATTGCTGCGAGTCCTGTCTAGGCTAGATATTTTCAGCACACTATTTACATCCCCTTTATTTATTCCTGTCTTCCATTTATACACCTCAATCATATCCCCCCTAATTCTACGTCTTTCTAGAGAGTGCAGATTCAGGGCCCTTAGTCTATCCTCATAGGGAAGGTTTCTGATACATGGGATCAACTTTGTCATCCTCCTTTGTACATTTTCCAGTGAATTTATATCCATTCTGTAATAAGGTGACCAAAACTGTGCAGCATAATCTAAATGAGGCCTAACCAAGGATGTATAGAGTTGAAGAACAACTGTATTACCAAACCAGTGCTTTTCTATGTCCTTCCTGAATCTGAACTTTTCCAACTTGAAACCATTGCTGCGAGTCCTGTCTTGGTTGGATATTTTCAGCACGCTATTTACATCCCCTTTATTCCTGTTTTCCATTTATACACCTCAATCGTATACCCCCTAATTCTACACCTTTCTAGACCTGGAGTTTACCTAGAGAGTGCAGATTCAGGGCCCTCAGTCTGTCCTCATACTGCATCTGCCACTTTTCCGACCACTGTATCAGTCTGTTCAAATCATCCTGGAGTGCACTAATGTCCTCAGTAGAATGAATTGGAAGGCCTGTTTTGGTGTCAGCAAATTTGCTTATGTCGCTATTTATTCCCTCATCTATATCGTATATGTAAATTGTGAACAACACGAGGCCCAATACTGATTCCTGTGGAACACCGCTCGTGACGTGCCCCCACTCTAATTTCTCGCCGTTTATGCAAACTCTTTGCTGCCTATTTGTCAAGCACGCCTCTACCCAGGAAAAAAATTCTCTTCCTATTCCAGGTGCCTTAAGTATCCTTAAAAGTCTCTGATGTGGAACTCTATCGAAAGCCTTACTGAAGTCCATATACACAATATCATAATCATTACCATGATCTACCTCCTCAAACACTTTGGCAAAAAAAAAAATTAGTAAATTCGTAAGACAGGAACGCCCCTTAGTAAAACCGTGTTGAGATTCACTCTGCCCGACTTAGGCTAGCCCAATAAACTCTCATATGTATAGTGCTATGTATGTTATCCTAGGAAATTCACACATATGTTACTATGTATATTGCATAATCCTGCGTAACTGCACTTGAATGCAGGGCCTAAACAGACTTACTACTATCATCAGCTGCTAGCTACTTATTACAGTATACCATCAAAACACTACTACTAGCTACATATTACAGTATTCCATGAGAACGGTATTATAAATATTTGTTTAAAAGTGACAGGGGAACGTTCTCACTTCCACCATGGTACGGGAGATGCTATACTTGCCAGAAAACCCCGTATTCCGCGATACAAACAGTTTGACGCCATCTCACACGCTACTGCAGGCAGCAGGAACAATGGCTGCTCCTATCTCTTTGGCATCCCCTGGACCGATTCAAGCTCCAGTGATGGGCTAATTGCAAGTACTGCTGCACTAATATACAAGGAACCTATAATAACCCAAGAAAACTGAAGGGGGCGAGAACGAACTGACCAAATATAACCAAAAGAGGAAGGCCGGTATTCAAATACTCGACCAGCTACCAGATGTACAACCAGACAAGCGACGTTTTCCACTACACTGAAGTAACTGACCTCCATATCAACTGCACCAGTGTTCAATGGGAGGACAACATAGGAGATAACCTAACAACAAAACACCAAAGAAACTGACAGGTCTGTAGTGACGGTTTCTTCCCTCAGTGCCAAATGAAGGAAGTTAACATTTAAACATGGCTGATACATCACCTCTAGGTCAGAACCAGTCAACAACAGGATGCCAGCCCCGCTAGATGGGATGGAGGAGGTTAATTAGGTGGATATCGCCATGACAAGAACATATCCTTCGAGGATGAAAATGGGTTAGAAGTGCGAAGAGAGAAGCGGGACTGTGAAGCGAGGGGTGAAGTGGATTTGTGAAGGGGTCAGGTGATAGGTGTAGTGAGTTTGTGAAGGGCAGGAAATCTACTAACAATCAGTGGTGATTGCTAGAGTGGATTCTAGGCTACTGCTAGGTTACTGACAGTGTTCAGTGGGTTCTTAAAAAAGATATGCTATTGTGACGTGATGAAGAGGGTGAAGAGTGAAGATGAATGGCATCAAAGGGGTACAGCTGCCATAATTATATTTCTTCTGAAATTCGCTGAAGAAAGAAATCAGTCATGGGGACTAGAAAAGGGGACTGGAGTAATGGCACCCTGGACTGTGAAAGCCCCAAAAATACCATCCTACCAGAAATATGAATATCACTATCGCCGCAAGGTATGGCAACACCACATACCCATAAAAAACAAAACAGTGGCGCACAGCTTTTATTGTGGCACTCTTATGTGACGATATTCAAACTAATCCAGGGCCTCAAACTAATGTACAGGTGCAAACCAGGTAGATTATGTGTCCCTGTAATTACTGTGGTAAAAGGTGTCGGTAGCCGCAGTTGGGTGATGAACTGTGATGTTGTTAGGTAAGACACATATGCAACAGTTAGGTATCTTTATTTCGAAACGTTTCGAAATAAAGATACCCAACTGTTGCATATGTGTCTTACCTAACAATCTGTCGGTATTTTATACCATTTTAATGTTCAAACTGTGATGTTTGTAAAGAGTGAGTGCACATAAGGTGCACGGACAAAATTAATGATTATGTATATGATGGACTAGTAGCTAGGAATATCAAACTTAACTTTGTCTGTAATGCATGAATAGGTCAACGTGAGACCACGGAAACAGCACAGTTACCCCAAATAACACCAGACAAATGTTTACACTGTACTAAGACACGAAGAGAGAACAGTAAACACATCATTTGTAAAATGTGTAAGTAGTGGGTGCATTATGGTTGTATGTTAGGTTATGTTAATGTTTGTAATAAATGTACACTAACCCAATTACCCTGTTGTAGTGCAGTCATTGATTTACCTATCTTAATCCAAATGACGCCATGCCATATATTGATGTTTTAAAAAAAAACACTCCTTCACTTTATTCATGTCAACGCAAGGTCACTTTTACCAAAAATGTCAGATTAGAATTCTAGGACAGCAGTTATATCGGTTTCTGAATCCTGGTTGGATGATGCTGTGACTGACGACGAGGTCAAAATAGAAGGTTACAACATAAGGAGCTCAAATAGGAATAGAAAAGGTGGTGAGGTATGTGCCTATAAACTGCCTAAGACTAAACTAATCCTAGTAGGAACTAGTTACCCCCTCCCCACCCATGATCAGTTCTTAGAGGATATTTCGAGAGTCTTGCTCAGAATTGATAGTAATTCCAAGACAGTAATATTGGGAGACTTCAATATCTGTTACCAACAGCAGAATAACTGGCTATGTAACAGGTATAAGCAACTTCTGGAATTAAATAGTAACGCTCAACTAATTAATGCACCGACCCGTATCACACAGTTCTCAACCATCATACTCGACCACATACTTTGTAACCTGGTATAAACCTTGGTAACAAATACCGACATGATCTCATCGTCTACCCGTCCTTATACCAACATGTCATTCTTCAGGTCACCATGTGTCACTCACACCTCACTCAGGTCAACATGCGTCACTCACACCTCACTCTCCACCTATATATAATGTCTTTCTACCTCTGTATGTTAGAAGTTATCAAGGTCCTAAGACCGAAACGTTTTCTAATAAATATGTCCTTGTCTTTGCTTACGTGCTTTTCTAAACCAACTTTGTAGCCTCTCTGATAACATTAGTCAGTCAGGCGTCGTTACCACAGGTCTTAGTGATCATTTCATCATATTACACCAGGAAAATTACCAGAAAACGGACAAGGCCAACTCAGAACAATAAAACTGAGGTCATCTAGAAACTACAGTGAAGAAACACTGGTAAACACGCTACAAAATTGTGATTGTACAGTGATAAGTTGCGCGGACGTAAATGATACCTTGGAAAAATTCAAAACAATGTTCACTGCCATCATTGATAATATTGCACCAGTTAAAGAGGATTAAACGGTGAACTGAACCCTGAATGACTACTGAGATATTAGATTAGATAATAGTTGCTAAAAAGATTTAAAGCAAACAGACAGGATATTGGAGCTCTAAATGAATTCCAAAAGTTGAGGAACAGAGTGCAGAGACTTATAAAAGGAGCAAAGGCAAGGCATTGTTGCTCAAAAATCGAAGAGTACAAGAATAACCCCAGAAAGCTCCGGCAGCAACTAAAGCAATTGGGGTATAGTCATAAACCAGTAGATAGATCTAACATAGTACTAAATATTGATAACGAGGTATACCACGAAACATCTAAAGTGGTAAATTGTTTTATTTCATACTACACATCTGTGGCATCAACACTAGTAAGTAAACTACCAGCTGCATCAAATACCTTTAACACTGATAAGTTTAAAACATACTATACCAATATGGGCGTCACTCCGAACAGCTGCCATTTAGTACGTGTATCTCATGACTTCGTACGAAAAGACTGAGTATATTAAACCCAACTAAGATCACCGGCCCAGATAACATCCTGTCTAAGTTCCTAAAAGATGGTGCCTCTGAACAGTCAATCCCCATTGCTCGCATAACAAATTTGTCCATCACCACTAATACTATTCCGGAGAGATTCAAGGAGGCCAGTTACTCCTATCTTCAAGAAAAATAGCAGGTCTGATATCAGCAAGACTCAAGAAATCGTAATGACACGATTGCAAATAAACCATACCCCCGGCCGGGATTGAACCCGCGGTCATAGAGTCTCAAAACTCCAGCCCGTCGCGTTAGCCACTAGACCAGCTAGCCACAATAAGATTCATCCAACTAGGTATATTTCTACACCATAGGAAAGTTAGCACAGGCACCTCTGTGACCACAAATGCAAGTTTTTACAGACGAATCTCCAGCTAGCGTGGCCGTGACGAACTCTAGCTCAAGTCCCTTCACTGCCGTCAACATGACTCAAGAAATCGTAATGACACGATTGCAAATAAACCATACCCCCGGCCGGGATTGAACCCGCGGTCATAGAGTCTCAAAACTCCAGCCAGTGGCTAACGCGACGGGCTGGAGTTTTGAGACTCTATGACCGCGGGTTCAATCCCGGCCGGGGGTATGGTTTCTGATATCAGCAACTATAGGCTTGTTAGTATACTCAGTGTAATATTCAAAATTCTAGAAATGGCGGTGTACTGTCAAGTAGTTAAGTATCTTAATGACAACATTCTCCATAGTTACCAGTCAGGTTTTAGGAGATCTTATTCAACCGGCACTTCCCTCATTAATTTGATGGATTACCTTAGAATTAAAATGTCGCTAGGGAATTTCATAGGTATGGTAAGCTTAGACTTGAAAAAGGCCTTCGACACGGTCAGCCACAATATATTATGTAAGAAACTACAAGCTATCGGCATAGGTTCTGTAGACTGATTTAAGCCCTACCTTAGCAACAGGAAACAAATTGTCAAGATCAACAACACAGAATCAGAACTCCTGCCGATAGTATGTAGGGTTCCCCAAGGTAGTGTTCTGGGTCATTTACTATTTTTGTGTTAGGTGAATAACGCCTGTACGCAGATGATAGTGCTCTTGTTAGTCTCAGGTAAAGACCCACAAGATATTGTTAATATACTATCACAAATAGCAAATAGTTGGTAGCAAATAGTTGGTAGACAATAAATTATCATTACACCTCGGAAAACCCGAAGCCATACTCTTTGGCACGAAACATAAATTGAAAAGGATAAATAATTTTAATGTCCAATTTAATGGGAATGCCCTTTGACCCAAGCATGTCAGTAGAACTATTAGGGAGCAGTGTATTATTATTATTATAATCAAGGGGAAGCGCTAAACCCGGAGGATTATACAGCGCCTGGAAGGGGGGGGGGGGCTGTGGAAGGCATTCAGGCTTAATTCGGGGAACTGGAGCACAGATCCAGTTCCCTAAATCAAGAGCCCCTCACCAACATCAAGGAACCTTCCTTGAGGGGGGGAGCAGTGTAGTAAACAGAATGTCAGACTAAAGTACCTCTCCCCTCAAGGGGGAGGGGCTGGTGAGGGGCTCTTGATCTAGGGAACTGGATCTGTGCTCCAGTTCCCTGAAATGAGCCTGAATACCTTCCATCCCTCCCACATGCGTTGTATAATCCTACGGGTTTAACACTTCCCCATAATTATAATAATGATAACTAACGTTACTCTACAGACAAGCACAGTATATACCAACTGGTACTCTGACTTAGCAAAAAAAAAAAAAAAAAAAAAAAACTGAAAGATAAGCCACAAATCACCCAGAGCAAAATGGTGAGATATATTCTGCATGTGGATCCAAGAGAACATGTAGGCCGGGATGAATTACAATAATTGGACATGCTGAATGTTGAAGAGAAAGTAAAACTGAAGCTAAATTACGTTTATAACATTGCTCACAAGCAGTGTGTTACTGCCAGTTTTGTTAAGGCTGGCAACCAAGGCAGTTATAGTACTAGGTGAAAGAACAAGTTTGTAATACCTACAGTCAGTGGTCAGGCCTCCTACACTTTCATTGTACGGTAATAAAGGCATGGAACAGACTACCTGTACATGTCATAACATGAGCCAGTCAAGAAGAGCGCCAAAATGTACCTGATGAATTTGGCTACAGAAAGGCAGGACAGTGATTTCTTGTATATCTAACACATATGTACAATGATCTGATACTATAATGTCAATGTAAATATCTGATTTTACATCACCTTTTAAGTATATCTACTTCCATTATAACTACTTTTCACTTTGGCTGACTTGTTTGGGTTATCCTAGGTAATATAAGCATATGCTGCTATGTATGATAATCTGTATACCTGTGTACCTGTGATAATTTGTGTACCTGTACACAAATAGTTACACAGAGAAATTGAACACAAGCACGCGCATGATCTCACCTACCTATAGAGATGTTAATTTTAAAACATTCCACTATACCCTATTTTCAAAAAAGATAGGATCTCAGACGGGCAAAATGTGCACGATAGGTACAGGGAACATTGGTCTAACGTCACCAAATCCTCACGAGGACCCTTTACATAATGAACAATCTGGGGATTTTTGTATAGTATCCCTGCTTAAGTTTGTGCGCAAACTGACTCTACTAAATAACTGTGGGTTGATGGAAGGTGAGAATATGCCTCTGTCATTTCTAAATATTTCTGGTACTGTTTCGACGTAATACTGTAAGAGGTAGCTAATAGTAGTAGTAAGTCTGTTTAGCCCTGCATACGAGTGCGGTTATGCAGGTTTATGCAATGTACATGATAATATATGCACTAGTTTCCTAGGATAACATACTTAGTAACATATATATGTGTGAGTTTATTGGGATAGCTTAGAGAAGTCGGCTGAGTGACTTATCACCTCTAGGGTCCTAAGGTTGTGAAACATTACAACGATCTTGGAGCAGAGTAGGTGAATAAGTGGGTAAATGTGTAATGATCTTTGTAGACAATCCTCTCTGCTGGTACTTTCTGGAACGTTCTCTGATGTTTAGTAGTAGAGGGTGACCCACTGCTCATCTGATTCGTATAATATTGTAAACTTACACAAAGCCTGAGTGTGTGGGTGTAATTACTACTTACGTAAAATGATTCCATACGACTTTCCCTATTTTCATCTACACAGACGGGCAGAATATCAGAAGAGTGCAACGTGCAGGACGTGCACAGAATGCTGATCTAACGTCTCCACATCTTCACGAGAACCCATTACATAATGAGCAATCAGGGGATTTTGTATAGCATCCTTGCTTAATACTGTACACAACAGACTCTACTAAATAGCTATCAAGTTTGTATATTCCACGACTTGAATTATATAAAGTATTCCGATCATGTTCTATGAGAGCGGATTCAATTATGTTCCTGTCCGTAAGAGAACTGTTGGGTATAATGATGTGAACTGCTGCCCTTCCTGGTGGATGATTGCATGTACTATGTGATTAAAGATTGCATTTCACTCTTAAGCCTTTCCTAACTAGTACTGATGTTGACTACTATGGTTTCAAGAAGTTTACCTGTCTGTTCGATGTATGAGAGCATTGTGTGCGTGGGACCTTGTAAACACCACTAGCTATGTTGGAAGGTGTATTCTTTATCAACTTAAGCTTCACTAGTTCATTGTTCTTGAAGACATTATTTACACTGAATATTCTTAATGCATCATGCAGGCTGGCCAGATTCTCATTGTAAGGCAATACTAATATATTTTTCACAGAAAGTCTTCTTAGGTGCCGGTAATGCCTCAAGAAAATCTCTAGAATATTTCAGTTTAGTGGCTATGTTGAATACCTGAGTCATTTCGTCATAAAAATATTCTGGGCTACAAATACGTAAAGCTCTCAAGAACATTGTAAGAAAAACACTCCTTTTAATCCTAGATTCATGATTGGAATAATTGTAAATGTATGACGACACATTAGCTGACTTTCTATATACAATAAATTTAAATTTTCTGCCAACTGGATGGAGTTGTCCATTTAGGAAAGTTATTTTGTTATCTACTTCTTGCTCTGTTGTGAACTTAATTAACGGTATTAACCATCGAGTCTAGGAACTCTTACTGTGATCTCTAGACAACCGACAAAGAACCACTTAGCTTTACTTGGAAGGATCTTTCTAAGGAGTCTAGTCTCATAGAATCCCATAAGTAAGCTGCTGTCTAAGAGGCTACGGATATTTCCCATGGCCATACCTTGTCTTTGAGCGTAGTATTTACCTTCAAATACGAACTTTAAGTCTATTACTCAAAGCTTAATAAGTCCACTAATTATATTTATGTTATAGGGTATCATAAGGAAGTCTTCTAATTCCTCTTCTAGATATGTAAGCAAATCAGGGACAGTAAACAATGACGTGACATCAAAACTCACAAGAAAAGTCATGTGATACATTTAATTTCGAAACCTGTCTCTAAGGTCCATATTATTTTTCATATGTGTATCCAAATCTTTCCGACCATGGAAGTTAAGAGTTTAACCATTTCAATAGGTTGTATGAAGCCGAGACTATTGCACTTATAATAGGTCGGGCTGAGTTTCTTGGTTTATGGGCCTTGATTAATCCGTGAAGATTCCGTAGAGTTGCCGACCTAGCTGACGGACATTTAATGAATTCTTCGTTTAAATTCAATGTTTTAAGTCGTTACTGAAGTGACAAATGACGTTTTCGAGGGGGTTTTTAATGAGCAGTTCGTACGTTCCATTATCACTTAGTAAACTGTCCAGTTTAACAGAATATTCAACTTCAGCTAAAATGACAAACAAGTTAGATTTATCGGGTGTGAACGATATTTATCGGGTATGAACGCTACTGAGATCTTTGTATGCTTTGATAAACCGTAGAGGGCAGCTGGGAAGCACAGGAATATATATATTTATATATACATATGTCGTGCCGAATAGGCAGAACTTGCGATCTTGGCTTAAGTAGCAACGCTCATCTTGCCATATTACCTGGAGTTTACCTGGAGAGAGTTCCGGGGGTCAACGCCCCCGCGGCCCGGTCCGTGACTAGGCCTCCTGGTGGATCAGAGCCTGATCAACCAGGCTGTTACTGCTGGCTGCACGCAAACCACCGTACGAGCCACAGCCCGGCTGGTCAGGAACCGACTTTAGGTGCTTGTCCAGTGCCAGCTTGAAGACTGCCAGGGGTCTGATGGTAATCCCCCTTATGTATGCTGGGAGGCAGTTGAACAGTCTAGGGCCCCTGACACTTATTGTATGGTATCTTAACATGCTAGTGACACCCCTGCTTTTCATTGGGGGGATGTTGCATCGTCCGCCAAGTCTTTTGCTCTCGTAGTGAGTGATTTTCGTGTGCAAGTTCGGTACTAGTCCCTCTAGGATTTTCCAGGTGTATATAATCATGTATCTCTCCCGCCTGCGTTCCAGGGAATACAGGTTTAGGAACTTCAAGCGCTCCCAGTAATTGAGGTGTTTTATCTCCGTTATGCGTGCCGTGAAGGTTCTCTGTACATTTTCTAGGTCAGCAATTTCACCTGCCTTGAAAGGTGCTGTTAGTGTGCAGCAATATTCCAGCCTAGATAGAACAAGTGACCTGAAGAGTGTCATCATGGGCTTGGCCTCCCTAGTTTTGAAGGTTCTCATTATCCATCCTGTCATTTTTCTAGCAGATGCGATTGATACAATGTTATGGTCCTTGAAGGTGAGATCCTCCGACATGATCACTCCCAGGTCTTTGACGTTGGTGTTTCGCTCTATTTTGTGGCCAGAATTTGTTTTATACTCTGATAAAAGATTTAATTTCCTCGTGTTTACCATTCTGAGTAATTGAAATTTCTCATCGTTTGAACTTCATATTGTTTTCTGCAGCCCACTGAAAGATTTGGTTGATGTCCGCCTGGAGCCTTGCAGTGTCTGCAATGGAAGACACTGTCATGCAGATTCGGATGTCGTCTGCAAAGGAAGACACGGTGCTGTGGCTGACATCCTTGTCTATGTCAGATATGAGGATGAGGAACAAGATGGGAGCGAGTACTGTGCCTTGTGGAACAGAGCTTTTCACCGTAGCTGCCTCGGACTTTACTCTGTTGACTACTACTCTCTGTGTTCTGTTAGTGAGGAAATTATAGATCCATCGACCGACTTTTCCTGTTATTCCTTTAGCACGCATTTTGCGCGCTATTACGCCATGGTCACACTTGTCGAAGGCTTTTGCAAAGTCTGTATATATTACATCAGCATTCTTTTTTATCTTCTAGTGCATTTAGGACGTTGTCGTAGTGATCCAATAGTTGAGACAGACAGGAGCGACCTGTTCTAAACCCATGTTGCCCTGGGTTGTGTAACTGATGGGTTTCTAGATGGGTGGTGATCTTGCTTCTTAAGACCCTTTCAAAGATTTTTATGATATGGGATGTTAGTGCTATCGGTCTGTAGTTCTTTGCTGTTGCTTTACTGCCCCCTTTGTGGAGTGGGGCTATGTCTGTTGTTTTTAGTAACTGTGGGATGACCCCCGTGTCCATGCTCCCTCTCCATAGGATGGTAAAAGCTCGTGATAGGGGCTTCTTGCAGTTCTTGATGAACACAGAGTTCCATGAGTCTGGCCCTGGGGCAGAGTGCATGGGCATGTCATTTATCGCCTGTTCGAAGTCATTTGGCGTCAGGATAACATCAGATAGGCTTGTGTTAACCAAATTCTGTGGCTCTCTCATAAATTAATTTTGATCTTCGACTCTGTCTGGTTAGCGGCTTGCTAAAAACTGAGTCATACTGGGACTTGAGTAGCTCAATCATTTCCTTGCTGTCATCTGTGTAGGACAAGTGAAAATTTGTGTATGCAATAATTTCGCCAAAATCACTCTGAACCTAACGAAAAAAATATATTTCACTGTGTTTGTTTAGAATTAAATTATTGTAAACAAATCTGAAATATATTTAGTTAGGTTAGGATAAAATAAATTACGCTTGTTATAATAAGGTTAGGTAAGTTTTCTAAGTTCCTTTTGGTGCAAAATTATAATTGTACATCAACATTAATGAAAAAAGTATATCTTTAAACGTATAAGAGAAAATTTTAGAAAGGACGTAGTTTTAAATGAGTTCATCCTAATTGACCAGTTTTACATATTCGGCACGACATATATATTAATATTTTATATATTATAATATATATATATATATATATATATATATATATATATATATATATATATATAAAATATATATATATATTATATATATATAATATATATGAGGACTGATTACAGACAGACGATCTTAACAACGCAAGACAAGCCACGGGGGGGGGGGGGGGGTAAAAATCTTCAGCTCAAGTACTTTCACACGTCTCAGTGCGTTGATATATTAGACACATGTGCAACACTTGGGTATCTTTAATGAGGAAACGTTTCGCCACACAGTGGCTTCATCAGTCCATAGAAAGGAGAATGATGAAGAACAGGAGTTTGAGGTCATCAGTCCATCAATCAAGATTGATGGACTGATTACATGGACTCAAGGCTGAGGGACTGATTACTTGGACTCAAGGCTGAGGGACTGATTACTTGGACTCAAGGCTGAGGGACTGATTACATGGACTTAAGGCTGAGGGACTGATTACATGGACTCAAGGCTGAGGGACTGATTACATGGAATAAAGGCTGATGGACTGATTACATGGACTCAAGGTTGAGGGACTGATTACATGGACTCAAGGTTGAGGGACTGATTACATGGACTCAAGGCTGAGGGACTGATTACATGGACTCAAGGCTGAGGGACTGATTACATGGACTCAAGGCTGAGGGACTGATTACATGGACTCAAGGCTGAGGGACTGATTACATGGACTCAAGGCTGATGGACTGACTACATGGAATCAAGGCTGAGGGACTGATTACATTTACTCAAGGCTGAGGGACTGATTACATGGACTCAGAGCTGGGGGACTGATTACATGGACTCAAGGCTGAGGGACTGATTACCTCAAATTACTCCTGTTCTTCACCATTCTCCTTTGTATGGACTGTTGAAGTCACTGTGTAGCGAAACGTTTCCTCATTAATTAATAAAGATACCCAAGAGTTGCACATGTCTAATTTATCAACTTGTCGGTTCACTGAACCATTCATCTACACTCTCAGTGCGTCATCAGGAGCTGTGCAATGTTGCAAAGGCAGCAACAGGAGAAGTAGGGTAAGTTTTCAGAGTATGGTATTGAAAATGGTAGTGTGTAGGTACCAGCCAGACACTGGTACCCCCCACCCGCCACCCCATGTGGGGGACGGGTGGTGTAGGCCCCACAGTTTGTAGATATCAAGAGGGGATTTGCTAGAAGATAGTTAATCGCAAGCCCTAAGTTTCTAACCGCTGGGAACAAGTCAAGTGATGTAAAAAGTTACATTACAATAGTGGATCATTACATACCTTCATTCACAACTTTCTAACTAATGAAATAGAGGAAACAATCCCTCATTTGTCAACCGGTGTCGCAGAACCTTCCAGAATATTCGGGAAATACTCTCGGTGTTAGTTAATATGCCTGTGTGAATTCTCCTATAACTAGGCTATTCTTAATTTTAATGCCATTTCTATCATTATTATCAACTATCCCTAATATCATTATTATTATCATTATCATAATATTACCATCAACCTAATTCAGTAAACCACTAAACTAGTTGCAATCACCATGTTGCACTCAACTATGTGTACCTTGTATCACTCTACCTAGACGGATTAGGACCTTAATAGGTCACTCTGCATTTCTTTTGATCTATCTTAGGTTGATTGCACATGTGCACCCATACCTAATACCCCACACCTAATATCGACATACACGCGCGGCGGGCGTACTATGATGCTCAGTTTGCAGATTCTGGTCGAACACAACCGAAACATCACGAAACCCCCTGGCATACGAACATAAGAAAGAAGGACACTGCATCAGGCTAACTGACACATGCGAAGCAGGTTCATGTCCCCCCGATTAGCACAGTGACCCACCTAGTCAGGTCACTTCCACTTAAGGAAGGAGCACGGCATCAGACCTAGTAGCACAAGCTAGTCATGTCCAACTCACACCCACACCTTTTTGCAATCAATAGTATTACGATCTACGTTATTTAGTTTATATGTGGCATGGTTATTTTCCTGTCCAGCATTTAGAACTTTGCATTTGTTTATATTAAACTGCATCTGCTACTTCTCCGACCATTGCATCAGTCTATTCAAATCATCCTGGAGTGCTCTAGTGTCCTCATTAGAATGATTTGGCCGGCCTATTTTGGTGTCATCAGCAAATTTGCTTATGTCGCTATTTATTCCCTCATCTATGTCGTTTATGTAAATTGTGAACAACAACGGCCCAACACTGACTCCTGTGGAACACCCCTTGTGACGTGAACCCATTCTGATTTCTCCCCATTTATGCACACTCTCTGCTGCCTATTTGTAAGGCATGTCTCTACCCAGGAAAAAAATTCTCCTCCTATTTATTAAATAGCCTGTGATGTGGAGCTCTATCGAAAGCCTTACTGAAGTCCATATACACAATATCATATTCATTACCATGATCTACCTCCTCAAATACCTTAGTGAAAAAAAATTAGTAAATTCGTAAGACAGGAACGCCCCTTTGTAAAACCGTGTTGAGATTCATTAATCAATCTGTGCCTATCAAGATGGCTACGAATTGCTTCTGCAATTATTGATTCCATAAATTTTCCTACTATGGAGGTAAGGCTTATTGGTCTATAGTTCAAGGCACTATGCCAGCTTGTAGTGATATGTTGAAATGATTAGCAAAAGGTATGGTAAGGTCCTCTTTACATTCCTTTAACACCCTTGCAAACAGTTCATCAGGGCCTGGGGATTTGTTAGGTTTTAATTTCTCTGTTTGTCTGAGGACCATGTCACTAGTAACCAAAATCGTGTATAGTTTATTATCGTCCTGTTCTACATAATCTATTATTTCAGAAATTTCGCTAGTATTTTCCAGGGTAAAAACTGAGAGGAAGTAGGTATTGAGAATTTCACACATATCCTTATCACTGTCAGTGATCTGACCTGAGTTACTCTTAAGTGGGCCTATCTTGACCTAATCTTACTTCTGTATACCTGAAAGAACCCTTTTGGGTTAGTCTTCGAGTCCCTTGCGACCTTAACCTCATAATCCCTTTTTGCTTTTCTTATTTTTTTTAATTTCTCTCTTCAATTGAATATATTGATTTCTTAACTGCCTATACCCTTTTTTTGATACGCCTATATATGCCTCTTTTTTTGACCAGTGAGATGTTTTAATCTATTGTTCATCCATTTGGGATCATTTTTGTTAGATCTAATTTCCCTACTCGGAACAAAAGTTTTCTGGGCAGCTAGAACTATGCTCTGAAAAACGTCATATTGACAACCAAGATCACCTCCCTGACCCATAGTCAGGTCATCCCAATTTAGCCCACCCAGGTAATTTTTCAGTCCCATGAAATCGGCCAAGCAAAAGTCTGGGACAGAGATTTGATTGCAGTTATCTGGGTAATTCTATGATTTATTAAAACTAAGTTATTTGTGATTGCTCCCCCCAAGCTAACCATTAACTTCAAGATTATTAATTAGTGATTCTTTGTTGACAAGAACCAAGTCAAGCAGATTGTTTCCTCTAGTTGGTTCTGTCACAACCTGTTCTAAAAAGCAATCCTGAACCGTATCAAGAAAGTCACTAGACTCAAGATTTCCTGTCGTATTGTTCCAATCAATTTGTCTAAAGTTAAAATCTCCCATTAACACAACATTTTCATATCTAGATGCCTTATGAGTTTCGTCCCATAGCAGCTTACTGCACTCCCTATCAAGGTTTGGGGGCCTATAAATCACACCCAAAATTAATTTGTCAAGACCCTCAAGAAACTGTAACCAGATTATGTGTCCGATGTTTCTAATATTATATGTCTAAGACAATTTAAATTGTCTGTGACATACATCGCCACTCCACCATCCTGTTGACCCTATCAGTGTGGAATAGTTTATAACCCTGTATGTTGCATTCAGAAGGCATTTCTCTATCTTTCAGGTTGAACCAGGTCTCTGTTATACCAATAATATCTACATTACCTGCACTTGCTAGTAATCTTAGCTCATCTATCTTATTTCTTAGACTCCTATCATTTGTATAGTAAACCTTAAGGAAGTTAGTCGCTCGTTGCCCTGTGCTATCTCTCTTTGTTGATCAGTTGATTTGCCTTTACTAGCAACTTTATTTTGAATATTGTCTTTTAAACATATCCCTGAGGTATCCCGGTAATATTTGCTGTTTTCAACCCTAATACTGCAGCCTGATTGTTTCCCACAAACACCCATACCTCTATAATCTATCAGTTTAAAGTCCTAGAGAAGTCATCAATTATCCCCTCAATCGAATTGGCTAATGCAACCACTCCATTCCCAGAGAGATGAACCCCATCACTTGCAAACATATCACGTTTGTCGTAGAATTTGTTCCAGTTATCAATGAATGGGATTACAAGTTTTTTGCAGTACCTGTCTAGCCAGCAATTTATACCAATTGCCCTAGACACCCATTCATTGCCCACTCCCTTTCTAGGCAAGATGCTACATATGACTGGGATCCCTCCCTTAGACCTGACTACCTCTATGGTTGACGTGTACTTATTCAGCAGCTCTTGTCTCCTGCCCTTCTCAGTGACATTACCCCAAGCACTAAGACCGATAATCGGCTTGTTTCCATTAACTGACATAATATTATCCAACCTGCTGGCTATGACACCAACAACAACTCCTGGGAGGCACACCCTCTGTCTGACCTTTCTATCTCTGGTACAGAAAGCACAGTCCATATATCTTACCTGAGCAATTCTGCACTTTTGTATAACATTGTTTAGGGCTGTGCACAACTGACTCCACTAAATAACTATCGAGTTTGTACAGTCCATAATTTGAGTTACATACAGCATTCCTATCATGTTTAAGAGGGAGTACTCTATTATGCATCTTTCCATGATGGAACTGTTGGATACAATTATCTGGGTGGTAGTCCACCTCGGTGGGTGATTGCACGAGCTAACATGGTCAAAGAGCGTATTCAATACCTGGCCTGTCTTGATTGACTACTGGTGTTGGTATAATCTGGTTTCCAGGAGTTTACCTGTCTGATCAATTGTACTTATATATATATATATTATATATATATTATATATATATAATATATATATATATATATATATATATATATATATAATGTATATATATGTCGTGCCGAATATGTAAAACTGGTCAATTAGCAAGAACTCATTTAAAATTAAGTTCTTTCCAAAATTTTATCTTCCACGTTTAAAGATATATTTTTTTCATTAATGTTAATGTAAAAAAATTAATTTTGCACCAAAAAGAAACTTAGAAAACTTACCTAACCTTGTTATAACAAGAGCAATTTATTTTAGCCTAACCCAACTAAATATATTTTAGATTTGTTTACAATAATTTAATACTAAACAAACACAGTGAAATATATTTTTTTCGTTAGGTTCAGAATGATTTTGGCGAAATTATTGCATACACAAATTTTCGCTTGTCCTATATGGCAAGATGAGCGTTGCTATTTAAGCCAAGATAACAAGTTTGCCTATTCGGCACGACACACACACACACACACACACACACACACACACACACACACACACACACACACACACACACACACACACAACCCCACAGAGTAGAGGGGGAGGAGGGGTTGCACTGCTCATAAAACACCGATGGGGATTTGAGGAAAAAGGAAGGCATGGACATGATTGGAGAAAGAGACTACATTGTAGGTACAATTCAGTCCGGAGAACATAAAGTAGTCATTGGAGTGATGTATAACCCACCACAGAACTGCAGGAGGCCAAGAGAGGAGTACGAAGAAAACAACAGGGTGATGGTGGACACCACTGGCTGAGGTGGCAAGAAGAGCTCACTCGAGCAGAGCAAAGTTACTGGTAATGGGCGATTTCAACCACAGGGAGATCGACTGGGAAAACCTGGAGCCACATGGGGGTCCCGAAACATGGAGAGCCAAGATGATGGATGTGGTACTTGAAAACCTCATGCATCAACATGTCAGGGACACAACCAGAGAGAGAGGGGAGGATGAGCCAGCAAGACTGGATCTTGTGTTCACCCTGAGCAGTTCAGACATTGAGGACATCACTTACGAGAGGCCCCTTGAAGCTAGCGATCATGTGGTTCTGAGTTTTGACTATATAGTAGAGTTACAAGTGGAGAAGGTAACAGGAACTGAAGGGGGACAGGCCAAACTATGAAAGGGGGGACTACACAGGTATGAGAAATTTCCCTGCAGGAGGTTCAGTGGGACAGAGAAATGGTAGGAAAATCAGTAAACGAGATGATGGAATATGTGTCAACAAAGTGCAAGGAGGCAGAGGAAAGTTTTGTTCCCAAGGGAAACAGAAATAATAGGAAGACCAAAACGAGTCCTTGGTTTACCCGAAGGTGTAGGGAGGCAAAAAACTAAGTGCAACAGAGAATGGAAAAGGTACAGGAGGCATAGGACCCGGGGAAAAAACAAGGAGATTAGTAGAAGAGCCAGAAACGAGTATGCGCAGATAAGGAGGGAAGCCCAGCGACAGTATGAAAACGACATAGCATCGAAAGTCAAATCTGACCCAAAAACTGCTGTATAGCCACATTAGGAGGAAGACAACAGTCAAGGACCAGGTGATAAGACTGAGGAAAGAAGGTGGAGAACTCACAAGAAACGATCAAGAGGTATGTGAGGAGCTCAACACGAGATTTAAGGAAGTATTTACAGTAGAGACAGGAAGGACTCTGGGGGGACAGACCAGATGGGGATACCAACAAGGAATACACCAACAAGTGTTGGACGACATACATTACAGATGAGGAGGAGGTGAAGAAACTGCTAAGGGACATCGATACCTCAAAGGCAAGGGGACCGGACAACATCTCTCCGTGGGTCCTTAGAGAGGGAGCAGATATGTTGTGCGTACCACTTACCACAATCTTCAACACATCCTGGAAACTGGGCAACTACCTGAGGTATGGAAGACGGCAAATGTATTTCCCCATTTTCAAAAAAAGGAGACAGAAAAGAGGCACTAAACTATAGACCTGTGTCATTGACGTTTTATAGTATGCAAAATTATGGAGAAGATTATCAGGAGGAGAGTGGTGGAGCACCTGGAACGGAACAGGAGTATAAATGCCAACCCAGCACGGATTCAGGGGAAGGCAAATCCTGTGTCACAAACCTTCTGGAGTTTTATGATAAAATAACAGAAGTAAGACAAGAGAGAGGAGGGGTGGGTTGATTGCATCTTCTTGGACTGCAAGAAGGCCTTTGACACAGTTCCTCACAAGAGATTAGTGCAGAAGCTAGAGCATCAGGCGCATATAACAGGAAGGGCACTGCAATGGATCAGAGAATACCTGACAGGGAGGCAACAACGAGTCATGGTACGTAATGATGTATCACAGTGGGCACCTGTGACGAGCGGGGTCCCACAGGGGTCGGTCCTAGGACCAGTGCTATTTTTGGTATATGTGAACGACATGACGGAAGGGTTAGACTCAGAAGTGTCCCCGTTTGCAGATGATGTGAAGTTAATGAGGAGAATTAAATCTGATGAGGACCAGGCAGGACTTCAAAGAGACCTGGACAGACTGGACACCTGGTCCAGCAAATGGCTTCTCGAATTTAATCCTGCCAAATGCAAAGTCATGAAGATAGGGGAAGGGCACAGAAGACCACAGACAGAGTATTAGGCTAGGTGGCCAAAGACTGCAAACCTCACTCAAGGAGAAAGATCTTGGGGTGGGTATAACACCGAGCATGTCTCCGGAAGCACACATCAATCAGATAACTGCTGCAGCATATGGGCGCCTGGCAAACCTGAGAACAGCATTCCGATACCTTAGTAAGGAATCATTCAAGACACTGTACACCGTGTATGTCAGGCCCATACTGGAGTATGCAGCACCTGTTTGGAACCCGCACTTGATAAAGCACGTCAAGAAACTAGAGAAAGTACAAAGGTTTGCAACAAGGTTAGTTCCAGAGCTAAGGGGAATGTCCTATGAAGAAAGATTAAGGGAAATCGGCCTGACGACACTGGAGGACAGGAGGGGTCAGGGGAGACATGATAACGACATATAAAATACTGCGTGGAATAGACAAGGTGGACAAAGACAGGATGTTCCAGGGAGGGGACACAGAAACAAGAGGCCACAATTGGAAGTTGAAGACACAAATGAGTCAGAGAGATATTAGGAAGTATTTCTTCAGTCATAGAGTTGTAAGGCAGTGGAATAGCCTAGAAAATGACGTAGTGGAGGCAGGAACCATACACAGTTTTAAGACAAGGTTTGATAAAGCTCATGGAGCGGGGAGAGAGAGGGCCTTTGTAGCAACCGGTGAAGAGGCGGGGCCAGGAGCTAGGACTCGACCCCTGCAACCACAAATAGGTGAGTACAAATAGGTGAGTACACACACACACAAATATATATATATATATATATATATATATATATATTATATATATATATATATATATATATATATATTATATATCCACCAAACAAGAGCTTAAAAGGAAATAATATTGCGAGAAAGGCGTCGAGAAAGTTACGAAGTGTCTTGAGAGATTTACAGCTCCTGGCCCCGCCTCTTCGCTGGTCGCTACTAGGTCCAAGAGTCTTATCGTATGTCTTTTAAAGCTATGTATAAATCCTGCTACTACTTCACTCTCCAGATTGTGCCAGTTCGTGTGTGTTTATATGTACTCCTATATGTGGTTGTGGGGGTCAAGTCACAGCTCCTGGCCCAGTGTGTCTGTGAGAGAAACAATGCTGGAGGTAGTGTTAATGAAGTAGTGTTAATATTGATATATTTTTTTATATTTTATTTAAAATCATATACATTAAATACATAAGTTACACATACAATTCTACGTATTTAATAATGTTTTAATAATACATTTAACTCATCCATTACACATAACTCATATTGCATTTAAAATATTTACAAAGATAATAAATAACAATATTCCTTCGATGTTCATCAATTTTCCCATAACTAACATTAACTAACCTAATATCTTGATAAATTAGACACATGTGCAACTCTTGGGTATCTTTATTGAGGAAACGTTTCGCCACACAGTGGCTTCATCAGTCCATACAAAGGAGAATCTTGAAGAACAGGAGGAGAATGAGGTAATCAGTCCCTCAACCTTGAGTCGATGTGGTCAGTCCATCAATCTTGAATAGAATACGGCATATCAGCGGAGAAGCAGCTTATAAACCGTATGGCAGGAGAGGTGCAGCAGTCATAGGTCGTGTAACATTTGTTCAATGTGGAAGTAGGTCGTGCCCAAGAATTAGGCAAGCGAAGAATTCCCAAGTATTAAGATACCAAGAAGTTGCAGTGTCTGACAGATTTGTAGATGAATGGTTCAGTACAGGAAAGACTGTGCTATAACTTAAATTGCCAGGCACACCATCTAAAGGGGACAAAAAGATACAAAACATCCAGGCCATGGGAAAACCTAGGTAGCCACAGCCACTCAAGAGGGGGAGGTTTTTTAGTGCCAGGAAGGAAAAAAACTGGCAGGAAATGGCAGAAATCGTTCACCAAATCCAGTCATTCCTGGAGTGGAACCACAGTCGATGGCCTCCACTCCAAACCAACAGATACAGATACTAACGACGGAAAAAAAAATCCCCCCCCCCCCAGTACCAACAATACCACCAGTCCGATGACATTCTTCTTTGCAAATATACAGGGTCTAATGCCAGCAACAAACAACAAAATACCTTTCATCCGTGGACTGCTTGCAGAGGCAAAGGCAATGTTTGCGGCTTTCACTGAGACCCACATAAAGGATCACTTGGACAAAGAAATATGGATCCCAGGTTACAACCTATACAGATGTGACAGAGTGAACAGGCAAAAGGGGGGGATTGGCCTGTACATTGCAGAGTCACTTGTTTGCACAGAACTGCTTAATGCCTCAAATGATGTAGTGGAAGTTTTAGCAGTAAAGATCGAGAACCAAAACCTAGTCATTGTGGTAGTCTACAAGCCTCCGGATGCAACATCCCAGCAATTCCAGGAACAGCTGTTAAAAATTGACTACTGTCTGGAAAATCTGCCAGCTCCTGCACCCAACATCTTGCTCCTGGGGGATTTCAACTTAAGGTACCTAAAATGGAGGAATATAGCAAATAATATTGTTGCAGTAATAACACCAGGAGGCAGCTCTGATGAAAACTCACACTCACACGAGCTTTTAAATCTCTGCACAAAATTCAATTTAAACCAGCAAATAATAGAGCCTACTAGACTGGAGAATACACTAGACCTCATCTTCACTAACAATGATGATCTGATACGAAATGTCACCATATCAAAAACAATATACTCACATCACAACATAATTGAGGTTCAGACATGTATGCGCGGAGCCCCAGACCGACAAAATGAGACTAGTCACGAGGGAGCATTCACCAAATTCAACTTCAATAACAAAAACATAAAGTGGGACCAAGTAAACCAAGCCCTAGCCGATATAAACTGGGGAGATGTACTAAGCAACACTGACCCCAACTTATGCCTAGAACAGATTAACTCGGTGGCACTCGATGTATGCACAAGGCTTATTCCTCTAAGAAAAAGGAGGAGTAGATGTAAAATAGAAAGAGACAGGCGCTCCCTTTACAGGCGATGGAAAAGAATAACAGAACGGCTAAAAGAGGTCATTATATCTGAAATGCGTAGGGAGACACTGGTCAGAGAAATAGCAAGCATCGAACTTAAGCTAAAGGAATCTTATAGGAGTCAGGAATCGCGGGAAGAACTAAAAGCCATAAATGAAATCGAAAGAAACCCAAAGTCTTTCTTCTCCTATGCCAAATCAAAGTCGAGAACAACGTCCAGTATTGGGCCCCTACTTAAACAAGATGGGTCCTACACAGATGACAGCAAGGAAATGAGTGAGCTACTCAAGTCCCAATATGACTCAGTTTTTATCAAGCCGCTAACCAGACTGAGAGTCGAAGATCAAAATGAATTTTTTATGAGAGAGCCACAGAATTTGGTTAACACAAGTCTATCTGATGTTATCCTGACGCCAAATGACTTCGAACAGGCGATAAATGACATGCCCATGCACTCTGCCCCAGGGCCAGACTCATGGAACTCCGTGTTCATCAAGAACTGCAAGAAGCCCCTATCACTCTATGGAGATGGAGCATGGACACGGGGGTAGTCCCACAGTTACTAAAAACAACAGACATAGCCCCACTCTACAAAGGGGGCAGTAAAGCAATAGCAAAGAACTACAGACCGATAGCACTAACATCCCACATAAAAATCTTTGAAGGGCTTTAAGAAGCAAGATCACCACCCATCTAGAAACCCATCAGTTACACAACCTAGGGCAACATGGGTTTAGAACAGGTCGCTCCTGTCTGTCTCAACTATTGGATCACTACGACAAGGTCCTAGATGCAATAGAAGACAAAAAGAATGCAGATGTAATATATACAGACTTTGCAAAAGCCATCGACAAGTGTGACCATGGCGTAATAGCGCACAAAATGCGTGCTAAAGGAATAACGGGAAAAGTCGGTCGATGGATCTAAATTTCCTCACTAACAGAACACAGAGAGTAGTAGTCAACAGAGTAAAGTCCGAGGCAGCTACGGTGAAAAGCTCTGTTCCAAAAGGCACATTACTCGCTCCCATCTTGTTCCTCATCCTCATATCTGACATAGATAAGGATGTCAGCCACAGTACCGTGTCTTCCTTTGCAGATGACACCCGAATCTGCATGACAGTGTCTTCCATTGCAGACACTGCAAGGCTCCAGGCGGACATCAACCAAATCTTTCAGTGGGCTGCAGAAAGCAATATGAAGTTCAACGATGAGAAATTTCAATTACTCAGATATGGTAAACACGAGGAAATTAAATCTTCATCAGAGTACAAAACAAATTCTGGCCACAAAATAGAGCGAAACGCCATCGTCAAAGACCTGGGAGTGATCATGTCGGAGGATCTCGCGTTCAAGGACCATAACATTGTATCAATCGCATCTGCTAGAAAAATGACAGGATGGATAATGAGAACCTTCAAAACTAGGGATGCCAAGCCCATGATGACTCTTCAGGTCACTTGTTTTATCTAGGCTGGAATATTGCTGCACCGTAACAGCACCTTTCAAGGCAGGTGAAATTGCTGACCTAGAAAATGTACAGAGAACCTTCACGGCGTGCATAACGGAGATAAAACACCTAAATTACTGGGAGCGCTTGAGGTTCCTGAACCTGTATTCCCTGGAACGCAGGCGGGAGAGATACATGACTATATACACCTGGAAAATCGTAGAGGGACTAGTACCGAACTTGCACACGGAAATCACTCACTACGAAAGCAAAAGACTTGGCAGACGATGCAACATCCCCCCAATGAAAAGCAGGTGTGTCACTAGCACGGTAAGAGACCATACAATAAGTGTCAGGGGCCCGAGACTGTTCAACTGCATCCCAGCATACATAAGAGGTATTACCAACAGACCCCTGGCAGTCTTCAAGCTGGCACTGGACAAGCACCTAAAGTCGGTTCCTGACCAGCCGGGCTGTGGCTCGTACGTTGGTTTGCGTGCAGCCAGCAGTAACAGCCTGGTTGATCAGGCTCTGATCCACCAGGAGGCCTGGTCATACACCGGGCCGCGGGGGCGTTGACCCCCGGAACTCTCTCCAGGTAAACTCCAGGTAATACCTTCACATGTGAACTGTTTGTTCCCCCCTCACCTAATTTAAGTATCATATTAACACAGACTACATAGAAATTACATCATTAGCAAATCCTTTTCATACATGTTGCTAATTACACACCTTTAAAAAGACGTCTACATCAGTCCTTCTCTAGAATATGTTAGACGTTTTGGATATATTTCCATCACCATCGAGCTCAAGCTTCCTGAACATTCCTGTTCCGCCACTAGGCTCGTTACAAAATCATTCCTGTTCCGCCACTAGGTGGATCTGCATGAGGCTGTCATCTATTGAAGACACGGTTAACCTCCAAGAAGATATAAACAAAGTTTTTCCAGTGGGCAACGGAAAGCAATGTGATGTTCAATGAGGAAAAATCCAACTGGAGGGGATAATAACTAGAACAGAGTACAGTGGAACCTCAAATATCGAACTTAATCCGTTCCAGGAGCTAGTTCTAAATTCGAAAAGTCTGAAAATCGAAGTAATATTTCCCATAAAAAATAATGGAAATACAATTAATCCGTTCCAGAAACCCATAAATATTCACACAAATTTTTTTTATAGAGATTAATTACAGTTTTACATACAACAAATACTATAGTGTTCAATTATGTATATAAATGTAAAATAGCATTTTACTTACCTTTATTGAAGATTGGTGATGGCATCTGGAAGATAGGAAGGAGGAGAGAGGGAGTTGGGGTTAGTGTTTGGAAGGAGAATAACCCTCCATGAGGACTTCAGGTAAAGTCCTCTCTGGGGTTACTTCCCTTCTCTGTCTTTTAATGCCACTAGGACCAGCTTGAGAGTCACTGGACCCCTGTCTCTCAAAATAACCGTCCACAGTCCTCTGTTTCTGGTGCCTCTTTAACATTTCCCTAAAATGGGACATGGTTCTGTCACTGAACTGGGTCCAGGCAAGGAAGTTGCATGCCGATCTGGTACAGAAAACTCCTTTCTGTACCAGATCGGCATGCAACTTCCTTGCCTTTTCGCAAATAATCATCTCTGAAACACTATCACCTGCCATCTCTTTATCCTTGATTCACACCAATAACAACTTCTCAACCTCTTCAACTATTTGTGGTCTTTTTTTGGCTAGCATATTAACACCTTTCGCAACATCAGCTTCCTTGATTTGTTCTTTCTTTGCCAGGATAGAACCAATGGTCGACTTGTTTTTTCCATACATCTTGGCAAGCTCAGCAAGTCTCACACAAGTCTCATATTTCTGTATTATTTCCTTCACATCTATGGTGTTTCTCACTTTCTTTACCGCAGGGGTACCACTAGTAAGTTTCTTTGGGCCCATGGTAGCTTATTTCACAGTCCCACAAGCACTAAACACAATGAAATAATCGTAAAATGTTTGAATGAGAGTGCAGGTTAGTGTTCACTCAAGCATCAACAAAGCTAGACTGGCTCACGGCGCCTGCGCCGGGACGCGAACAGAGCAGGCTGACGGACAGGTCCAGTACCTGGCGGTCCAAAAATAGAGGCGTGTTCGATAATAAGGACAAAGTTGGTTCGAGAAAAGGGTTCTATTTTTTGAAACGTTCGATAAGTAATACGTTCGAAATTTGAGGTTCCACTGTATTCTACAAACTCTGGCCATACAATAGAGTGGAAAAATAATGTAAGGGACCTGGGAGTGGTAATGTCTGAAGATCTCACTTTCAAGGATCACAACAGTGCCACGATCACAAATGCAAAGAAAATGATAGGATGGATAATGAGAACGTTCAAAACGAGAGATGCAAAGCCATTGATGATCATTTTCAAATCACTTGTTCTCTCTAGGTTGGAATACTGCTGTACATTAACATCTCCATTCCAAGCAGGTGAAATTGCAAATCTAGAGAGTGTCCAGAGAACCTTCACTGCACGTATAAGTTCTTTCAAGCACCTTAACTACTGGGAATGCTTGGAAGCACTTGACTTGTATTCATTGGAATGCAGGAGAGATATATCATAATCTACACTTGGAAAATCCTAGAAGGAATGGTCCTGAATCTGCACATAGAAATCACTCCCTACGAAAGTAAGAGACTGGGCAGGCGATGCAAAATACCCCCAAATAAAAGTAGGGGCGCCATTAGTACACTAAGAGAAAACACCATAAGTGTCCGGGGCCCAAGACTGTTCAACAGCCTTCCACCAAGCATAAGGGGAATTACCAATAAACCCCTGGCTGCCTTCAAGAGGGAGCTGGACAGATACCTAAAGTCAATGCAGGATCAGCTGGGCTGTGGTTTGTACGTTGGACTGCGTGCGGCCAGCAGTAACAGCCTGGTTGATCAGGCCCTGGTCCACCGGGAGGCCTGGTTGTGGACCGGGCCGCGGGAGCGTTGATCCCCGGAATAATCTCCAGGTAGGTAGCAGGTAGGCTCGTTACAAAATTATTCCTGTTCTGCCACTAGGCTCGTTACAAAATTATTCCTGTTCTGCCACTAGGCTCGTTACAAAATCATTCCTGTTCGGGCCACTAGGCTCGTTACAAAATCATTCCTGTTCTGCCACTAGGCTCGTTACAAAATTATTCCTGTTCTGCCACTAGGCTCGTTACAAAATCATTCCTGTTCTGCCACTAGGCTCGTTACAAAATCATTCCTATTCTGCCACTAGGCTCGTTACAAAATCATTCCTGTTCCGCTAATAGGCTCATTACAAAATCATTCCTGTTCTGCCACTAGGCTCGTTACAAAATCATTCCTGTTCTTCCACTAGGCTCGTTACAAAATCGTTCCTGTTCTGCTACTAGGCTCATTTCAAAATCATTCTTGTTCCGCTACTAGGCTTATTACAAAATCATTTCCAATTAACATGAGATTCCAGCATTCCACAGTACTATTTCTTGCGAGCATTCTCCCGCCTCCCCCGCTAGAGACCAGTCCACCTAACCCTTACTGCATAAAATCTCGTAGCCTTCTCACAGTCATTTCCCTATATGTTACAGGAAAATCTAATGCCCACCTATTCCCATACACTACCTCATTACTACACTTCGTTCTGTAGAAGCGTCCCACTAACGCCCGTATCCTTTTCACCCCCACCTCCCTCATCGCCCACGGTACATAAACATAATCCGCCACTAAAGTACAAGACAGTACTCCTCACGCAATCCTCCACTCCCTCTATATCTAAGCTCAATGCCCTTAGCATCCCTATCCTACTTCCACCAACCATACCCAAGACTCTGCGAAACCAGAGGGACCGCAAAATGCGCATCTTATACAATCGAACTTTAATAGGCAATATCTCATGTAGAAACTGATACAATGTTTCCCTCACCTTCGATTGCAACCTTAACTTACATAATGTTCTCCATATACGTTTCCATTCACACATTGGAAACACACCCTACATTTCCACCATCTCATTACTCCTTCCCAACCTCCCAAACACACAAGAGTTCATATTATCCGGAACCCTTACCTGTAATAAGTACCTCAACATACCCACACTCTCCTGTAAATCCCTACTCCCTTCCCCACCACCGCCGCACATCAGCCATCACTGCCCCCGCCCTTATGCCTCGTTCCCCACCCAATCTAAGATAACAGTGCTTCACATATATACTCTTCAACCTCCTCTCCAAATGAATTAACCCTAAACCTCCTATCACTATCGAATTCATCGCAACAGTCTAACACAATCATTGACAACCATATCCCCAGACAAACCTCAGGACTTTCCTACACAATCTCCTTACATCTTCCGGCAGCAAAGGATACGCCACCCCTCCATGCCACAATTTAGAATATGTTAGTGTGTTAATCACAATGACCCTTCTGATGTAACGTCAAACCACTCGATCCTATTCCTCCCAACGTACGTAGCGCCTCTTGGTCTACCCTTTCAGAATTAGCCACTCTAACCCTCTTTGCATCCCCCCTATATATCACTCCACAAATTTTCACCTGCTCTACCACCTGCCAGCCATACTTAGTCCCCATTCTCCCCCCTACCCACATACCCACCTCCAGTAATTTCAACTTTACACCATTAACACATAAACCTGTCGCTCCACTAAATATATCTATGATTCTGCCAACACTCCTTAACCCCTCCTCTCCCCCACTAAGACTCGTGTCATCGACATATCCTACTATACCCATTGCACCCCTATTCCATATGCCCCCTTACCCACCCAGACATTTATCATCCTATAAAGGGTTTTGCAGACATGCAAACAGGATCTGTGACATAGGGCATTCCTGCCTCAGTCCACGATCCATAATAACTATTGTCCTCACCCTACCATTTATTTTCACTCGGATAGTTACACCTCTGGAGTTTACCTGAAGAGAGTTTCGGGGGTCAACGCCCCCGCGGCCCGGTCTGTGACCAGGCCTCCTGGTGGATCAGCGCCTGATCAACCAGGCTGTTGCTGCTGGCTGCACGCAAACCAACGTACGAGCCACAGCCCGGCTGATCAGGAACTGACTTTAGGTGCTTGTCCAGTGCCAGCTTGAAGACTGCCAGGGGTCTGTTGGTAATCCCCCTTATGTGTGCTGGGAGGCAGTTGAACAGTCTCGGGCCCCTGACACTTATTGTATGGTCTCTTAACGTGCTAGTGACACCCCTGCTTTTCATTGGGGGGATGGTGCATCGTCTGCCAAGTCTTTTGCTTTCGTAGTGAGTGATTTTCGTGTGCAAGTTCGGTACTAGTCCCTCTAGGATTTTCCAGGTGTATATAATCATGTATCTCTCCCTCCTGCGTTCCAGGGAATACAGGTTTAGAAACCTCAAGCGCTCCCAGTAATTGAGGTGATATGTTTCTGCCCACTTCGCAGTCTTCTCACCAAAACCCATTCTCCTCATAATCATCCATAAAGTCTCTTTCTCTACACAATCATAGGGTGCCTTCTGATCCAAAAGCAGGTATACCTCCTCCACCCATCCTATGTTCCTCTATATAATCCTTTATCCTTCCATATCCATTATACATTGTTCGTCCTGGCACACCCTTCTGCCCCTCATCAATAACCTTCCCTATAACTCAACACAACCTATTACCTAAAACTTTAGCAAACAATTTATAATCCCCATACATTAATGACAATCATCTATATTCCAGTATGCTACTCTGTACCTCCACCTTCGGTACCAGGACGACCCCTGTTCTTTGTGTCATACTCATACATCCCTTATCCTTCATCTCATTCAGCAATTTCACCGAGAATTCCTTCATGACCTCCCAGTTTTTCAAATAAAACTCACTGGGTATTCCATCAATCCCAGGCATTTTCCCTACACTCATTCTCTTTAACGTCATCCACACTTCCTCTTCATCTTTGGACCCCTCTATTACTGCCCTATCTTCCAACCTCAAGGTCCTTTGCATCCCCTCTAAAATCTTTTGATCTACCATCTTTCTTTCTCCCCATCTCATATAGATCTCAAACCATTTACCAG
>NC_069458.1:13458648-13563648 GCF_026875155.1 Cherax quadricarinatus | reverse complement strand
GTTAAACTCCAGGATCAGTTGCCAGACTAGGCTTCCTGCCTGTCCAGATCCTTTGTAATCCTGCATGATTCTCACCTGATTGAATTCTCCTCATTAGCTTCACATTATCTGCAAACAGAGATACTTCTGAGTCTGTTCTTTCTGTCGTGTGTGTGCGTGTGTTTGTGTTTGAGTGTTTAAATTACGAAAGTGCAATTTGTTCCACATTATTTTCCGCATTTTTTATAAAGAATCACACATAAAGTGGGAGTTGTCACAGTTGCTCTTTGCTGATGACACTGTGCTCTTGGGAGATTCTGAAGATTCTGAAGTTGCAGAGATTGGTGGATGAATTTGGTAGGGTGTGCAAAAGAAGAAAATTAAAGGTGAATACAGGAAAGAGTAAGGTTATGAGGATAACAAAAAGATTAGGTGATGAAAGATTGGAGGGAGAGAGTATGGAGGAGGTGAATGTATTCAGATATTTGGGAGTGGACGTGTCAGCGGATGGGTCTGTGAAAGATGAGGTGAATCATAGAATTGATGAGGGGAAAAGGGTGAGTGGTGCACTTAGGAGTCTGTGGAGACAAAAACTTTGTCCTTGGAGGCAAAGAGGGGAATGTATGAGAGTATAGTTTTACCAACGCTCTTATATGGGTGTGAAGCATGGGTGATGAATGTTGCAGCGAGGAGAAGGCTGGAGGCAGTGGAGATGTCATGTCTGAGGGCAATGTGTGGTGTGAATATAATGCAGAGAATTCGTAGTTTGGAAGTTAGGAGGTGCGGGATTACCAAAACTGTTGTCCAGAGGGCTGAGGAAGGGTTGTTGAGGTGGTTCGGACATGTAGAGAGAATGGAGCGAAACAGAGTGACTTCAAGAGTGTATCAGTCTGTAGTGGAAGGAAGGCGGGGTAGGGGTCGGCCTAGGAAAGGTTGGAGGGAGGGGGTAAAGGAGGTTTTGTGTGCGAGGGGCTTGGACTTCCAGCAGGCATGCGTGAGCGTGTTTGATAGGAGTGAATGGAGACAAATGGTTTTTAATACTTGACGTGCTGTTGGAGTGTGAGCAAAGTAACATTTATGAAGGGGTTCAGGGAAACCGGCAGGCCGGACTTGAGTCCTGGAGATGGGAAGTACAGTGCCTGCACTCTGAAGGAGGGGTGTTAATGTTGCAGTTTAAAAACTGTAGTGTAAAGCACCCTTCTGGCAAGACAGTGATGGAGTGAATGATGGTGAAAGTTTTTCTTTTTCGGGCCACCCTGCCTTGGTGGGAATCGGCTAGTGTGATAATAAATAAATAAAATTTTTATAATGGTACTTTTAATCTAATTCAATGTATTTCGGTTATTGTTGCCGAGAAGGACATCTCGGCACCGGGTGTTGCCCTCCTGAGAATTCTAGCAAATATTTTGAAAAAATCTCAAGAATTAATAATAGAGTTTTTTCTTTGCCTTAACGTCTTAATTCTTGCAATATTTTACAGCGAAAAGTTTAAGCTTGAAGAGGTGTGAGTATGTGTTAAATAAATGGGTATGGATTTGTTGTTGAGTGTGTGGGGGCGGGAGCGTGTAGCTAGAGTGAGAGCTGGAGAGGCATGTCTAATGTACCTGGAGTCTACCTGGAGGGTATTCCGGGGATCAACGCTCCCGCGGCCTGGTCCACGACCAGCCCTCCCAGTGGATCAGGGCTTAATCAACCACACTGTTACTGTTGGCCGCACATAGTGAAATGTACGAAGCACAGCCCGGTTGATCTGGCACCGACATTAAGTATCTATCCAGCTCCCTCTTGAAGACAGTCAGGGGCCTATTGGTAAGACTGTTGAAGTCTTGGGCCCCGGACACTTATGGTGTGTTCTCTTAGTACACCAATGGCGCCCCTACTTTTCATTGGGGGTATGTTGCACCGCTTGCCGAGTCTTTTACTTTTGTAAGGAGTGATTTCTGTGTGCAGATTCGGGATCATTCCTTCTAGGATTTTCCAAGTGTAGATTATGATCTCTCGCCTGCGTTCCAGCAAGTACAAGTCAAGTGCTTCCAAGCGTTCCCAGTAGTTGAGGTGTTTGATAGAACTTTATGTGCAGTAAAGATTCTCTGTACTCTCTCTAGATCTGCAGTTTCATCTGCTTTGAAAGATGTTAATATACAGCAATATTTCAACCAAGAGATAAAAAGCGATTTGAAAAGGATCATTACTGGCTTGGCATCTCTCGTTTTGAACGTTCTCTTTATCCATCCTATCATTTTCTTTGCAGATGTGATTGTGTGTCTGTTGTGATCCTTGAAAGTGAAATCCTCAAATATTACCACTCCCAGGTCCCTCACATTATTTTTTTGCTCTATTGTATGATCAGAGTTTGTAGTATACTCAGTTCTAGTTATTATCTCCTCCAATTTTCCATAACGGAGCAGTTGGAATTTCTCTTCATTGATCATCATATTGTTTTCCGTTGGAAAACTTGGTTTATATCTTTTTGGAGGTTAACCGTGTCCTCAATAGATAACACTCTCATGCATATCCTAGTATCGTCTACAAAGGATGACACGTTGCTGTGGCTTACATCTTTGTCTGTCTGATATGAGGATGAGGAACAGGATGGGGGCTAGAACTGTGCCTTGTGGAACAGAGCTTTTCACTATAGCAGCTTCCGATTTAACTCTGTTTACTACTACTCTGTGTTCGATTGGTTAGAAAGTTGAAGATTCATCTCCTCCACAAATATTTTGTGAGCTATTACACCGTGATCGCACTTGTCAAAGGCTTTTTACAAAGTCTGTATTTATTACATCTGCATTCTGTTTTTCTTCCAGTGCATCAAAGACCATATCTAAATGATCCAGTAGTTGCGAGAGGCAGGAGCAACCTGCTCTGAACCCATGTTGCCCAGGATTGTGTAGTTTTGGGGAATCCAAGTGGTTTGCAGTCGTTCTTCTTAGCACTCTAAGATTTTTATGATGTGGGACGTTAGAGCTGTTGGTCTATAGTTCTTAGCTAATGCTTTACTGCCACCTTTTTAGAGTGGGGCTATACCAGTTGTTTTTAGTGACTGTGGAATTTCACCCATGTCTAAGCTCCTTCTCAGTTGTATACTTAGGGCATTCGAAAGCGATTTCTTGCAGTTCTTAATGAGCACAGAGTTCCACAAGTCTGGCCCTGGGGCTGAGTGCATGTTGTCAATGGCTTTCTCAAAGTCTATTGAAGTTATAGTAATGTCGGAAATTTGGCATACATTGATGGAGATTTGAGGCTTATTTGTGAAAAAAATTATTTAGATTGTCGATCTTCAGACGGATCAGTGGCTAACTAAACACAGAGTCGTATTGGTATTTCAGTATCTCACTCATTTCGTAGTTGTCATCTGTGTAAATCCCATCTTGGCTGAGCAAGGGCCCGATACTAGATATGGTATTTGCCTTGTCTTTTGCATATGAAAAGAAATATATAGATTTTTTTTAACTAAAGTTCGATACTTTCCACTTCCCGTTTATCAGATAATATAGAGTTCTTGAGTAACTCAGTGATTCTTCGTCGTCCTCTGTAGAGGGAGCGTCTTTCTCTCCATTTTGCTTCTTCTCTTCTTTCTTAGATCGGAAATAGTTGTTTTAATATTGTTATGTTTCTCACCAGCTACTCATTGTTTGTGAAGATAAGGTCAAGTGTGTTTTCCACTCCTGTTGGCTCCACTATCTACTGACTTAAGGTGTGAAAGTAAGTTATGTGGAACTAGGAGGGGCGAGAAAGTGACCTTTCAGAGATAAGGGATGGAAGAATGCTCTGAAGAACATTTTGACCCTGTATATCATTCAGTGCTCCGGTAAATAAAATGACACGTGTACACCCACACGCATGCACAGGCGCACACACACGCTAAGAAGTCCAGTACTTGCGACAGGCAGGAGCGGCCTGCACTAAACCCATGTTGCCCTGGATTGTGTAACTGATGGGTATCTAGATGGGTGGCGATCTTGTTTCTTAGGTCCCTTTCAAAGATTTTTGCGACATGGGATGTTAGCGCTGTCAGTCTCTCGTTCTTTGTTATTGCTTTACTGCCACCTTTGTGGAGTGGGGCTATGTCTATTGTTTTTAGCAGCTGTGGGACGACCCCTGTGTCTGTGCTCCCTCTCCATAGGATGTTGAAAGCACATGATACCATCTTCTTGCAGTTTTTGATGAACATGGAGTTCCATAAGTCTGGGCCTGGGCCAGAGTGCATGAGCATGTCATTTATCGCCTTTTCGAAGTCATTTGGCGTCAGGATAACATCAGATAGGTTTGAATCAACGAAATTCTGTCTCGCTCATGAAAATTCATTAAGGTCTTCGACTCAGTCGCTATAAACCGAGTCATATTAGGACTTGAGTAGCTCACTCATTTCCACGCTGTCATCTGTGTAGGACTCATCTCGTCTAAGTTGGGGCAAAATACTGGTTGTTTAGAATTATATTTCTAATCATTAGAAAACAGGTATGTCCAATGTAAATACGACTTTGAAGGTGATATGCAGGTGAATTGTGAAGACGATAATGAAAGGGAATTATTAATTAATCATTATTATGAGCTGAAAGAGAAAATACTATCACGTAAAGAGGGGAATTAAATAAATTAAACTGTGTAAATACTGCAGTTGACCAATCTAGTAATGTAAATACTAGGTCTTTGCCCACACTCCCAGAGTTAAGTTTACCGTCATTTAATCCAGGAGACAACTGGGAAGAATTCTGGTCTGTATTTGAAGCTGCTGTTAATGTGAGGAATGACCTAGCAGATGTCACAAAATTATTTTATCTCAAAGGATGGGCCAGAAGTGATGCTTATGCCCTGATTTAAGGATTTCAAAATATAGACTATAGTTACCTGGAGGCAGTTGATTTGATAGAGGTGACCTATGGTAATAGGGAGCAAAGTAGGTTAGACCTAGTAAATATTGTGATTAATTTAAGAACTCCAGAACACAATTACTACAATTTGCAACAATTTAAGGTCAAATTGAAAAGCAATCTTAAGTCCTTGAGTAATAGGTTTGATTTGGGTGAATCAGACTGGATATTAAATGCTGTCTTACAGAATAAATTAAACTGTAGGACTATAGAGTGGTTGTCTAATATATACTACAAAAGTTACTCTCTGGAGGAAATAAGACTAGGTCTACAAGAATTGATTCTTCAGTTACAGACAAGCCAACCAAATAATTCTAAGACTGTACCACATGATGACTATGATGTATCTGTCAGATCTCACAAATAAAAAAAAATATCCTAATCATCATAATTCATCCCATAAAAAGGGTTGCATAGGCACATATCATGTGGCAGGAACCAAAAATAATGGTTCTTCACATCAAATTAAGAAAAGTACATTAATAAGAGTGGCCTAGTTAATAATGGGCAAGTCAAGCAAAAGAGGGATTGTCTTTTTCACAAGAGTACTCAATTCTCCAAGAATTGTGATGCTTATGATTTATGGGATGCTGAGGTGAGAAGATTAGATGTATCAGATCTTTAGGCAGTCATAATGTAAAGGATTGTTATACCAAATTGAATAATTGTTATCAGTGTCACCAAGGATGGTATCATGTAGTAATGTGTAAAGATTTAAATAATAATAATGGTGATAATAATAATAACGATGATAATGACAATAATAACAATAATGTTAACACTGAAACAACAGTTACTAATGTAAAAATTTCAGCTAAGAATAACATTCCGACATCTTAATAAGGAATCGTTCAGGATCTTGTTCACCGTGTACGTTAGGCCTATATTGTAGTATACAGCACCAGTCTGGAACTCTCCTAGCGAAGCATGTAAGGAAATTAGAGAAAATGCAGTGGTTTGCAACAAGACTAGTGCCGGAGCTGAGGGGCATGCCCTACGAGGAGAGGTTAAAAGAAATCGACCTGACAACACTGGAAGACAGGAGAGATAGGGGGAATATGATAACGACATTTAAAATACTGAGAGGAATCGACAAAGTGGATAGAGACAGGATGTTCCAGAGACTGGACACAGCAACAAGGGGTCACAGGTGGAAACTGAAGACTCAGATGAATCAAAGGGATGTTAGATGTGGAAAATTACATTTATCCGGATGTAACTCATAATTTACATACCAGTAAATGGTAACAAAGATAATTATTATTTATCAAAGTTACATAGACAAGTAGGAATTTGGGACACATAGGTCGCAAAAAAAAAAAATATCCCCCTTCGATACCTACCACTGTCATATCCACAAGTTGCTCTAGACCTATTAATTACAAATGAAATTTACATCACCAGGAATTCTGGTAAATATATAAATTTATGGACTGTATATTAAAATTAATAAATGATTATATATACACATTTATATAACAGAAGAAGAATATATCTTAATACCACTCACCAATTAGTCTGGAGATTACTGTGTGTCATGTCTAACTCCTGTCTAAAATTTATGAAGAAACTGGCCAGAATCTAACATAAAATAAGACAGCTGGAGTAATATCCTGTTCCCGTCTAATTCGAGTCTTGTCCTTTCGCCTGATTTCTCACGTTATGCAGGGCTGCACATCCAACAATTTCGGCTCCTATTTGAGAGGTTTTAAGCCCAATATAACCTCTAGAGCGACGAAATTCTTCCTAATTTCACTAACGTTTTCTTGCCCAGTTCAGAAACAATGGCGACTGCCCAGCGCAGGCGCAGAGCCTCCCTGTCGGCTCCATTCTCTTCTTTTAAAAATACATACATTTCATTTTTCCGGAAATTATTATTTTCCACATTAGGAAACATTCTTCAGTCACAGAGTTGTCAGGAAGTAGAACAGTCTGAGAAATGATGTAGTGGAGGCAGGATCTATACATAGCTTTAAGAAGAGGTATGATAAAGGGTATGGAGTGGGAAGAGTGACCTAGTAGCGGCGAGTGAAGAGGCGGCCCAAGGAGCTCTGAATTGACCCCTGCAACCACAATTAGGTGAGTATAACTAGGCGAGCGAGCGTGCGCACACACACACACACACACACACACACACACACACACACACACACACACACACACACACACACACACACACACACACACACACACACACGCACGCATACACATACACGCATGTACAACAGGCCTAGTGTCTAATCGACATGTGCCTAGGACAAATTGGTAACTAACACACACACACACACACACACACACACACACACACACACACACACACACACACACACACACACACACCTGCAACCACAATTAGGTAAGTACAGTTAGGTGAGTACACGTGCGCGCACACACACCAGGCACATCTCCTGAAGCGCACATCAACCAAATAACTGCTGCAGCATATGGGCGCCTAGCAAACCTCAGAACAGCATTCCGACATTTTAATATGGAATCATTCAGGACCCTGTACACCGTGTACGTTAGGCCCATATTGGAGTATGCGGCACCAGTTTGGAACCCACACCTAGCCAAGCACGTAAAGAAACTAGAGAAAGTGCAAAGGTTTGCCACAAGACTAGTCCCAGAGCTAAGAGGTATGTCCTACGAGGAGAGGTTAAGGGAAATCAACCTGACGACACTGGAGGACAGGAGAGGTAGGGGGGACATGATAACGACTTACAAAATACTGAGAGGAATTGACAAGGTGGACAAAGACAGGATGTTCCAGAGACTGGACACAGCAACAAGGGGACACAGTTGGAAGCTGAAGACACAGATGAATCACAGGGATGTTAGGAAGTATTTCTTCAGCCACAGAGTAGTCAGGAAGTGGAATAGTTTGGGAAGAGATGTAGTGGAGGCAGGATCCATACATAGCTTTAAGCAGAGGTACGATAAAGCTCATGGTTCAGGGAGAGTGACCTAGTGGCGACCAGTGAAGAGGCGGGGCCAGGAGCTTGGACTCGACCCCTGCAACCTCAACTAGGTGAGTACACGTGCGCGCGCGCGCGCGCGCACACACACACACACACACACACACACACACACACACACACACACACACACACACACACAACACATACACATACACACATATACACACACACACACACACACACACACACACACACACACACACGCACGCACGCACGCACGCACGCACGCACGCACGCAACAAAAGGGCAACAGAAACAGTGGGAAGACCAAGATGAGCCCATTGTTCCCCCAAAGGTGTATAGAGGCCAAAAGTAAGTAGTATGCTAGAGAATGGAAGAAGAATAGAAGGCAAAGAACTCAGGAAAATAAGGAGAATAGTCGAAGAACCAGAAATGAATATGCACAGATAATGAGGGAGGCACAGCGGCAATAAGATAATGACAGCAGCGAATGCCAAGTTTGACCCGAAGCTGTTGCACGGTCACAACAAGAGGAAAACAACAGTTAAGTACCAGGTAATCAGGCTGAGGAAGGAAGGAGGGGAGACTGCAAGAAATGACTGAGACGTATTTACAGTGGAGACAGAAAGGACTTGGAAAATCGGAGTGATGGGATACACCATTAAGCGTTTGAAACAATACTTATAATGAGTAAGACAAATATGTAAAAATTAGGTATCTTTATTCCGAAACATTTCGCCTACATGGTAGGCTTCTTCAGTCGAATACAGAAGTCAGCAGAAGCAGTAAAGATGTGAAGACAATATAATCAGTCCATCACCCTTGAAGACGTAGTTTTGAGGTAGTCAGTCCCTCAGCCTGGAGAAGAGTTTTGCTTCCAACTTATATACTGTCTGATGGCCAGATGCAGTTCACTAGTAGGAGAAAGAAGGTCGTCATGGAGAGAGTATCACCCTCTTCTCCAGGTTAAGGGACTGACCATCTCAAAACTACGTCTTGAAGGGTGATCGACTGTTTACATCGTCCTCACATCTCTCCTGCTTTTGCTAACTCTTCTGTCTAAAGAAGCCTACTTTGTAGGCAAAACGTTTAAGAATATACATACCTAACTTGCATATGTGTCTTATTTATCAACTTTTCGGTATTATATACTATTTTTATATTCTTAATACATACAACCGAGAAGGAGGTGAAGAGGCTGTTAAGTGAACTCAAAGGCGATGGGGCCAGACAACATCTCTCTGTGGGTCCTGAGAGAGGTAGCTCTGTATACCACTAACAACAGTTTTTAAGAAAGGAGACAGGTATGCAGCGTTAAACTACAGACCAGTGTCACTAACATGTATAGTATGCAGTTTCATGGAGAAGGTTATCAGAAGAGTGGTGGAGCACCTAGAAAGGAATGTGCTTATTCATGACAACCAGCACGGTTTAAGAGAAGGGAAGTCCTGTGTCACAAACCCTCTCCGTGGATCCTTAGAGAGGGAGCAGGGATGTTGAGTGTAGAACTAACAACAATTTTCAACACATCCATTGAAACAGGGCAACCACCTGAGGTATGGAAGGCAGCAAATGTAGTCTCATTTTTAAAAAGAAGACAGACACGAGGCACTAAACTATAGATAAGTGTCACTGACGTGTATAATATCCAAAGTCACGGAGAATATTATCAGGAGGAGAGTGGTGGAGCACCTAGAAAGAAAATAGCTCATGAACGACATCCAGCACGGATTCAGGGAGGATAAATCCTGTGTCACAAACCTACTGAAGTTTTATGACAAAGTAACGAAAGTAAGACACGGGAGAGAGAGGGGTGGGTAGATTGCATTTTCTTGGACTGCAAGAAGGCATTCGACACAGTTCCTCACATGAGATTAGAGCAAAAGCTAAAGGATCAGGCACATATAATAGGAAGGGCACTGCAATGGATCAATGACATGATGGAAGGGATAGACTCAGAAGTGTCCCTGTTTGCAGATGATATGAAGTTAATGAGGAGAAAGAAATTGAATGAGGATCAGCCAGGTCTTTAAAGAGACCTTGACAAGCAGGAAGCTTGGTCCAGCAACTGGCTCCTCAAATTTAACCCCACCAAATGCAAAGTCATGAAGATCGGGGAAGGGCAAAGAAGACTACACTCTTTGGCTAAGTGGCCAAAGACTGCAAACCTCACTCAAGGAAAAGGATATTGGGTGAGTATAATACCAAGCACATCTCCTGAGGCACACATCAACCAGATAACTGCTGCAGCATATGGGCGCCTGGCAAACCTGATAACAGCGTTCCGATACATCATTAAGGAATCGTTCAAGACTCTGTACACTGTGCACTTCAGGCTCATACTGGAGTAAGCAGCACCACTTTGGAACCCACGCCTGGTCAAGCACGTCAAGAAATCAGAGAAAATGCAAAGATTTGCAACAAGGCTAGTTCCAGAGCTAAGGGGAATGTCCTACGAAGGAAGGTCAAGGAAAATCGGCCTGACGACACTGGAGGACAGGAGGGTTAGGGAAGAAGTGATAACGACATGCAAAGTACTGCGAGGAATTGAGAAGGTGGACAGAGACAGGTATTCCAGAGATGGGACATAGAAACAAGGGGTCATAACTGGATAGTGAAGAATCAGATGAGTCCAACGGATGTTAGGAAGTATTTTTTTAGTCAGAGTTGTCAGGAAGTGGAATAGTCTGGCAAGTGATGTAAGTGGAGGTATGATAAAGCTCATGGAGCAGGGGGAGAGAGGACCTAGTAGTGATCAGTGAAGAGGCGGGGCCGGGAGCTATGTCTCGACCCCTGAAACCACAAATGATGTGAAGTTAATGAGAAGAATTACACTGATCGAGGATCAGGTAGGACTACGAAGAGACCTGGACAGGCTACGAGCCTGGTCCAGCAACTGGCTACTTGAATTTAACCCTGCCAAATGCAAAGTCATGAAGATCGGGGAAGGGCAAACAAGACCACAGACAGAGTATAGTGTAGGTGGCCAAAGACTGCAAACCTCACTCAAGGAAAAAGATCTTGGTTTGAGTATAATACCGAGCACATCTCCTGAGGCTCACATCAGTCAGATAACTGCTGCAGCACACGGGCATCTGGTAAACCTAAGAACAGTGTTCCGATACCTCAGTAAGGAATCGTTCAAGACTCTGTACACCATATACGTCAGGCCCATGTTGAAGTATGCAGCACCAGTTTGGAATCCACACCTGGTCAAGCACGTCAAGAGATTAATGCAGAAGAAGAGTGGTGGAACACATTGAAAAGACTGGGCTCATACACGACAGCACAGCTTCAGAGATGTACTTGAGCTCTACGATAAGGTAACAGAAGTTAGACAGGAGAGAGAGGGATGGGTAGATTGCATCTTTTTAGACTGCAAGAAGGCTTTTGATACAGTACCACACAAGAGACTGGTGCAAAAATTAGAGGAGCAGGCAGGAATAACAGGGAAAGTACTGCAATGGATCAGGGAATACCTGACGGCAAGGAAACAACGAATGTTGGTACGTGCTGATGTGTCGGAGTGGGCGCATGTGTCGAATGGGGTTCCACAAATTTCAGTCCTAGGTCCGGTGCTGTTTCTTGTATACGTGAATGACAGGGTGGAAGGAATAGATTCAGAAGTGTTACTGTTCGCTGATGATGTGAAACTGATGAGGAGAATACAGGTGGGCGAGGATCAGTTAAGATTACAATGGGATCTGGACAGACTACAAGTATGGTCCGACAAATGGCTCCTGGAGTTTAATCCCAGTAAGTGTAAGGTCATGAAGATTGGAGAAGGACAAAGAAGACCGCAGACAGTGTACAGGTTAGGAAATCAAAAGGTGCAAACGTCAATTAAAGAAAACGAATATGTCCTCGAGACACACATCAATCAAATAACTGCTGCAGCTTATGGGAGACTGGCAAACCTGAGATAGGCGTTTAGACATAAGAAGAACATAAGAAAGAAGGAACACTGCAACAGGCCTACTGAACCATGAAGAGCAGTCCATGTCCCCCTCCGGATTAGCCCAATGACCCACCCAGTCTGGTCACCTTCACTCAAGGATGGGGCACGGCAACAGACCCAGCAGCACAAGCTAGTCAGGTCTAACTCACACCCACCCACACCCAATCATGTATTTATCTAACCTATTTTTAAAACTACACAACGTTTTAGCCTGAATAACTGTACTCGGGAGTTTGTTCCACTCATCCACGACTCTTTTTACCAAACCAGTGCTTTCCTATATCCTTCCTGAATCTGAATTTTTCCAACTTGAAACCATTGCTACGAGTCCTGTCTTGGCTGGAAATTTTCAGCACGCTATTTACATCCCTTTTATTTATTCCTGTTTTCTATTTATACACTTCGATCATATCCCCCCCCCTAATTCTACGCCTTTCGAGAGAGTGCAGACTCATGGCCCTCAGTCTATCCTCATATGGAAGATTTCTGATACATGGGATCATCTTTGTCATTCTCCTCTGTGCGTTTTCCAGAGCATTTATATCCATTCTGTAATACGGTGACCAGAACTGAGCAGCATAGTCTAAATGAGGCCTAACCAAGGATATATAGAGTTGAAGAACAACCTGAGGACTTCTATTATTTATACTTCTAGATATGAAGCCAAGAATTCTGTTAACTTTATTGCAAACACTAATGCACTGCTAACCAGAACTCCTAAATCCTTTTTGCAATCAGTAGTATTAAGATCTACATTATTTAGTTTATATTCGGCATGGTTATTTAACTGTCCAACATTTCGAACTTTGCATTTGTCAATATTAAACTGCATCTGCCACTTCTTCGACCATTGCATCAGTCTATTCAAATATTCCTGGAGTGCTCTAATGTCCTCATTAGAAAAAATTGGATGGTCTATTTTGGTGTCATCAGCAAATTTGCTTATGTCGCTATTTATTCTCTCATCTATGTCGTTTATGTAAATTGTGAACAACAACGGGCCCAACACTGACCCCTGAGGAACACCGCTTGTGACGTGCCCCCATTCTGATTTCTCCCCATTTATGCAAACTCTCTGCTGTCTATTTGTCAGCCATGCCTCTACCCAGGAAAAAATTTCTCCTCCTATTCCGTGTGCCTTAAGTTTCCTCCGTAGCCTCTGGTGTGGAACTCTATAGAAAGCCTTACTGAAGTCCATATACACAATATCATTTTCATTACCATGATCTACCTCCTCAAACACCTTAGTGAAAAAAGTTAGTAAATTCGTAAGACAGGAACGCCCCTTTGTAAAACCATGTTGATATGGCTACAAATTGCTTTGGCAATTATTGATTCCATAAATTTTCCCACTGTGGAGGTAAGGCTTATTGGTCTATAGTTCGAAGCCAAGGACCTGTCACCTGCCTTGTAAATAGGTATTACATTTGCCATTTTCCACTTATCAGGCACTATGCCAGTTTGTAGTGATATGTTAAAAAGATTAGCCAAAGGTATGCTAAGTTTCTCTTTACATTCCTTTAATTAACACCCTTGCAAACAGTTCATCAGGACCTGGGGATTTGTTAGGTTTTAGTTTCTTTATTTGTCTGAGGACCATGTCACTAGTTACCGCAATCATACATAGTTTATTATCCTGTTCTACATAATAAATTATTTCAGGGATATTGCTAGTATTTTTCTGGGTGAAAACTGAGAGGAAGTAGGTATTTAGAATTTCACACACATCCTTATCACTGTCAGTGATCTGACCAGAGTTACTCTTAAGTGGGCCAATGTTGTCCCTAATCTTACTTCTGTATACCTGAAAGAACCCTTTTGGGTTAGTCTTTGAATCCCTTGCGACCTTAGCCTCATAATCCTTTTTTGCTTTTCTTATTCCTTTCTTTATTTCTCTCCTTAACTGAATATATTGATTTCTTAACTGCCCATCCTCTCTTTTGATACGCCTATATATGCCTCTCTTTTGACCAGTGAGACGTTTTAATATATTGTTCATCCATTTGGGATCATTTTTGTTAGATCTAATTTCCCTACTCGGAACAAAAGTTGTCTGGGCAGCTAGAACTATGCTCTGAAAAACATCGTATTGGCAACCAAGATCACCTACCTGACCCATAGTCAGGACATCCCTATTTAGCCCACCCAGGTAATTTTTTAGTCCCATGAAGTCGGCCAAGCGAAAATCTGGGACAGAGATTTCATTGCAGTTATCTGGGTAATTACACGATATATTGAAACTAAGTGATTTGTGATCACTTTCCCCAAGCTCATCATTAACCTCAAGATTATTAATTAGTGAATCTTTGTTGGCAAGAACCAAGTCAAGCAGATTGTTTCCTCTAGTTGGTTCTGTTGCTGTATAGTCCTTGTGGCTTAGCGCTTCTTTTTGATTATAATAATAATAGTTGGTTCTGTCACAACCTGTTCTAGAAAGCAATCCTGAACCGTATCAATAACGTCACTAGACTCTAGATTTCCTGTCATATTGTTCCAATCAATTTGTCTAAAGTTAAAATCTCCCATTAACACAACATTTTCATATCTAGATGCCTTATGAATTTCGTCCCATAACAGCTTACTGCACTCCCTATCAAGGTTTGGGGGCCTATAAATCACACCCAAAATTAATTTGTCACGTAAGACCTATACTGGAGTATACAGGGCCAGTATGGAACCCTCACCTAGTCAAATACGTCAAGAAATTGGAAAAAGTGCAAAAATTTGCAACACGATTAGTCCCGGAACTGAGGGGTATGTTTTATGAGGAGAGGTTAAAGGAACTCAGCCTGATGACACTAGAGGATAGGAGGGATGAGGGGACATGATAACAACGTATAAAATACTGAGAGGCATTGACAAGGTGGATAAGGATCGAATGCTTCAGAGATGGGAAACAAGAACAAGGGGCCACAGTTGGAAACTGAAAACCCATATGAGTCATAGGGATGTTAGGAAGTATTTCTTTAGCCTTAGAGTTGTTAGGAAGTGGAATAATCTGGAGAGTGAAGTAGTAGAAGCGAGTTCCACAAACAGCTTTAAGAAGAGGTATGACGATCATAGAGTACATAGAGAGTGAATTAGTACCGACCAGTGAAGAGGCGGGGCCAGGAGCTATGACTCGACCCCTACAACCACATATATGTGAGTACACACACACAGAGGGTGCGCACGGTGGCTGGAGTAACAGTAACATCAGTCTCTCAGTTTTATTGAGAGACTGATGTCACTACAGTGATTAATTATTTAGATCAGTGAATGTGACAGTATCACTGAACAACCCCACAAGTGAATTACATGGTAATCAAAATTAAAATACCTAGGTGACGACCCCAATTTTATAAGTCAATTTGAATGTGGCAAAGTTTGAACGCGCGGGATGACAGCAGCAGTCTTAGTACCAGGCTGGACCCCTCAAGGAAGGCTCCTTGACGCTGGTGAGGGGCTCTTGATCTAGGGAATTGGATCTGTGCTCCAGTTGGATCTGTGCTCCAGTTCCCTGAATTAAGCCTGAATGACTTCCATCCCCCTATAGGCGCTGTATAATCCTACGGGTTTAGTGCTTCCCCCTTGATTATAATAATAATAAGTACCAGGCTGGAGTTGCCACAACTGACAAAATTGGAAATACCAACAGGACAAGGTGTGTCTCCAGTGCCGTGTCAGGCTAGACTACGAGTGATCAATAAACAAGTAGAGAGTTCAGTGCAGAGTCAGGCTAGACTACGAGTGATCAATAAACAAGTAGAGAGTTCAGTGCAGAGTCAGGCTAGACTACGAGTGATCAAATAAACAAGTAGAGAGTTCAGTGCAGAGTCAGGCTAGACTACGAGTGATCAATAAACAAGTAGAGAGTTCATTGCAGAGTCAGGCTAGACTACGAGTGATCAATAAACAAGTAGAGAGTTCAGTGCAGAGTCAGGCTAGACTACGAGTGATCAATAAACAAGTAGAGAGTTCAGTGCAGAGTCAGGCTAAACTACGAGTGATCAATAAACAAGTAGAGAGTTCAGTGCAGAGTCAGGCTAGACTACGAGTGATCAATAAACAAGTAGAGAGTTGTGATGAATGGTTTGAAAAACCGACAAGTTGAAGATTGAGACACTTATGCAGCATATGGGAATCTTTATTCAGGAAACGTTTCGCCACACAGTGGCTTCATCAGTCCAATACAAAGAGGAAGGCGTAAGGAGAGGAGGAGTATGAGGTAATCAGTCCCTCAGCCTGGAGTCGATGTGTTCAGTCCATCAATCTTGCAGAATGTACAGCATAGGGCCGTAGACGTGGCTTATATACTGTAGAGAGGTGAGGTGAAGCAGTCGGAGGCGGGGTCATAGTGGTACCATTCACTAGTCGAAGTAGGTCTTTGTCCAAAGGTTGAACAAGTGTTGAAGATTTCTTTGTAACAAGATCCCATGATGCTGCAGTGTCTGACAGTTGTGATGAATGGTTTGAAAAACCGAGAAGTTGAAGATTGAGACACTTATGCAGCATATGGGAATCTTTATTCAGGAAACGTTTCGCCACACAGTGGCTTCATCAGTCCAATACAAAGAGGAAGGCGTAAGGAGAGGAGGAGTATGAGGTAATCATTCCCTCAGCCTGGAGTCGATGTGTTCAGTCCATCAATCTCCAGGCTGAGGGACTGATTACCTCATACTCCTCCTCTCCTTACGCCTTCCTCTTTGTATTGGACTGATGAAGCCACTGTGTGGCGAAACGTTTCCTGAATAAAGATTCCCATATGATGCATAAGTGTCTCAATCTTCAAGTAGAGAGTTCAGTGCAGAGTCAGGCTAAACTACGAGTGATCAACAAACAAGTAGAGAGTTCAGTGCAGAGTCAGGCTAGACTACGAGTGATCAATAAACAAGTAGAGAGTTCAGTGCAGAGTCAGGCTAGACTACGAGTGATCAATAAACAAGTAGAGAGTTCAGTGCAGAGTCAGGCCAGACTACGAGTGATCAATAAACAAGTAGAGAGTTCAGTGCAGAGTCAGGCTAGACTACGAGTGATCAATAAACAAGTAGAGAGTTCAGTGCAGAGTCAGGCTAGACTACGAGTGATCAGTAAACAAGTAGAGAAAGTTCAGTGCAGAGTCAGGCTAGACTACGAGTGATCAGTAAACAAGTAGAGAAAGTTCAGTGCAGAGTCAGGCTAGACTACGAGTGATCAATAAACAAGTAGAGAGTTCAGTGCAGAGTCAGGCTAGACTACGAGTGATCAGTAAACAAGTAGAGAAAGTTCAGTGCAGAGTCAGGCTGACTACGAGTGATCAGTAAACAAGTAGAGAAAGTTCAGTGCAGAGTCAGGCTAGACTACGAGTGATCAGTAAACAAGTAGAGAAAGTTCAGTGCAGAGTCAGGCTAGACTACGAGTGATCAATAAACAAGTAGAGAAAGTTCAGTGCAGAGTCAGGCTAGACTACGAGTGATCAGTAAACAAGTAGAGAAAGTTCAGTGCAGAGTCAGGCTAGACTACGAGTGATCAGTAAACAAGTAGAGAAAGTTCAGTGCAAGTCAGGCTAGACTACGAAGTGATCAATAAACAAGTAGAGAAAGTTCAGTGCAGAGTCAGGCTAGACTACGAGTGATCAGTAAACAAGTAGAGAAAGTTCAGTGCAGAGTCAGGCTAGACTACGAGTGAATCAGTAAACAAGTAGAAGAGTCTAGTGCAGAGTCAGGCTAGACTATCGAGTGATCAGAAAACAATAGAGAAAGTTTTCAGTGCAGAGTCAGGCTAGACTACGAGTGATCAGTAAACAAGTAGAGAGTTCAGTGCAGAGTCAGGCTAGACTACGAGTGATCAGTAAACAAGTAGAGAGTTCAGTGCAGAGTCAGGCTAGACTACGAGTGATCAGTAAACAAGTAGAGAAAGTTCAGTGCAGAGTCAGGCTAGACTACGAGTGATCAGTAAAATAGTAGAGAAAGTTCAGTGCAGAGTCAGGCTAGACTACGAGTGATCAGTAAACAAGTAGAGAAAGTTCAGTGCAGAGTCAGGCTAGACTACGAGTGATCAGTAAACAAGTAGAGAAAGTTCAGTGCAGAGTCAGCTAGACTACGAGTGATTAGTAAACAAGTAGAGAGTTCAGTGCAGAGTCAGGCTAGACTACGAGTGATCAGTAAACAGTAGAGAGTTCAGTGCAGAGTCAGGCTAGACTACGATGATCAGTAAACAAGTAGAGAGTTCAGTGCAGAGTCAGGCTAGACTACGAGTGATCAGTAAACAAGTAGAGAGTTCAGTGCAGAGTCAGGCTAGACTACGAGTGATCAGTAAACAAGTAGAGAAAGTTCAGTGCAGAGTCAGGCTAGACTACGAGTGATTAGTAAACAAGTAGAGAGTTCAGTGCAGAGTCAGGCTAGACTACGAGTGATCAGTAAACAAGTAGAGAGTTCAGTGCAGAGTCAGGCTAGACTACGAGTGATCAGTAAACAAGTAGAGAGTTCAGTGCAGAGTCAGGCTAGACTACGAGTGATCAGTAAACAAGTAGAGAGTTCAGTGCAGAGTCAGCTAGACTACGAGTGATCAGTAAACAAGTAGAGAGTTCAGTGCAGAGTCAGGCTAGACTACGAGTGATCAGTAAACAAGTAGAGAGTTCAGTGCAGAGTCAGGCTAGACTACGAGTGATCAGTAAACAAGTAGAGAGTTCAGTGCAGAGTCAGGCTAGACTACGAGTGATCAGTAAACAAGTAGAGAGTTCAGTGCAGAGTCAGGCTAGACTACGAGTGATCAGTAAACAAATCATGCAGAGAAGGAAAAGAAAAAACTGAAGCTGGATATAGAGTCACTTCAAGTTCCCTTGATATAGTCCTTTATTTATCATTGTTTTTATGTGCTCTTCACAGTTTGTTTGCATTTGTGCTCACTCAGGTGCTCACTCAGGTGCACACTCAGGTGCTCACTCAGGTGCTCACTCAGGTGCTCACTCAGGTGCTCACTCAGGTGCTCACTCAGGTCCTCACTCAGGTGCACACTCAGGTGCTCACTCAGGTGCACACTCAGGTGCTCACTCAGGTGCACACTCAGGTGCTCACTCAGGTGACAACACTCATGGTGCTCACTCAGGTGCACACTCAGGTGCTCACTCAGGTGCACACTCAGGTGCTCACTCAGGTGCTCCCTCAGTTGCACACTCAGGTGCTCACTCAGGTGCTCTCTCAGGTGTTTACTCAGGTGCTCACTCAGGTGCTCACTCAGGTGCAGACTCAGGTGCTCTCTCAGGTGCTCACTCAGGTGCTCCCTCAGGTGCTTACTCAGTTGCACACTCAGGTGCTCCCTCAGTTGCACACTCAGGTCCTCACTCAGGTGCTCTCTCAGGTGTTTACTCAGGTGCTCACTCAGGTGCTCACTCAGGTGCTCACTCAGGTGCAGACTCAGGTGCTCACTCAGGTGCTCACTAAGTTGCACACTCAGGTACTCACTCAGGTGCTTCCTCAGGTGCTCACTCAGGTGCTCACTCAGGTGCTCACTCAGGTGCACACTCAGGTACTCAGGTGCTCACTCAGGTGCTCTCAGGTGCTCACTCAGTTGAACACTCAGGTGCTCTCTCAGGTGCTCACTCAGGTGCACACTCAGGTGTTCTCTCAGGTGCTCAGTTAGGTGCTCACTAAGTTGCACACTCAGGTGCTCACTCAGGTGCTTCCTCAGGTGCTCACTCAGGTGCTCCCTCAGGTGCTCACTCAGGTGCTCACTCAGGTGCACTCAGGTGCTCTCTCAGGTGTTCACTCAGGTGCTCTCTCAGGTGCTCACTCAGGTGCTCACTCAGATGCTCACTCAGGTGCTCACTCAGGTGCTCACTCAGGTGCTCACTCAGGTGCTCACTCAGTTGCACACTCAGGTGCTCACTCAGGTGCTCACTCAGGTGCTCACTCAGGTGCTCACTCAGGTGCTCACTCAGGTGATCTCTCAGGTGCTCACTCAGGTGCTCAGGTGCTCTGTCAGGTGCTTACTCAGGTGCTTACTCAGGTGCTCACTCAGATGCTCACTCAGGTGCTCACTCAGATGCTCACTCAGATGCTCACTCAGGTGCTCACTCAGGTGCTCACTCAGGTGCTCACTCAGTTGCACACTCAGGTGCTCACTCAGGTGCTCACTCAGGTGCTCACTCAGGTGCTCACTCAGGTGCTCTCTCAGGTGCTCACTCAGGTGCTCAGGTGCTCTCTCAGGTGCTCACTCAGGTGCTCACTCAGGTGCTCACTCAGGTGCTCACTCAGGTGCTCATTCAGGCGCTCTCTCAGGTGCTCAATCAGGTGCTCACTCAGGTGCACACTCAGGTGCTTACTCAGGTGTTCACTCAGGTGCACACTCAGGTGCTTACTCAGGTGCTCTCTTAGGTGCTCACTCAGGTGCTCACTCACATGCTCACTCAGATGCTCACTCAGGTGCTCACTCAGGTGCTCACTCAGATGCTCATTCAGGTGCTCACTCAGGTGCTCACTCAGATGCTCAGGTGCTCATTCAGGCGCTCACTCAGATGCTCAGGTGCTCATTCAGGCGCTCACTCAGATGCTCAGGTGCTCATTCAGGCGCTCTCTCAGGTGCTCACTCATGTGCTCACTCAGGTGCTCACTCAGATGCTCACTTAGGTGCTCACTCAGGTGCTCACTCAAGTGCTCACTCAGGTGCTCCCTCAGGTGCTTACTCAGTTGCACACTCAGGTGCTCCCTCAGTTGCACACTCAGGTGCTCTCTCAGGTGTTTACTCAGGTGCTCACTCAGATGCTCACTCAGGTGCTCACTCAGGTGCTCACTCAGGTGCTCACTCAGGTGCTCACTCAGGTGCTCCCTCATGTGCTCAATCAGGTGCTCACTCAGGTGCTCCCTCAGGTGCTTACTCAGTTGCACACTCAGGTGCTCCCTCAGTTGCACACTCAGGTGCTCTCTCAGGTGTTTACTCAGGTGCTCACTCGGGTGCTCACTCAGGTGCTCAGTCAGGTGCAGACTCAGGTGCTCTCTCAGGTGCTCACTCAGGTGCTCACTAAGTTGCACACTCAGGTGTCTCACTCAGGTGCTTCCTCAGGTGCTCACTCAGGTGCTCACTCAGGTGCTCCCGCAGGTGCTCACTCAGGTGCACACTCAGGTACTCAGGTGCTCACTCAGGTGCTCACTCAGGTGCTCTCTCAGGCGTTCACTCAGGTGTTCACTCAGGTGTTCACTCAGGTGTTCACTCAGGTGCTCACTCAGGTGCTCACTCAGGTGCTCACTCAGGTGCTCACTCAGATGTTCACTCGGATGCTCTCTCAGGTGCTCACTCAGATGCTCACTCAGGTGCTCACTCAGATGCTCACTCAGGTGCTCACTCAGGTGCTCACTCAGGTGCTCTCTCAGGTGCTCTCTCAGGTGCTCTCTCAGGTGCTCACTCAGGTGCTCACTCAGGTGCTCACTCAGGTGCTCACTCAGGCGCTCACTCAGGCGCTCATTCAGTAAAGGCAGTAATGGTCGAGAACCGAAACCTAGTCATTGTGGTAATCTACAAGCCTCCGGATGCAACATCCCAGCAATTCCAGGAACAGCTGTTAAAAATTGATCACTGTCTGGAAAATCTTCCAGCTCCTGCACCCAACATCTTGCTCCTGGGGGATTTCAACTTAAGGCACCTAAAATATAGGAATATAGCAAATAATATTGTTGCAGTAATAACACCAGGAGGCAGCTCTGATGAAAACTCACACTCACGCGAGCTTTTAAATCTCTGCACAAAATTCAATTTAAACCAGCAAATAATAGAGCCTACTAGACTGGAGAATACACTAGACCTCATCTTCACTAACAATGATGATCTGATAAGAAATGTCACCATATCAAAAACAATATACTCAGATCACAACATAATTGAGGTTCAGACATGTATGCGTGGAGCCCCAGACCGACATAATGAGATTAGTCACGAGGGAGCATTCACCAAATTCAACTTCAATAACAAAAACATAAAGTGGGACCAAGTAAACCAAGTCCTAACCGATATAAGCTGGGAAGATATACTAAGCAACACAGACCCCAACTTATGCCTAGAGCAGATTAACTCGGTGGCACTCGATGTATGCACAAGGCTTATTCCTCTAAGAAAAAGGAGGAGTAGATGTAAAATAGAAAGAGACAGGCGCTCCCTTTACAGGCGACGGAAAAGAATAACAGAGCGGCTAAAAGAGGTCAATATATCTGAAATGCGTAGGGAAACACTGGTCAGAGAAATAGCAAGCATCGAACTTAAGCTAAAAGAATCCTTTAGGAGTCAGGAATCGCGGGAAGAACTAAAAGCCATAAATGAAATCGAAAGAAACCCAAAGTATTTCTACTCCTATGCCAAATCAAAATCGAGAACAACGTCCAGTATTGGGCCCCTACTTAAACAAGATGGGTCCTACACAGATGACAGCAAGGAAATGAGTGAGCTACTCAAGTCCCAATATGACTCGTTTTTAGCAAGCCGCTAACCAGACTGAGAGTCGAAGATCAAAATGAATTTTTTATGAGAGAGCCACAAAATTTGATTAACACAAGCCTATCCGATGTTATCCTGACGCCAAATGACTTCGAACAGGCGATAAATGACATGCCCATGCACTCTGCCCCAGGGCCAGACTCATGGAACTCTGTGTTCATCAAGAACTGCAAGAAGCCCCTGTCACGAGCCTTTTCCATCCAATGGAGAGGGAGCATGGACACGGGGGTCGTCCCACAGTTACTAAAAACAACAGACATAGCCCCACTCCACAAAGGGGGCAGTAAAGCAACAGCAAAGAACTACAGACTAATAGCACTAACATCCCATATCATAAAAATCTTTGAAAGGGTCCTAAGAAGCACGATCACCACCCATCTAGAAACCCATCAGTTACATAACCCAGGGCAACATGGGTTTAGAACAGGTCGCTCCTGTCTGTCTCAACTATTGGATCACTACGACAAGGTCCTAAATGCACTAGAAGACAAGAATGCAGATGTAATATATACAGACTTTGCAAAAGCCTTCGACAAGTGTGACCATGGCGTAATAGCGCACAAAATGCGTGCTAAAGGAATAACAGGAAAAGTCGGTCGATGGATCTATAATTTCCTCACTAACAGAACACAGAGAGTAGTCGTCAACAGAGTAAAGTCCGAGGCAGCTACGGTGAAAAGCTCTGTTCCACAAGGCACAGTACTCGCTCCCATCTTGTTCCTCATCCTCATATCCGACATAGACAAGGATGTCAGCCACAGCACCATGTCTTCCTTTGCAGATGACACCCGAATCTGCATGACAGTGTCTTCCATTGCAGACACTGCAAAGCTCCAGGCGGACATCAACCAAATCTTTCAGTGGGCTGCAGAAAACAATATGAAGTTCAACGATGAGAAATTTCAATTACTCAGATATGGTAAACATGAGGAAATTAAATCTTCATCAGAGTACAAAACAAATTCTGGCCAAAAATAGAGCGAAACACCAACGTCAAAGACCTGGGAGTGATCATGTCAGAGGATCTCACCTTCAAGGACCATAACATTGTATCAATCGCATCTGCTAGAAAAATGACAGGATGGATAATGAGAACCTTCAAAACTAGGGAGGCCAAGCCCATGATGACTCTTCAAGGCAGGTGAAATTGCCGACCTAGAAAATGTACAGAGAACTTTCACGGCGCGCATAACGGAGATAAAACACCTCAATTACTGGGAGTGCTTGAGGTTCCTAAACCTGTATTCCCTGGAACGCAGGAGGGAGAAATACATGATTATATACACCTGGAAAATCCTAGAGGGACTAGTACCGAACTTGCACACGAAAATCACTCACTACGAAAGCAAAAACTTGGCAGACGATGCACCATCCCCCCAATGAAAAGCAGGGGTGTCACTAGCACGTTAAGAGACCATACAATAAGTGTCAGGGGCCCGAGACTGTTCAACTGCCTCCCAGCACACATAAGGGGGATTACCAACAGACCCCTGGCAGTCTTCAAGCTGGCACTGGACAAGCACCTAAAGTCAGTTCCTGATCAGCCGGGCTGTGGCTCGTACGTTGGTTTGCGTGCAGCCAGCAGCAACAGCCTGGTTGATAGGCTCTGATCCACCAGGAGGCCTGGTCACGGACCGGGCCGCGGGGGCGTTGACCCCCGGAACTCTCTCCAGGTAATCTCCAGATGCTCACTCAGGTGCTCACTCAGGTGCTCTCTCAGGTACTCTCAGGTGCTCACTCAGGTGCTCACTCAGGTGCTCACTCAGGTGCTCACTCAGGTGCTCACTCAGGTGCTCACTCAGATGCTCACTCAGGTGCTCACTCAGGTGCTCACTCAGGTGCTCACTCAGGCGCTCATTCAGGTGCTCACTCAGGTGCTCTCTCAGGTGCTCTCTCAGGTGCTCACTCAGGTGCTCTCTCAGGTGCTCTCTCAGGTGCTCACTCAGGTGCTCACTCAGGCGCTCATTCAGGTGCTAAAGTGATATCTAATTTAGTGTAAATGGTATATTATATATAAAAAATCACCAAATTCTTTTGGTAAAATATAATCTCAGTCTATATAATTATCCGGGTTAGTAGTAATTGATTTTATTTTATTAATTATGATAGTTATATTCTCTCTTCACCTGTTACTAGTACATACTTAAACTCGCAATTAGTCTTATGAATGCTAATATCCATCAGATATTAACAATTCTGAACATACTTACCAATATTACACTGCAAATTAGGGAAGAATTGTCTTCGGTACCACCAAGAATATAACAGTATTCAATTATAATGTTAAGCCACTGAGTAAACACTAAGATGACCTCTTAGCACTGCTTGATTCTGTTAATGTGTCTATCATAATTCTTACTGAAACCTGGCTCAAACATCACATGAAACCTGGCTCAAGCATGACATAAAACCTGGCTCAAACATGACATGAAACGTGGCTCAAATATGACATGAAACCTGGCTCAAACATGGCATGAACCTGGCTCAAATATGACATCTTTGCCTTACAGCCATACATAGCTGTAGGCCTAATCAATTAGGAGGTGTTACTGCTATCTTCTACTATAATTAATTAGAATATATTAAATCTACTTTCACCAGTGACGATAATGATGAATGTATATTAAAGTTAAAAAAAAAAACTTATAAGAGTTGGGGCAATCTACAGGTTACCACAAATTCTTGTACATTCAGTGATATCCTAAAAGACATATAATATTAACTAAACCAGATATGCAGCAGAGAGTTTGCATAAATGGGGAGAAATCAGAGTGGGGAAGCGTCACGAGCGGTGTTCCACAGGGGTCAGTGTTGGGCCCCCTGCTGTTCACAATCTACATAAACGACATAGATGAGGGCATAAAGAGCGACATCGGCAAGTTTGCCGATGACACCAAAATAGGCCGTCGAATTCATTCTGACGAGGACATTCGAGCACTCCAGGAAGATTTGAATAGACTGATGCAGTGGTCGGAGAAGTGGCAGATGCAGTTTAATATAGACAAATGCATAGTTCTAAATGTTGGACAGGACAATAACCATGCCACATATAAACTAAATAATGTAGATCTTAATATTACGGATTGCGAAAAAGATTTAGGAGTTCTGGTTAGCAGTAATCTGAAACCAAGACAACAGTGCATAAGTGTTCGCAATAAAGCTAATAGAATCCTTGGCTTCATATCAAGAAGCATAAATAATAGGAGTCATCAGGTTGTTCTTCAACTCTATACATCCTTGGTTAGGCCTCATTTAGATTATGCTGCACAGTTTTGGTCACCGTATTACAGGATGGATATAAATTATCTGGAAAATGTACAAAGGAGGATGACAAAGTTGATCCCATGTATCAGAAACCTTCCCTATGAGGATAGACTAAGGGCCCTGAATCTGCACTCTCTAGAAAGACGTAGAATTAGGGGGGATATGATTGAGGTGTATAGATGGAAGACAGGAATAAATAAAGGGGATGTAAATAGTGTGCTGAAAATATCTAGCCTAGACAGGACTCGCAGCAATGGTTTTAAGTTGGAAAAATTCAGATTCAGGAAGGATATAGGAAAGTACTGGTTTGGTAATAGAGTTGTGGATGAGTGGAACAAACTCCCGAGTACAGTTATAGAGGCCAGAACGTTGTGTAGCTTTAAAAATAGGTTGGATAAATACATGAGTGGATGTGGGTGGGTGTGAGTTGGACCTGATAGCTTGTGCTACCAGGTCGGTTGCCGTGTTCCTCCCTTAAGTCAATGTGACCTGACCTGACTAGGTTGGGTGCATTGGCTTAAGCCGGTAGGAGACTTGGACCTGCCTCGCATGGGCCAGTAGGCCTTCTGCAGTGTTCCTTCGTTCTTATGTTCTTAGATGAAACACACATCCAGCTGGCAGACACTGTCAACAAACTTAATGTCTTCTTCTCTACTATAGGATGAAAACTAGCAACCAAAATCCCAACCTTAAACACTCAGGTGAAAGACTTCCTCACTGAAAATTAGCCAAATAATCTATATCTCGCTCCTATTAATCCTTAAGTCCTTGGCGGTGGTGTAGTTTGCTGTGGAATCTGGATCACCTGGGGATGTCCTGATCCCTCTCCGGTCTCCTGGGGGTGGCTCTGAGTGTATTACGGGTGACAGCTGTATCTCTGGAGGCTACGTTTTGGATTCCGAGGGGTGGTGGCCAAAGGAGGTATGCTTTGGGGTGGGTGTCCGACTGCCCTCTCTTTTGTCCACCGGGGTGGCTCGGCGGATGTGAGGTTGATATCCCAGATTGCTGGTTTACTGGCAGGAAGGGTAGGGTATGGCACAGATTCCTTGCCGCATCTGCACTACTTGCGGTGCTGAGGTCCTCTTGGGTGTGGAGGCCTCTTCAAGGGGGGGCTCCTTGGCATGGTGAAGAGGCTCTTGGCCTTAGGAATTGGACCTGTCGGTCTCCTTCCTCAGACCGAACCTAATTACCCCCTAATCCCCCCTTCCCTATCCCATCCTCCCCTTTTCCCTTTCCTCCCCCCCCTCCCCACCCCTCCCTTTTGCCCTTCCTCTCTTTGGCCTTTGGGATTTTTCCCACAGGCACGCTAGTTCCTAGGTAGGGGAAAGGGTACCGGGGTCCATTCCATTCTGTTGAGGTTCTTGGCGGTGGCGTAGTTTGCCGTAGAATCTGGATCGCCTGGGGATGTCCCGATCCCTCTCCGGTGTCCCGGAGAGTGGCTTTGGGTGTCTTTCGGGCGATGGGTGTATCTCTGGAGGCCAGCTTTCGGATTCCAGGGGTGGTGGCCGAAGGAGGTATGCATTGTGGCGGATATCCGGCCGCCCTCTCTTTTGTCCACCGAGGTAGCTCGGCAGATGTGAGGTTGCTATCCCGGATTGCTGGTTTACTGGCATGATGGGTAGGGTATGGCACGGGTTCCATGCTGCATCTACGCTACTTGCGGTGCTGAGGTCCTCTTGGGTGCGGAGGGAGATTTCTGGCCTTTTCATTCCTCCTAGGAACTATTCCTCCCCGGTCCCACCTTTTATTTTATTCTTTTTTTTATTTTATTTTCATCTTTCTTTTTTTTTCTTAAAAACAAAAAGAAAGAAGCAACCTAACCATGGAGAACCCAATCTATGAACATGCTAACCCAGGGCCCCTTCTTATACCGCACCCCGTTCTGACCCTGCCTTGTCTTTGGACCACTCTTCAGACACTCCTCATGCCTCTGTACCTCTTGCCGGTGCTGTTTCCTCACCCGCTTCAGGTACTGAGGTTTCGACTGACTCCTTTGATTTATCTGACCTCCGCTCTCCTTTGACTATGCTTCCGGCCTCTCCCTCTACGGTGCGGCAATTTTCGAATCACCGGCCCGTTCCACATCGGACCAACTCTGGTCCCACGCCTAAATTCCAACGACAATTACCTGCTGATGATACTTCCCCACCTTCTTGTTCTTCTCAGAAAAGATCGACACGTCCTGCACTCCCTTTCCACGCTCAGTTTCAGACTGCACAATGGACTAAATTCTTCACTTTACGACCGACTTCCTCTACCGCCTATCTTTCTGACCACAGTATTAGCAAGGCACTCCTACGTCATGTTGGTAAAGATATTTCTTTTCATGCTCTTGAGAGCGGTATGCGCATCACCACTGTACAGAATGCTACCCAAGCTCATGATCTTTCTCTTCTTTCCCATATAGATACTGTTCCTGTCACTATTGAAAAACATCATTCCCTCAATTCTTGTAGTGGTACCGTCATTCTGCCCCATACCATAGTTCAACAAAATTTCCAGACATATGGCAGTGACATTCTTGAACAGCTGGAACTCCAAGATCTCCCAATCCTCAAGGTAGACACTTATGTTCTTCCTGTCCGCAGGCAGAGACGATTCCCTAGCAATGTGGCTCGTTTAACTTTTGACAGCCGTGAACTCCCATCCTCAATTTATGTAGCAGGACATTGGTTACAAGTTCGAAAGGTGATCCCTACACTGCAACAGTGTAGAAATTGCTGGCAATTTGGCCATCCAGCGAAATATTGCAGATCCACAGCCGAATGCCCAGTCTGTGGTGCCGATGACCATTCTAATACGTCTTGCAATTGCCTTAATTGTCATGAGGCTCACCCTTCATACTCTCGCCATTGCCAAGTCTACTTAAATGAGCAGGAAATCTGTTACCTCAAAGAGGCAGAAGGTCTCCATTATGTCATGGCAGTTTCTCATCTCCACCTCCAAGGGAGACTACCTCGTGTTTCTTATTCCCGTGTTTCAAAACGTCCCCCCACTTCTGGGGTCCCATCTTCTGCAGCCTCCTCTGTGGTTACCTCTCCCATAGTCACTCCTGTATCTAATTCTTTTGCTGTTCTAGGCTCAGACGTCCCTACTTCAACGCCTCAGTCTGTTCTCGCTTCTTCGTGTTCTCCCTCACAAGCCTCAGTATCGACGAGACCTCGTACGACACCTCCCAACTTCTCAGAAGTCAAAAAAAGGTCCTTTAACCCCTCCTTCCCTTCTTCCACCTCCTCATTTTACCTTTCCTGTCTCTGTACCGGGTTCCTCCCCTCTCACTGGCTCTGTTACAAGTGTAGAGTTCACCCTCCTCCTCGTACTATACCTACCTCCCCTGTTCCCTCCCAAGTTTCTTCCTCTTCTGCCACCTCCCAGGTTTCTGCCTCTTTTGTCCCCTTCCACGCTTCTTCTCCAGTTCCCTTCACCCTTTCGCCCCCCCTACCTTGGTACAGTCCATTACAGTTCCAATCTTTACTCATCCTCCCCTACCATCTCCAATATTGTCTCCCATACGACGTCTCTGAATTCCGAAACACTTGAAGCAATCTCTGAATATATTGCAGAGACCAAACCATCAATGGACACTGATCCACCCTCTGTTCCTTCTCTCTCCTTTCCTCCATCTGCACAACTCCTTTCTTCACAGCGCACCATTCCTTCGCTGCTTGAACGTTTTCCGCTGCCTCCGCATGTGGACTTTTCTAACCCCTCTAGTCCGTAGGAACCCTTACCTGTAGATTTCAAGTATCTTTATCATTGCCAATCATGGCCTATTTACAGTGGAATATACGCGGCCTCAGGGGTAATTGGGGTGAGCTTCAGATGTTACTCTTCCAGTTTTCCCCTGTTGGTGTTTGCTTACAGGAACCAAAATTACACTCTGCTGTTATCTCTCCCATCTCAGGCTATAATTTATTGTATTCTTCAGATCCTTTTCCTGATGGGACCTTTAATGAAAGTGCCCTTCTTCTACACACTGATATTCCGTACCATCAGCTATTTGTTCATACTTTGCTGCATTACAGAGCAGCCCGTATCCACTTGCATAGGTGGTATATGCTCTGTTCTTTGTATCTCTCTCCTTCTCAGGCATTATCTATTCCAGATATTGCCTTTCTTGTTTCGTCATTACCACCACCAATTCTGTTACTTGGCGATTTTAATGCCCATCATTTCCTCTGGGGGGTCTCACTGTGATTCCTGTGGCATTCAGTTAGAGGCTTTTCTTGCCACCCACCCTCTCCATGTTTTAAATACAGGTTGTCACATCCATTTTGATCCTCGGACTCACACTCTCTCTTGCATCGATCTCTCAGTCTGCTCTTCCTCCACCTCATTAGACTTCACCTGGTCTGTTCTCCCGGATTTACATGACAGCGATCATTTCCCAATCATTTTTACTTCCCCTTCATATTCACCACCTCTTCGTATCCCACGCTGGCAATTTCATCAGGCAAATTGGAACCTTTACTCACAACTAACTGTTTTTAGTGAGGTTCCTTCTTCGTCCTCCATTGATGAGCTTTTACACCTCTTCTCGTCCTCCATTTTAACAGCAGCTTCTCATTCTATACCCCAAACTTCGGGCAGGCATTCTCAGAAATGCATGCCTTGGTGGTCTCCTGCTTGTGCTCATACAGTACATTTGAAATGCGCTGCATGGGGCAGGTACTGGTACAGTAGAACCATGGAGAGACTTCTTGATTTTAAGGACAATCATGCGATCACTCACTGTGTCATCCGTGACGCTAAACGCACTTGCTGGCGAGATTGTCTCCACCATCACCTCTGCTTCCTCTATGAGTGCAGTCTGAAAAAAAGTATGAAAACTGAGTTGTAAATATTCTCCTGACCTGGCTCCTGTTCTGCGGGTTGCCGGTGTTGATATAGTAAACCTACTAGTTGTTGCCAATGAAATTGGCAATCATCTGGTCCATATTTCTCAGGGGCTCCATCTATGCTCCTCGTTTCTTTCCTCAAAGTCTGCCAGAGAGTTAGCACCCTTGGACTTTTCTTCTCTCAGAGAAGAACAGTATAATGTGCCTTTTACACTTCAAGAACTGGAGGCAACACTCTCAGCTTGCCGATCATCGGCAGCTGGGCCCGACGACATTCATATTTGTATGCTACAACATTTACATCAGTCAGCCCTTGCAGTCCTATTATGCCTTTTCAGTCTTATTTGGTCACAAGGAGTTCTTCCACAGCTGTGGAAATCTGCCATTGTTCTCCTTTTCCACAAACCAGGCACTACAGGACATGAAGCCTCCCACTATCGTCTCATTGCTGTTACCAGTGCAGTTTGCAAAGTGATGGAATGCCTGGTAAATAGACGTTTAGTGTGGTATTTAGAGACACACAACAGTCTCTCCACTCATCAATATGGCTTTCTCAAGGGACGTTCTACCATAGACCCTTGCTGCACTTGGATACGTATGTTCTTAATGACTTTGCGAATAACCACTCAGTTATTGCCATATTTTTTGACCTTGAGAAGGCATATGACACAACTTGGAGGTACATTATTTTGGCCCAAGCCCACTCCTTAGGCCTCCGAGGCAATCTACTATCCTTCCTTAAGAACTTTTTAACTGATAGACATTTCCGTGTTCGGGTTAATAATATGCTCTCCTCAGACTTTATCCAAGCTGAAGGTGTCCCCCAGGGATGTGTTTTGAGCACAACACTTTTTCTCCTTGCTATTAATGATATTTGGTCATCACTCTGTTGTTGACTTCGCTATTGCCTGTGCAGGCGCTGACTGTCACCTCATTACAGTTTCTCTCCAGCATGCGGTCGACCGTGTTTCCAATTGGGCCACCACACATGGGTTTAAATTTTCCAGCACTAAAACCCACCAAATTACTTTCACTAGATGCTCTGTCATCTCCAATCATCCTTTGTACCTCTATGGCTCCCGTATCCCTGAACGTGATACAGTCAAGTTTCTGGGCCTCCTCTTTGACCGTAGATTATCCTGGAAACCTCACATTACCTCTCTGAGGGCAACTTGTCACAGCCGGCTGAACCTTCTTAAACCCTTGCTCATCTTTCATGGGGAGCTGATCGTTGAACCCTCCTTCGCCTACATTCCACCCTCATTTTATCGAAAATTGATTATGGTGACCAGATCTATTCAGCGGCATCTCCTGCTACTCTCTCTAGCCTTAACCCCATTTATCACCAAGGATTACGTTTATGCCTTGGTACTTTTCGCTCTTCCCCTGTTGAGAGCCTCTATGCAGAAGCGAGCATTCCATCCTTATCTGATCGCCGTGATGCCCATTGCCTTCGCTACTATATACGCTCTCATGATCTCCGCAATCCTTCCATTTATAGAATGGTCACTGATATTAGTAGACATTATTTGTTCGCCGCCCGTTTACTCCGTCCCTTCTCTCTTTGCCTTCATTCGCTCTTGTCTTCTCTTCAATTACCGCCTTTCTATGTTCATGTAGCATCCCACTTTTCCCTACCCCCCTGGGAAGTTCCAGCTGTTCGAGTTTGTTCTTTCTCTCTCCCTTGCTCGAAAGCCCAACTGTCTATGGTCGCTTCCCGCTCTCTTTTTCTTGACCACTTCCACTCTCATTCTCATGCCATTGCTGTGTACACAGATGGCTCTAAGTCTTCTGATGGCATAGGATTCGCAGCAGTGTTTCCGGACAGCATCGTAAGAGGGCATTTACTATCTTCGGCTAGTACTTTTACTGCTGAATTGTATGCCATCCTTGCAGCACTTATCCATATTGCATCTATGCCTGAGGCATCATTTGTGGTTGTCTTGGACTCCCTTAGTGCTTTACAGGCTATACAGAAATTTGATACACTTCACCCCTTAGTCCTCCATATCCAACTTTGGCTACGCCGCATCTTTACCAAGCATAAAGATATTGTTTTTTGATGGGTCCCTGGTCATGTTGATGTACAGAGCAATGGACAGGCAGACACTGCTGCGCGGTCAGCAGTACATGACCTACTAGTTTCATAGAGAGGTATTCCATTTACGAACTATTTTGCTGCAATATCTTCCCACCTTCACACCCGTTGGCAACAACGTTAGTCTATTATGCTAGGTAGCAAACTTCAATCTATTAAACTGAGTATAGGTTACTGGCCGTCTTCTTATCACCAGTGTTGAGGTTGGGAGACTACTCTCTCCCATCTTCGCATTGGCCGTACTCGTCTTACTCATGGATATCTCATGGAGAGGCGCCCTGCTCCTCTCTGTGAGAATTGCCAGGCTCCATTATCAGTCAGCCACATTCTGTTGGACTGCCCACTTTATCAATGAGCATGCAGAATTTACCTCCGTCGTCTTCCCTCCACTGCTCTCTCTTTACCTTCCCTTCTCGCTGATGGACCCACCTTTCATCCAGACTCTCTCATTGACTTTTTGACAACAACTGACTTACTTCACAAATTCTGATACCTTCAGCCCTTTCTATCTCAATCTCTTGCTACCCTCTACCCCCATACTATCCCCTTCCCCGCTGTTTTCTGTAACCTACTGATCATCCCTCCTACCTTCTGCCGCCCAATACCCTCGCTTCCTTCCCTACCCTGCAGCGCTGTATAGCCCTTGTGGCTTAGCGCTTCTTTTTGATGATAATAATTATTGGGTGTGGAGGGAAATGTACGGCCATTTCATTTCTCCTAGGAGCTATTCTTCCCCATTCCCCCCCCCCTTTTTTTTAATTCATATTTTTTTATTTCTTTCTTCTTTCCATAGAGTTCCCAATCCATGAACCTGCTTACCCCCGGGCCCCTTCCTGATACCACACCCTGTTCTGACCCTGCCTCGTTATTTGACAACTATTTGGACATTTCTAATGCCCCTTTACTTCCTAGTGCCGTTTCGACACCTGCTCCAGGGACCAGGGTTTCGACTGATTCCTTCGATACATCTGACCTCAGTTCTTCTTTGACTATGCTTCCGGCTTCTCCCTCTACAGTGCGGCAATTTCTGGCTAGCCAAACTCTGGTTCCACACCTAAATGCCCAAGACCACTTCCTTCTCATTCTACTCAGAACAGACCAGCCCAGACTCATTGAACCCCTTGTTCATCAAGACCTGCAAGAAGCCCTTGTCATGTGCCTTCAGCATTCTATGGAGAGGGAGCATGGACACAGGGGTCATCCAAAACTCACCAGAAGCAACAAACATAGCCCCGGTCTACGAAGATGGCAGTAAAGCAATTTAAAGAACTACAGACTGATAGCACTAACATCCCATATCATAAAAATCTTTGAAAGGGTTCTAAGAAGCAAGATCGCCAACGACCTAGATATCCATCAGTTACACAACCAATGGTAACATGGGTTTAGAGCAGGTCGCTCCTGCCTGTCCCAGCTACTGGACCACTATGAGAAGGTCCTGGATGTTGTAGAGGATAAACAAAATACAGATGTAGTATTAACAGACTTTGCAAAAACTTTCAACATGTGTGACCATGGTGTAATAGCACACAAAATGCGTGATAAAGGAATAACAGGAAAAGTTGGTACATGGATCTATAGCTTCCTGACAAATAGAACACAAAGTGTAATAGTAAACAGAATACAGTCAGAGGCAGCTACGGTGAAAAGCTCTGTTCCACAAGGTACAGTACTTGCTCCCATTCTATTCCTCATCTGGGTGTCATCCGCAAAGGATGACATCCGGATTGCCATGACAGTGACCTCCATCGAAGATACCACAAGACTCCAACCGGACATAAACCAAATCTTCAAATGGGCCACTCGGAACAATATGAAGTTCAATGAAGAGAAATTTCAACTTCTCAGATATGGAAAACTTGAGGTAATTAAAACTGTATCAGGGTATAGGACAAATTCTAACCATACAGTAGAGCAAAAAAGTAATGTGAAGGACCTGAGAGTGATAATGTCAGAAGAACTCTCCTTCAAAGACCACAACAATGAATGTTCCCCACCTGCTAGGAAAATGATAAGATGGATAATGAGAACCTTCAAAACTGGGGATGCCAAGCCCATGATTATTCTCTTCAAATCGCTTGTTCTCTCTAGGCTGAAACACTGCTGTACATTAACTGCTTCCTTCAAGGCAGGGAAAATTGCTGACCTGGAGAGTGTACAAAGAACTTTACTGGGAACTGTTGAAGGCCCTTGATCTGTATTCCCTGGATAACAGGTGAAATAGATACATTATATTATACACTTGGAAAATCCTAAAGAGATTAGTACCAAACTTGCACACGAATATCACTCCCTATGAAAGCAAAAGACTCGGCAGACGATGCAACAATCCCCCAGTGAAAAGCAGGGCGCCACAAGTATACTGAGAGACAACACAATAAGTGTCTGGGGCCAAAACTGTTCAACTGCCTCCCGGCATACATAAGGGGGATTACCAATAGACCCCTGACTGTTTTCAAGAAGGCACTGGACAGACACCTAAAGTCAGTTTGCTTGCAGCCAGCAGCAACAGCCTGGTTGATCAGGTACTGATCCACCACGAGGCCTGGTCTCAGACCGAGCCGCTGGGGCGTTGACCCCCAAAACCCTCTCCAAGTAAACTCCAGGTAAACGTCACGCACTCCCTTTGCACACTGTGTTTCAAAATACACAATGAAGTTTTTTACTCTACGACCGACTTCCTCTACTGCCTGTGAACATTAAAATGGTATAAAATACCGACAGATTGTTAGGTAAGACACATATGCAACAGTTAGGTATCTTTATTTCGAAACGTTTCGCCTACACAGTAGGCGTCTTCAGTCGAGTACAGAAAAGTTGATAGAAGTAGAAGATACTTGAAGAAGATGTAATCAGTCCATCACCCTTAAAGTTTTGAGGTGGTCAGTCCCTCAGTCTGGAGAAGAGCATTGTTCCGTTGTCTGAAACAATATGAAGTTGAAGTGACAGAATGGGGCCTTATATAGTGCCAGGAGGTGAGACGTAGGTTGCTTTGGGAGGGCAGGTCCCTCTCAAACCCAGCCGTTCTCACTAGTAGAGGTTGTCGAAGTTGATGTTCTGTACCAAGATACCCTTGTGTTGCAGTGTCTGACAGAATGAACATTAAAATGGTATAAAATACCGACAGATTGTTAGGTAAGACACATATGCAACAGTTAGGTATCTTTATTTCGAAACGTTTCGCCTACACAGTAGGCTTCTTCAGTCGAGTACAGAAAAGTTGATAGAAGTAGAAGATACTTGAAGACGATGTAATCAGTCCATCACCCTTAAAGTTTTGAGGTGGTCAGTCCCTCAGTCTGGAGAAGAGCATTGTTCCGTTGTCTGAAACAGTATGAAGTTGAAGTGACAGAATGGGGCCTTATATAGTGCCAGGAGGTGAGACGTAGGTTGCTTTGGGAGGGCAGGTCCCTCTCAAACCCAGCCGTTCTCACTAGTAGAGGTTGTCGAAGTTGATGTTCTGTACCAAGATACCCTTGTGTTGCAGTGTCTGACAGAATGAACATTAAAATGGTATGAAATACCGACAGATTGTTAGGTAAGACACATATGCAACAGTTAGGTATCTTTATTTCGAAACGTTTCGCCTACACAGTAGGCTTCTTCAGTCGAGTACAGAAAAGTTGATAGAAGTAGAAGATACTTGAAGACGATGTAATCAGTCCATCACCCTTAAAGTTTTGAGGTGGTCAGTCCCTCAGTCTGGAGAAGAGCATTGTTCCGTTGTCTGAAACAATATGAAGTTGAAGTGACAGAATGGGGCCTTATATAGTGCCAGGAGGTGAGACGTAGGTTGCTTAGGGAGGGCAGGTCCCTCTCAAACCCAGCCGTTTGAGAGGGACCTGCCCTCCCAAAGCAACCTACGTCTCACCTCCTGGCACTATATAAGGCCCCATTCTGTCACTTCAACTTCATATTGTTTCAGACAACGGAACAATGCTCTTCTCCAGACTGAGGGACTGACCACCTCAAAACTTTAAGGGTGATGGACTGATTACATCGTCTTCAAGTATCTTCTACTTCTATCAACTTTTCTGTACTCGACTGAAGAAGCCTACTGTGTAGGCGAAACGTTTCGAAATAAAGATACCTAACTGTTGCATATGTGTCTTACCTAACGATCTACTGCCTGTCTTTCCGACCATAGTACTGGCAAGGCGCTCCTACGCCATGTTGATAGAGATACATCCTTCATCACTTTTTATAATGCTAACCAAGCTCACGATCTGTCTCTCCTTACAATTATCGATAGTATTCCTGTAACTATTGAAAAACGTCATTCCCTCAATTCTTGTAGTGGTACTGTCATTCTGCTTCATACCATTGAAGTTCTGTAGACAAGGCTGGAGGATGCTGGCTTGGCTATAGCTTAGCGTCATCAGGGTCTCTCACACAGTTACACACTGGCTTGGTAGAACAATCTCTTCATATACACGTAATCATCACAATCACACTCGCACCGCTGTCACCATTTGTCATGGGGGTTCGTCAGAACATATTGCAGTAAGAAATACACCTCAGGATGTCTTGGAGGCGTATAATTAGGAGTCAGGCCTACCGTCAAGCCTCAGCCTAGCCTTGAGCTGTGTGACTGAGAGCTGGGCCTCTGATTTACCACTCACACATGATGGGTCTCGTGACGTCACAGCAAGAAGGGACCCTAATTATAAAGTAGCTGGGATGTATCTAAATATACTACACAATACACAGAAACACTACTGACACTGTCGATGTATAAGTCACGTTATTGAAATACTAGGCTAATTAATCTACATTTAACTCTAATTTAACTTAGGTACTTATGCAATAAGGTTGCATATTAACCTAGTGAGGTTCTTCACTCAATTAGAATAATTATTAAGTGTTGGTAGTGGAAGTGTGACAGATGTTACCTTCTCTTTTACGTCTTTCCACTCTTCCAACTACCCTCCTCAAGACTTAGGAATAGCGGAATCAAGCTAACTTAGTTTTCTACGAAAGGTGATGCATGAGTATCTTATTCATAATATCAATAAAGATACCATGGCGCTGCACGAGTATCTTATTCATGTTAGTAATGATACCAAGATGCTACATGAGTATCTTATTCATCAGACTGATGGTGTTATGGTTCAATGATGTAATAGTTATTTTCACTGCTTGTACTCTTCGTACTCACGATGGTGTAATGAACAGTCATATTCGTATGTATTAACAAATATTTTTGAGTATTTTCCTCATGAACTTCAGTGCAATGAAGATTAGTGAAAAATATTTTTCCGTTTCAAACTCTACGATAAAAAATTGTAACATGTACTTATTTTTGTCGAACTTAACCCTAAATATATTATTTTTAGACAGACCAAAAACTTAGTGTGTTTTATTTATTTCAGGCAGCCTGATGTTTGTGGGTGCCTTGCTGGGGTCATTGACTGTCAGTGTACCGATGGTGAGGTTGGGCCAGAGAGTGACACTCTTGTTATCTCTTCCCATATCCCTCGCCAGCTGGATTATCTTGGCTACAGCACCCACAAACTGGGTCGTCCTGCTAGTTCGCTTCTTCCAAGGCATCACGATGAGCTCCATATTTAATTCCTCCTCGACTTACGTGGCAGAGCTTTCACACAGTACAATAAGAGGGCGACTAATGTCGACTCTTGATCTCTCGCGTCAGATGGGCATTCTTGTGGCATATGCTCTGGGCAGTTCAAACCTGACTTGGCGGAAAGTAGCATTAACATGTGGTTTTGTCAAACACTGTAATTCCTTTTGTTTGTCTGCTTATTTTACCTAACTCCCCTCGCTGGCTGGCCACACAAGGCTACACTGACAGAGCTCACAAATCCTTGATCTTCTTTCGGGGACCAAACTATGATGTCCACAAAGAAATGGAAGACATCAGAGATGAGCTTGAGAAAACAACTAATGGCGGTGGTAATATATTAGACCAGTTGCGACAAATTAGAAACCCATTAATATTAAGATATCTTATTATCATGTCTGTAGTTCTTTTTTTCATGCACTTCAATGGAATAATGGTGGTACCAACATACATTGTAGTCATTATAAATAACGCAGATATTAGCATAAGTTCATATTTGTGCGCAGTTATAACAGGAATTATTCGGGTTGTAGGAGTGTTCTTTTATATATGTATAATTGACCGCATCGATCGCAAACCATTATTTGCAATGACTTGCATTGTATGTAGCTTATGTATGATTGGACTTGGTATATACTTCTTTGATCAAGATCACGACAGAAGTTTCCATGATCAAAACTGGCTACCAGTCGTCTGTTTGGCAGTCTACTCGTTTTTCACTCTATCCCCAACTGTAAATTTACTTAGAAGTGAACTGTTTCCCAGTTCTGTTCGTTCTACTGTTGTACCAATTTTATACACATTATTTTTCATTGGGGCATTCACAGCCTTACAGTCGTTCCCTTACATACTGACAGCGTTTGGAAGTTACGGGGCGTTTTGGATTTCTTCTGGATTTAGCGTCTTCCTCGCTGTTCTTGTGGTTGCCACCGTTCCAGAGACTCGAGGAAAAACACTGGAAGAAATAACAGAGTTGCAGATTGCAAGGAGAAGATCTAAGATGAAGAAAGTACTTGTTGGAGAGAATGCTGGGAGCTAATGTGTTGTGAAGTGCGTGAGAGGGAAAGAAAGAGAGAATGAACATTAAAATGGTATAAAATACCGACAGGTTGTTAGGTAAGACACATATGCAACACCTAGGTATCTTTATTTCGAAACGTTTCGCCTACTCAGTAGGCTTCTTCAGTCGAGTACAGAAAAGTTGATAGAAGCAGAAGATACTTGAAGACGATGCAATCAGTCAATCACCCTTGAAGTTTTGAGGTGGTCAGTCCCTCAGTCTGGAGAAGAGTATTGTTCCATAGTCTGAAACAATATGTTTCAGACTATGGAACAATACTCTTCTCCAGACTGAGGGACTGACCACCTCAAAACTTCAAGTGTGATGGACTGATTACATCGTCTTCAAGTAAGTATCTTCTGCTTCTATCAACTTTTCTGTACTCGACTGAAGAAGCCTACTGTGTAGGCGAAACGTTTCGAAATAAAGATACCTAACTGTTGCATATGTGTCTTACCTAACAACAGAAAGAGAGAAGTGGAGGGAGAGGGGATGGACGAGGAGAGGCAAGAACAGGAGTGCGCGCGTATCCACCTGTCTTCACTGGTCGCTACTAGGTCACTCTCCCTGAGCTGTGAGCTTTATCATACCTCTGCTTAAAGCTATGTATGGATCCTGCCTCCACTACATCGCTTTCCAAACTATTCCACTTCCTAGCTACTCTGTGGCTGAAGAAATACTTCCTAACATCCCTGTGATTCATCTGTGTCTTCAACTTCCAACTGTGTCCCCTTGTTGCCGTGTCCCATCTCTTGAACATCCTGTCTTTGTCCACCTTGTCAATTCTCAGTATTTTGTATATTGTTAACATGTCCCCGTATCTCTCCTGTCCTCCAGTGTCGTCAGGTTGATTTCCCTTAACCTCTCCTCGTAGGACATACCTCTTAGCTCTGAGACTAGTCTTGTTGCAAACCTCTGCACTTTCTCTAGTTATTTACATGCTTCGCTAGGTGTGGGTTCCAAACTGGTGCCGCATACTCCAATATGGGCCTAACGTACGCTTCAGGAGTGTGTTCACCTATATGTGTCCGTAGGGTTCGATTCACTGCTCATGGCCCGCCTCTTCACTGGTCGCTACTAGGTTCACTCTCTCCCTGCTCCAAGAGCTTTATCATATATCCTCTGAAAACTGTTTGGATCCTGCCTCTGCTACATCACTCTCCAGATTGTTTCACTTCCTAACAGTGCTAAAGCTTAAGAAACACTTCTTAAAATCCTTAGGATTTATCTGAGTCAATCTCTGTAACATTTTGTCTCTGTCCACCTTGTCAATTCCTCTCAGTATTTTATACGTCTTTGTCATGTTCCCCCTATCCCTCCGGTCCTCCAGTGTCGTCAGGTTGAGTTCCCTTAACATTTCTTCCTACGCCTTACTCTTTTCGGGACTAGTCTTATTGCCTTTGCACTTTCTGTAATATCTTGATATTTTTGACCAGGTGTGGGTTCCATACTGGTGCCTTATACTTCAATATGGGCCTGACGTACACGGTGTACAGTGTCGCGAATGACTCCTAACGTATATGTGGAAATGCTATTCTTAGGTTTGCCAGGCACCCACATGTGGCCTCAGGGGATGTGCTCGGTATGATGCTCACCCCAAGATCGTTTTCCTTGAGTGAGGTTTCCAGTCTTTGAATCCCGAGCATGTACTCCGTCTGCGGTTTTCTTTGTCCTTCAACAACCTTCATGACTTTGCACTTGGTGGGGGTGCGTGTGTGTGAGCGATTAAACAACACTTCCCTCCAGAACAGTACTAAATTACCCATACTTATTTATCCATGTTTTCAAAATAAGAGTAATTCCCTTTGATCTCTCCTAGAACGCTTTTAATATCATTTACTCCTCTCTGTTGATACGTTATTTTTCTAGCCTATGTTTTGATACGTTATTATTCTAGCCTGTATTTTGATACGTTATTTTTCTAGCCTATGTTTTGATATGTTATTTTTCTAGCCTATATTTTCATGCATTATTTTTCTAGCCTGTGTTTTCATACGTTATTTTTCTAGCCTGTATTTTCATACGTTATTTTTCTAGCCTATGTTTCGATATTTTATTTTTCTAGCCTGTGTTTTGATTCGTTACTTTTCAAGCCTATGCTTTTACACGTTATTTTTCTAGTCTATGTTTTGATACGTTATTTTTCTAGCCTGTGTTTTACACGTTATTTTTCTAGCCTGTGTTTTACACGTTATTTTTCTAGCCTATGTTTTGATCCGTTATTTTTCTAGCCTGTGCTTTGACACGTTATTTTCCTATCCTGTGCTTTGATACGTTATTTTTCTAGCCTATGCTTTGATACGTTATTTTTCTAGCCTGTGCTTCGATATGTTATTTTTCTAGCCTGTGTTTTGACACGTTATTTTTCTAGCCTGTGCTTTGATACGTTATTTTTCTAGCCTGTGTTTTGACACGTTATTTTTCTAGCCTGTGCTTTGATACGTTATTTTTCTGGCCTGTGTTTTGATACGTTATTTTTCTAGCCTGTGTTTTGACACGTTATTTTTCTAGCCTGTGTTTTGATACGTTATTTTTCTGGCCTGTGTTTTGATACGTTATTTTTCTAGCCTGTGTTTTGACACGTTATTTTTCTAGCCTGTGTTTTGATACGTTATTTTTCTGGCCTGTGTTTTGATACGTTATTTTTCTAGCCTGTGTTTTGACACGTTATTTTTCTAGCCTGTGTTTTGATACGTTATTTTTCTAGCCTATGTTTTGATACGTTATTTTTCTAGCCTGTGTTTTGACACGTTATTTTTCTAGCCTGTGTTTTGATACGTTATTTTTCTGGCCTGTGTTTTGATACGTTATTTTTCTAGCCTGTGTTTTGATACGTTATTTTTCTAGCCTGTGTTTTGATACGTTATTTTTCTAGCCTATGTTTTGATACGTTATTTTTCTAGCCTGTGTTTTGACACGTTATTTTTCTAGCCTGTGTTTTGACACGTTATTTTTCTAGCCTATGTTTTGACACGTTATTTTTCTAGCCTGTGTTTTGACACGTTATTTTTCTAGCCTGTGTTTTGACACGTTATTTTTCTAGCCTATGTTTTGACACGTTATTTTTCTAGCCTATGTTTTGACACGTTATTTTTCTAGCCTATGTTTTGACACGTTATTTTTCTAGCCTGTGTTTTAGAATTAGTGTTCATCAGTTATGTTAAATGATGTAATGTATTTCATTTTTATTTACTATCTAATATGAATTACAATTTTCAAGTATGATACCTGGAGAGTACCAGACACTGTGAGTACCAATACCACTTAAACAACTCTTATAATTATGATACCTGGAGAGTACCAAACACTGTGAGTACCAGCACCACTTAACAAACAACTCTTATAATTATGATACCTGGAGAGTACCACACTGGGTAAGTACCACTTAACAGATCTATATGAGAGTACCAACGTGAGTACCAATACCACTTAAACAACTCTTATAATAATAATACCTGGAGAGTACCAGAAACTGAGTACCAGTACCACTTTACAAACAACTCTTATAATTATGATACCTGGAGAGTACCAGACACTGTGAGTACAAGTACCACTTAACAAACAACTCTTATAATTATGATACCTGGAGAGTACCAGACACTGTGAGTACCAGTACCACTTAACAAACAACTCTTATAATTATGATACCTGGAGAGTACCAGACACTGTGAGTACCAGCACCACTTAACAAACAACTCTTATAATTATGATACCTGGAGAGTACCAGACACTGTGAGTACAAGTACCACTTAAACAACTCTTATAATAATACCTGGAGAGTACCAAACACTGTGAGTACCAATACCACTTAAACAACTCTTATAATAATAATACCTGGAGAGTACCAGACACTGTGAGTACCAGCACCACTTAACAAACACCTCTTATAGTCAACTGAATATACAAAATGCACAAATTAACCGAAGTACCAGAGAATTTATGCAAGTTAAAATATTTGAATTATTAATATATATGAGTTAATCTGAATTGTATATTAACTTACATAGCCCTTGTGGCTTAGCGCTTCTTTTTTGATTATAATAATATAATAATATTAACTTACATATAGTTAATTTGAATTATATATTAACTTACATATTGTTAATTTGAATTATATATTAACTTATATAGTGTTAATTTGAATTATATATTAACTTACATATTGTTAATTTGAATTATATATTAACCTACATATTGTTAATTTGAATTATATATTTAACTTACATATTGTTAATTTGAATTATATATTAACCTACATATTGTTAATTTGAATTATATATTAACCTACATATTGTTAATTTGAATTATATATCAACCTACATATTGTTAATTTGAATTATATATCAACCTACATATGTAGACAGCCTGTACTGTCAGAGCACACAGCCTAGCCGTCTGCTCTGACTAGTTCATATTTCGCGGCATTCAGTGCTGCCCTCTGTAGGCCTACCGATGTCGGTGGGAAGCACACCCCACCCTCTCTCACTCCCAGACCGACCGACTTGACGTACACAAGTACTCCCCCTCCACGGACTGGCTTGCGGTCACTCCCTCACACTGCCCGTTGTGTACTCACTCCTACCCGATTAAAGCCAATCTAGTCCACGGCCGTATCATTGCTACCTACGCTACCTTCATCGGCACTAAACCGCTGTTCAGCAGTAAGAACAGTGATAACAGTGGTGACAGCGGTGCTTGCAGCAGTTGTGTTTGCCTGGAGAGAAGGAGGAAGTGGTATGAAGTCATCTTCACTTCATCACCCTACACAAGAAGCATCCGTCTCTCAACGAGTTATCCTGATGTCGTGTCTGCACGTTTGAGCATCCAGACACAGGTACAAGCAGGATCCAGCAGAAATTTGCCGAAATTCTCCGAGAATTGTGAGTGGCGTCCCAGTGACTCCACGCTGTGGCGTCCCACGCTGTTTCTCAAGTCACGTGTTCAGCGTCACTTGTATGTTGCTGTTGTTGTTCAGCTCAGCACAGCCGTTTCAGCAAGCCAGAGGTGAGTTTTGTGGTGATTTCTGCGTCCAGTGTGAGCTTCACGTGTTTGTGGGTGGAGGAGGAGGAATGGCTAGATGCTCGCCCTGCCATACACTCACCCACGCTCCTAGCCTACCATACACCACTCACCACTGCCCACTCCCTCTGCTGTGTTTTCTGCTGTTTTTCGTATGAATTCATTGCCAGTGCTGTGTATCCGAGTGCCGAGGCCACTCGAAGCTACGTGGATTACGACGTCACGTGGGTGTGGCCGATGTCACGTAGACCTACAAAGCCACGTGAGTTACCAGATGTCCCAGGCCTCATGCTGTGGTCTGCTGCCCACATCACATCGACGCCACCCACGATGCTGCCCGACTTCATGACGTCACGATGTCTGTTGACGTCACCTCACGATGTCTGCCTGACGTCACCTCGAGATGTCTGTTGACGTCACTGCTGCTGACATCACGCCTGACATCACATGATGTCACATCGAGTGTTCTAGTAATTTCAGGATTGTCGAGAACATTGAGAGAAGATATATGTCGTGTGTTAATTAATTCCTCTGTCAGTGTTCTCACATTTTAGTATGTCTTAGTCAGTTTTATGCGCAGAAAAGCATCATTTGCTAGTTAAGCCATGTTGTACCGTATGTACAGCGGTGTGTTTGTAAGTTTTCCGCGTGACCAGTGTTTGACAGCTGATTACTCAGCCCTGAGCGTACGAGCCCTCTTGTACAGAAAGCTTTTATGCTCGTCGCTCTTGTTGTTCTGCAGAATCGTACATGCTACGATTCCCATCGAGATTTGTTTCACTTCACCTCCAGACCGTCAGAGTGCAGTTATATGTAGAGAAACAAGTCTGGGGACGCTTAGACTAACCTCTGCTATAACTCCAAATGTCGAGAGATGATACTCGTCAAGCCGCAGCCAGGTCTGTCGGCAGGCGCTGTGTCAGCCTCGTGTCACAAGCTTCAGTGAGCAGCCTGCACAAAGAAGATGTCACTTTGACTGCTAGCTCTCACTGCAGTCTGGTGTATGATGTTACGACTCCCAGATGTTTCGCCCAGTCGTCTCTGCCACGACTCGCTCCACGCTCGCCGGCAGTGACAGCCCAGCTACAGTACCAGCCGAGAAGTGTCCTCCTGAGTCGCTTGCCAGAAGTCCTGCCCAGTTGCCGAGTTTTGTCGACGCCTCACTCGAGGGCACCAGCATGTCGTGCCCCAGGTTGAGTGAAAACCTGCAGCGACTCCTACGATGTCTGCTTCACCGTTCCAGAGGAGACCGTACCCAGTTACGTCACAGCTCAGCCGCAGCGATGTCTCCCGTGTTGCAGTATCTGTCCAGACGCAGGAAGGCGTGCAGTGATGCCCTTCGACGCTCACTGCCTATGACCACGATGTTTAGCACACCCCGCATGTTTTTTTCTTCCCTCCCTGTAGGAAGTTTTTTTTTCCCATGTCCATATGTATATATATGTTTTTATTTTGTGTTCTGTGCCCTGTTCCTACGAGAGAGAGACCGAGTTTTTTTACTACCAGTATTGTCGCGTCGGGACGACGCGCGGTAGGTGGCCGAGCGTATGTAGACAGCCTGTACTGTCTGCACAGACAGCCCATGCTGTCTGCCAGCTTAGTTCATATTTCGCGCCACTCAAGTGCTGCCACCTATAGGCCTTGCCACTTCAGTATGCCCAGACTTGCCTCGCTCTCACTCACACAGCGGCCTGGCATCAAGACACAAGTACTCCCAGCTCTCTCTCATGGGCATGGCCCTGCCCGGGCCATGGGCATAAACACACAAGCCTGTGTAACCCACCACTACTTATCAATAAAGTAAGAAGCCTCCAAAGAAGTATATCATTTAACCACCCGCTACCAGAATACCAAAACAAGCCCGTTAGACTAGTTCATATTTCGCGGCATTCAGTGCTGCCCTCTGTAGGCCTACCGAGGTCGGTGGGAAGCACAGCCCACCCTCTCTCACTCCCGGACCGACCGACTTGACGTACACAAGTACTCCCCCTCCACGGACTGGCTTGCGGTCACTCCCTCACACTGCCCGTTGTGTACTCACTCCTACCCGATTAAAGCCAATCTAGTCCACGGCCGTATCATTGCTACCTACGCTACCTTCATCGGCACTAAACCGCTGTTCAGCAGTAAGAACAGTGATAACACATATTGTTAATTTGAATTATATATTAACCTACATATTGTTAATTTGAATTATATATCAACCTACATATTGTTAATTTGAATTATATATTAACTTACATATTGTTAATTTGAATTATATATTAACCTACATATTGTTAATTTGAATTATATATCAACCTACATATTGTTAATTTGAATTATATATTAACTTACATATTGTTAATTTGAATTATATAACCTACATATTGTTAATTTGAATTATATATTAACTTACATATTGTTAATTTGAATTATATATTAACCTACATATTGTTAATTTGAATTATATATTAACTTACATATTGTTAATTTGAATTATATATTAACTTACATATTGTTAATTTGAATTATATATCAACCTACATATTGTTAATTTGAATTATATATCAACCTACATATTGTTAATTTGAATTATATATTAACTTACATATTGTTAATTTGAATTATATATTAACCTACATATTGTTAATTTGAATTATATATTAACTTACATATTGTTAATTTGAATTATATATTAACTTACATATTGTTAATTTGAATTATATATCAACCTACATATTGTTAATTTGAATTATATATTAACTTACATATTGTTAATTTGAATTATATATCAACCTACATATTGTTAATTTGAATTATATATCAACCTACATATTGTTAATTTGAATTATATATTAACTTACATATTGTTAATTTGAATTATATATTAACCTACATATTGTTAATTTGAATTATATATTAACTTACATATTGTTAATTTGAATTATATATTAACTTACATATTGTTAATTTGAATTATATATCAACCTACATATTGTTAATTTGAATTATATATTAACCTACATATTGTTAATTTGAATTATATATTAACCTACAAAATCCATTTAACATAAAAAAATATGTAAATAATATCCTTGTATAATTTTACCATTTTGTTTAAAAAAATAGTTTATATTTGTTGAAAGAGTCACTTAGCGTGGTGAAGGGCTCTTGATTGGAGGAACTAGAACTATCCTCTTCCTCCTAATGTCCCCAGACTCTATTCTGCTTCCTTCGTCCTCCTTATTTGGGGATATTTCCTGCTTGTGAATAATAGCTCCTTGGGGGTGGGGATGGGGGAGATGGGGGAGGATTGATGGGAATACGACAACGTTCCATGGGTAACCTGGTGGGTGGTGATGGTGGGGATGGGTGAGATGGGGGAGGACTGATGGTAATACGGCAACGTTCCATGGGTAACCTGGTGGGTGGTGATGGTGGGGATGGGTGAGATGGGGAAGGACTGATGGTAATACGGCAACGTTCCATGGGTAACCTGGTGGGTGGTGATGGTGGGGATGGGGAGATGGGGGAGGATTGATGGGAATACGGCAACGTTCCATGTGTAACTTGGTGGGTGGGGATGGGGGAGATGGGGAAGGATTGATGGTAATACGACAACGTTCCATGGGTAACCTGGTGGGTGGTGATGGTGGGGATGGGGGAGATTGGGGAGGATTGATGGGAATACGGCAACGTTCCATGTGTAACTTGGTGGGTGGTGATGGTGGGGATGGGGGAGATGGGGAAGGATTGATGGTAATACGACAACGTTCCATGGGTAACTTGGTGGGTGGTGATGGTGAGATGGGGAAGGATTGATGGGAATACGACAACGTTCCATGGGTAACCTGGTGGGTGGTGATGGTGGGGATGGGGGAGATGGGGGAGGATTGATGGGAACACGGCAACGTTCCATGTGTAACTTGGTGGGTGGTGATGGTGGGGATGGGGGAGATGGGGAAGGATTGATGGTAATACGACAACGTTCCATGGGTAACTTGGTGAGTGGGGATGGGGGAGATGGGGAAGGATTGATGGGAATACGACAACGTTCCATGGGTAACCTGGTGGGTGGTGATGGTGGGGATGGGGGAGATGGGGGAGGATTGATGGGAATACGGCAACGTTCCATGTGTAACTTGGTGGGTGGGGATGGGGGAGATGGGGAAGGATTGATGGTAATACGACAACGTTCCATGGGTAACTTGGTGGGTGGGGATGGGGGAGATGGGGGAGATGGGGAAGGATTGATGGGAATACGACAACGTTCCATGGGTAACCTGGTGGGTGGTGATGGTGGGGATGGGGGAGATGGGGGAGGATTGATGGGAATACGGCAACGTTCCATGTGTAACTTGGTGGGTGGTGATGGTGGGGATGGGGGAGATGGGGAAGGATTGATGGTAATACGACAACGTTCCATGTGTAACTTGGTGGGTGGTGATGGTGGGGATGGGGGAGATGGGGAGGATTGATGGGAATACGACAACGTTCCATGTGTAACCTGGTGGGTGGTGATGGTGGTGTGGGGAGATGGGGGATGATTGATGGAAATATGACAACGTTCCATGGGTAACTTCGTGGGTGGTGATGGGGGAGATGGGGGAGGATTGATGGGAATACGACAACGTTCCATGGATAACTTGGTGGGTTTTGATGGTGGGGATTGTCTAGGTTCGTGCTGCTCTTTACAGTGGGTTGCTTGTGGTGATAAAGAGGCTGTTGGTCTGAGAAATTGGACGTTTTGGTCATCTTCCTCAGATCGAACCTGTCTCCCAATCCCCCTTTCCTTATCCCATCCCCCCTTTCCCTTTCCTTCTCCTCTTCACATCCCTTCCCTATCGATTTCCTATTTTCAGCATTTGGGATTCTTCCCTCAGGTAGTTCCTCGGTAGGTTTGGACCACAGTTCTGTAGTTTGCCATGAAATCTGTATCAACTAGGGATGTCCTGATAGCTCTCCGGTTTTCCCGGTGATGGGGGTGGGGTCTTTGGGTATCTTTCAAGTGACGGACGTATCTCTGATGGCTGCCTTTCGGATTCCATGGGTTGGTGGCCAGTGGCGTTAAGCTTTGTGGCAGATATCCGGCCACCCTCTCCCTTGTCCACCAAGGTGGCTCGGTAGATGTGAGGCTGCTATCCAGGATTACTGGTTTACTGGCATGAAGGGTAGGGTATGGCACGGGTTTCATGCTGCATCTGCACTACTCGTGGTGCTTGGGTCCTCTTGGGCATGGAGGGTGATTTTTTAACCTTTTATCCCTCCTAGGATTAATTATTATTATAATCAAAAAAGAAGCGCTAAGCCACAAGGACTAAACAGCGCATCCCTCCTAGGAGCTATTCCTCCACATTCCCCCCTTTATTATGTTTTTTTCTTCTAAAAAACAGAAGGAAAGAAGTGACATAACCATGGAGCCCCAAGTCCTTGAAAATTCTCCTCACAGGCCCCTTTCTGTTACTGCGTCTTGTTCTAACACTATCACGTTATTTGACCATTCGTTGGACCTTCTTAATTCCCCTGTGCCTTCTGCTGGTGCCATTTCGTCACCAGCTCCAAGTACCGAGGTTCCACCTGACTTCGGTGATACATCCGACCTCCACACATCTTTGACCATGATTCTGGCTTCTCCCTCTGCAGTGCGGTGATTCTCGGATCGGCCGCTCATCTCAAGTCGGACCAACTCCGGTCCCACACCTAAACCAGCAAGACCATTAACTAATGACACTACTTTTATAACTTCTCATTCTGCCCAGAAAAGATTGGCATGACAGTCACTTCACTTACACACTGTTTACCTGGAGATTACCTGGAGAGAGTTCCGGGGGTCAACGCCCCCACGGCCCTGTCTGTGACCAGGCCTCATTGTGGATCAGAGCCTGATCAACCAGGCTGTTACTGCTGGCTGCACGCAATCCAATGTACGAGCCACAGCCCGGCTGGTCAGGTACCGACTTTAGGTGCTTGTCCAGTACCTGCTTGAAGACAGCCATTGGTCTATTGGTAATCCTCCTTATGTGTGCTGGGAGGCAGTTGAACAGTCTTGGACCCCTGACATTTATTGTGTTGTCTCTTAACGTGCTAGTGACACCCCTGCTTTTCATTGGGGGAATGTTGCATAGTCTGCCGAGTCTTCTGCTTTCGTAGTGAGTAATTTTCGTGTGCAAGTTCGGTACTAGTCCCTCTAGGATTTTCCATGTGCATATAATCATGTATCTCTCTCGCCTGCGTTCCAGGGAATACAGGTTCAGGAACCTCAAGCGCTCCCAGTAATTGAGATGTTTTATCTCGGTTATGTGCGCCATGAAGGTTCTCTGTACATTTTCTAGATCAGCATTTTCACCTGCCTTGAAAGGTGCTGTTAGTGTGCAGCAATATTCCAGCCTAGATAGAACAAGCGACCTGAAGAGTGTCGTCATGGGCTTGGCATCCCTAGTTTTGAAGGTTCACATTATCCATCCTGTCATATTTGTAGCAGCTGCGATTGATACAATGTTATGGTCCTTGAAGGTGAGATCCTCCAACATGATCACTCCCAGGTGTTTGACGTTAGTTTCTCGCTCTATTTTGTGGCTGGAATTTCTTTTGTACTCTGATGAAGTTTTAATTTCCTCATGTTTACCATATCAGAATGATTGAAATTTCTCATCACTGAGCTTCATATTGTTTGTTGCAGCCTATTGAAAGATTTGGTTGATGTCCGCCTGGAGCCTGTGTTTCATAGTACACAATTGACTGTTTTTTACTCACCAACCAACATCTACTGACTATCTGTCAGATTATAATATCAGCAAGGCGCTCCTTTGCCATATTGGTCGATATATTCCGCTTCATGCTCTCAAGAGTAGTACACACATCATCATGGAACAAAACGCTAGCCAAGCCCACGGTCTTTCTCTCTTTATCACCATACATGTTATTCCTGTAACAATTCAAAAACACCTTTCTCTCAATTCTTGTTGTGGTACCGTCATTCAACCTCATACCGTTGTTCAACATAATTTCAAGACATGTGGTGACGACATTCTGGAACAGCTTGAGCTCCAAGACTGCTCAAGTCTCAAAGTATACACGTATGTTCATGGGCAGAGACGCTACCCCTGCAAAGTAGCTCGCTTAACTTTTCACTGCCCTGAGCTTCCGTCCTCAGCTTTTATTGCTGGAAAAACGTCTCCAAGTCCGTGAGTTGATCCCTACACCACAGTGCATAAATTGCTAGCGCTTTGGCCACCCAGCAAAATATTGCAGGTCCATGACAGAATACCCAGTCTGTGGTGCTGCCGACCATACAACTACATCCTGCAGTCTTAATTGTAATGAGGCTCACCCGGCTTATTCTCGCCTTTGCCAAGTTTACCTAAAACATCGAGAAATTCGTTGCCTCAAATAGAAAGAAGGTTTTACATATGCCATGGCAGTCTCTCATCTCCGTCTCCAGGGGAGACTTCCACCACTTTCTTATTCTAGAGTTACTATGAGACCAACCTCGGTAATACCTACTTCCACAGTCTCAAGTGTCACAGCTTCCTCAGTCACCTCTAACTCTTTTGCAGTTCTCGCCACCGAGGTCCCAATCTCGATGCCTGATACTGTCCTTGAATATTAATCTTCTCGCTCGCATGTTTCAGTGTCTACAACACCTCGCACAACTACACCTTCCCCTCGTCTCTCTGCTTATTTGAAGTTCAAATCATTCCCAAAGTTCAAACCTCCTTTTACCCCTTCTTCACATAGCCTTTCCAAACATTTTTCCTTTCCAATTACTGTACCTAGCTCTTTACCTCTTACTAGTTCTGTTACGAGTGGGAAGGTTTATCCTCCCCCCCCCGTACAGTCCCCTCCTCTCTTGTCCTCTCCCAAGTTTCTTCCTCTTCAGTCCCCTCCCAAGTTTCTTCCTCTCTTGTCCCCTACGAAGTTTCTTCCAAAGTTAACTCTGCCATCTCATACCCCGCTCTTTGGTAACTTCCATCGCCTCTCCGATCTTTATTCCCCCTCCTCTCTTCTACCTCTGATGTTGTACTACATGCAGATTCCTTGTCCTCTGAAACACTTGAAGCTATCTCTAAATATGTTGAGGAGACAAAACCACTGGTGGACATTGACCCACTTTCCATCGCTCCTCCTCATTCGTCTAAACAATCTGTACAACTCTTCTCTTTGCAGTGTTCCAGTCCTTCGCTGCTTACTCGTTTTCCACTACTTTCACACACAGACTCTAATACCCTTACTGGTCCGTAGACACCTACTGCTTAATATTACCAGTATACTTCTCGCAAATCATGGCTTATTTACATGGGGATATACAAGGCCTCATTGGTAATTGCGGTGAGCTTCCAGTTTTGCTCTCCCAGTTTTTCTCTGTTTGTGTCTGTTTACAAGAACCTAAATTACGCCCTCTTGTTATCCATCCCATCTCTAGCTATTTTATTACATTCTTCGGGCTCTGGTGGCCTGGTGGCTAAAGCTCTCGCTTCACACGGCGAGTGTCTGGGTTCGATTCCCAGCCACAGTAGAAACATTGGGCATGTTTCTTTACACCTGTTGTCTATGTTCACCCATCAGTAAATGGGTACCTGGGTGTTAATGGACTGGTGTGGGTCGCATCCTGGGACACTGATCTAATTTGGCCGAAATGCTCAGCATAACTAGGGGCTTTCTATATAGTAGTATGTCACTGATGTCAGCTATTGTCTGTATACCTTGTACATGCAGTAAATAAAAATATTTTTATTATTATTATTATTATTATTATTATTATTATTACTATTATTATTATTATTATTATCTCGATGGCACTTTTAATGGAAGTGCACTTCATGTATGCACTGGTATACCCTACCATCACATCTTCATTCATACTTCGCTGCATTATACAGTAGCCAGCTTGAACATGTAGTATACAGTATGTTCTTTGTATCTCTCTCCTTCTGCATTAATCTATCCCGGATGTTGCGTTTCTTCCTTACCGCCACCTATCCTGTTATTAGGTGATTTTAATGTTCCTCATTTCCTCTGGAGGGGATCTCACTGTGACTCCCGTGGTGATCAGTTAGAGGCTCTTCTCACTTCTCTTCCTCTCCTTGTTTTAAATACTGGTACTCACACCCATTTTCACCCTCGCACTCAGTCTCTCTTGCATTAATCTCTCGTTTTCTCCTGGTCAACTGCGCCAGTTGTCAGTTGCCTACGTTGACAACTGACAACTGGCAACAGCAACTGATTTACTGCACAAAATTTGACGATACTTCATCTAGCACTCCTCACAACCCTTTCTAATTCTCCCTCTGTTGTTCACTCCACCCTTTCTACTCTATAATCCTGCACTGTCTCCTGCCCCAGCTGAGCTGTATGACCCTTGTAGGTTTACCGCTTCCTTTAAATTAAAATAATCTGGAAAATAATAAACTTCATCAATATTAAATTTACGCTTACAGATCTTTTGGTAAAAATAGATCTTGTATGTTTCCATTGAGATATTCAGGTTATTGACAACTAAATCAGCGGGTTATTCTAACATTTTTCTAAGATCTAAATGAAACTTCTATGTGCTTTGAAATTTAAGTTTAATGTCTTTAGACCATAGTTCATTCAATATAGAGGGCCACGAACTTAGTACTGTAGAGTAAATCTAAAGGAAAATGTCCCTGGAGTCTCTTCGAATTTCACTCATGACGAAGAGAGCTCATGGCAAATATATATAGCAGTCAGCTGGTTTAAGAAAAAAAGTTTCTTTAATATTGACCCTCTTTAAAGGGGGCTCCTTGTCGAGATAAAGAGGCTTTTGATCTGAGGAATTGGACCTTTAGGTCTTCTTCCTCAGACTGAACTTAATTGTCTCCCACTCCCCCTTCCCAATCCCATCCCTTCCGTCTCCCTGTTCCTTTTCCCTTTCCTCCTCCTCCTCTCCCAATCCATCCCCTATCCCCTTCCTGTTTTCAGCCTTAGGGGTTCTCTCCTTAGGTACTCTAGTTCCTAGGTAGGGGGAAGGGTACCGTGGTCCATTTCATTCCTATGACGCCCTTGGTGGTGGTGTAGTTTGCCGTGGGATCTGGATCAACTGGGGATGTCCTAATCTCCTTCCAGTCTCCCGGTAGGGTGGATTTTGGTGTCTTTCGGATTATGGGTGTATCTCTGGAGGCTGCCTTTTGGATTTCATGGGTGGGAACTGAAGGAGGTATTCTCTGTTGTGGGTATCCAACCTCCCTCTCGTTTGTCCACTGAGATGGCTCAGTAGATGTGAGGTTGCCATCCTGGATTGCTGGTTTACTGGTATGATGAGTAGGGTATGGTATGGGTTCTATGCCGCATCTACACTACTGGGGTGTAGGAGTCCTCTTGGGCGTGGAGGGGGATCTGTGACCCTTTCATTCCTCCTAGGAGCTTTCCCTCCACGCTTCCCCATGGAGTTCCAAATCCATGAAATTACTCCTACAAGCCCCTTTCTGCCAATGAACCCCTGTTCTGACCCTACCTCGTTATTTGACCATTCTTTGGACCTTTCTAATGCTCCTGTACCTTCTGCTGGCGCCCTTTTGTCACCTGCTCCAGGTACTGAGGTTTGCCTGACTTCTTTGATTCATCTGACTTCCAAACATCTTTGACCATTCTTTTGGCTTCTCCCCCAATGATGCAACGATTTTAGAATCTCCTCCCCCCAATCTCATGTCGAACCACCTCACTAAAACCAGTTTGGCACGAGCACAGATCCCAATTCGCTCTCCTTCCGACAGTATATAAGTCACCACTCTGTCGCTTGATTTTCATATTGTTTCAGACTATGGAACAGAACTCTTCTCCAGGCTGAGGGACTGACAGCCTCAAATCTATGCCTTTAAGGGTGATAGACTGATTACATCATCTTCAAATCTCTACTGCTCCTGCCTACTTTCTGTACTAGACTGAAGAAGCCTACTGTGTAGGCAAAACGATTCTGAATAAATATGCCTAACTGTTGCCTATGTGTCTTACTTAACAACCTGTCGGTATTGTATACCATTTTGATATTAAATATTATAATTAATGATATTGTAGACAGTATGCCTACCTACCTATCTCACCTACCTCCCACTAGGGGCAAGGGTAGTTCATAGCCCGGTAGGCAAAGCTCTCGCTTTACACGCTGAAGGTCTGGTTCAATTTCCAGCAAGAGTGAAAACACTGGGAGTGTTTCCTTACACCTGTTTCCCTGTTCACCCGTCAGTAATAATGGGTATCTTGGTGTCAGTCCACTGGTGTGGGTCGCATCCTGGGACAAAATTGACCTAATTTTCCCAAATGCTCTGCATAACAAGGAGCTTTCTATATAGTAGTATGTCATCGATGTCAGCTAGACCTGTATACCTTGTACATGTACTTGTAGAAATAAAGATTATTATTATTATTATTATTATTATTATTATTATTATTATTATTATTATTATTATTACTACTACTACAACTACTACTACTACTACTACTACTACTACTGTTATGATTACCTACACACCAGCATTCCATCCTCTCAGTGTTCTGCCTCTATTCACGTTTTGCTGACCCAGCTGTGTTTTGCAAGTTTCTCCGCGGGTTTTCGAAAAGCCCTGTTGTGCCAAACTATGTGTGACTAGACCAGCAGAAAGCACCATGTGACTCCAAGTCAGCAGCGTCTCAGCGAGACCGTCACCTGTCGCACTAAGACGTGTACTGCAGCTGCTTCTCTCCAGCTCTTGTTTTGTAAAAGGACACATTAGATGCACTTGTGTCCTTTTACTTTACATATTGTCGGTAATTCTGCCAACTTTATTACAGCTCTTGTTTTGTTACTGTGTAATGACTTTACAAAGTGTATAACAGTATTTCTTGTGAACACATTGTATTAAGTACCAGTTCCATCAAGTTTCCACATTTTTGCGAGGACAGTAACATGTCATTTCGGCCATAGAAGTTGTCCCAGTTGTCAATGAATGGTACTGCATTATCCTTACAGTGTTTATCCAGCCAGCAATTAATACCAATTGTCTGGACAACCATTCATTTCCAACACACCTTCTTGGCAAAATGGCACATGTAACAGGGGCCCCCCTCTTCTTCCTAATTATGTCTATTGCTGTCCTGTACCTTCTAACTAAATCCTCACTTCTGCGCTTGCCTACATCATTGCCTCCAGCACTGAGGCAAATAATAGGATTGATCCCATTACTGTTCATGATGATGTCAAACTGGCTAACAATATCCTCCACCCCAACCCCAGGAAAGCAAACCCTCTCCTACTCCTGTCCTTCAAGTAGAAGGCCCTATCCATGTACCTAACCTGGCTATCCCCAACAGCAACAATGTTTTTACCTTCCTTTGTGTCGATTGTCGTGACACTCCCAGTAGTCGACTCACATTCGTCGGGTAGCACGGAGAATGCATTAGATATTTCCACAACAGTTTCCCCAGCAGTCTCTTCCTTCTTCAACGTTTCTACCTTTCCATTCGTCTTCTTGATCGTCAACTTCGTTCCATGCTGTCCAGCCACTGTCCAGGTTCCCTTCTTAAACTGAGGACTCACGACAGGAGGACTACGACGAATCCTCTTTTTTTCTCAGTCAATCGCCGTATCTCTATCTTCGTTACCCTCAATTCTTACTTAAGCTGCTGGTCAAGTTGCTCAATGGAGGGCATCTTGGTTCAGTCCAAGAAGAGTACACTAACGTCCTCACTGTATGGCGTTTGTATTTAATAGACTGGAGTTGTACCAGGAAAGATTCTTTGTTCATAACCAGTATCATTGTACCATTGTACCTTCATACCTGTATATATATTTTCTACTTTGTTTTAAATGAAATATGAAAAAAAATATTGATAACTAAAGCCCCCGCAACTCCTCCAACAGGTAACTGAAACACAATGAATATTAACACTAAATATAATCCTCAACACAACACTCAACACAAGATACAACTTAACACAAAATATACTCGGGTCTAAACATTTTTCAACAACATTTTGCAACTAATGTGACATTTTATTGTGGCAACGTTTCGCTCTCCAGGAGCTTTGTCAAGCAGCTTTACTCATGTGCAAGTTAATTGTACAAGAATGGTGTACAATACCGACATGATGAAAGTTAAGACACATGTGCAACATCTGGGTATCTTTATTGTAGATGTTTCGCCATCCAGTGGCTTTTTCAATAGAATCCTAGAATCTGTATTGATAAAGCCACTGGATGGCGAAACGTCTACAATAAAGATACCCAGATGTTGCACATGTGTCCCCCTCAAGGAAGGCTCCTTGATGCTGGTGAGGGGCTCTTGATTCAGGGAATTGGATCTGTGCTCCAGTTCCCTGAATTAAGCCTGAATACCTTCCACATCCCCCCACAGGCGCTGTATAATCCTACGGGTTTAGCGCTTCCCCTTGATTATAATAATAATAATGCACATGTGTCTCAGTGTGCAAGTTAATTGTTCTACCATATTGCATTACTACTACTACAACTTATATCACTACTTCTACTACTACCACTAGCATTGCACCTCACTAAGCCTATACATACCCTCTGTGTCCTTGTACTGTTGTAACGGCTTGACAAAGCTCCTGGAGAGCGAAACGTTGCCACAATAAAATGTCACATTAGTTACACTTGTGTTGTGTCCTTTTACTTTACATATTGTCGGTAATTCTACCAACATATATACAACTTTATAAACATTAGACTATCAAAAATAGTTACACATTATTTATAAGTATGTAGTGTCATGTTATAACTAAAAATCTGGAATTTTAGCTAAACTTCATATACATTAAATGTAATAATTACATATTAATTGAACAAGAAACAGGAAACTATAATCTTACGTTTGTATTTTCTTAATTTACGAACAAAAAATCGTCATTAGCATTACCAGGAAGCCTAAAAAAAGGTTGGATAAATACATGAGTGAGTGTGGGTGAGTGTGAGTTGGACCTGACTACCTTGTGCTATTAAGTCAGGTGCCGTCAGTTGGACCTGACTACCTTGTGCTATTAAGTCAGATGCCGTCAGTTGGACCTGACTACCTTGTGTTATTAAGTCAGATGCCGTCAGTTGGACCTGACTACCTTGTGCTATTAAGTCAGATGCCGTCAGTTGGACCTGACTACCTTGTGTTATTAAGTCAGATGCCGTCAGCTTTCACGGACACTACTCTTCCTTTAAAAACCCTGGAAAACGGCACGGCACAAGATGTGCTCAGTCCTACCCTGTTTAACGTCCTTATGCAGGAACTTGTGAGCCTTCCTTTCATAGTGGTACGCAGCTACTCAGCTATGCTGATGACCTTGCACTCGTAGTAAATGGGAAAGGCAATTTGGAGCAACAGGCTCAGAAAGCTTTGCAAGGAACTAGGCCTCAAGATCTCTGCCGAGAAATCTTTTGCAATTATGTTCAAGGGATTAGCGTGGACGGTTACAAAGCATGGCTTGCTTCTGCAGTGTTTTAAAAACTGAGTTTGGAGAGTTGAAGGAGGAGGTCTTGCTTCTCAAGGAGGAGATTAGGAGGCTGAAGGTCCACCTCAATGGGCCTGGGAGAGAGTGTGAGGTGGTTGGAGATGTGGGGAATGAGGCTTCTAGCAGTGAGGTGCAGTCTGTCTCTCACTGTGAGGAGGCTGTAGGTGGGGAGGTAGCAACGGGTACCAGCAGTGAGGTGCAGCCCAGCACCTGCTACAAGTGGCGAGTTGTTCACAGTAATGGGAGGCGCATCAGAGTAAGGAAAGTTAAGAGTGAAGATCTGAAGGTAGGAAATCGCTTCTCTGTTCTCCAGGATGAATGTACTTCAGTGGCCAGTGAAGGTAAGGGTACTACTGCCCCTGCTAATGAAGGTAAGCGCATTCTTGTGGTTGGTGACTCTCAGGTAAGATATGTTGACCGTGCTTTTTGTAATAGGAATAAGAAGATGAGAGATAGAGTGTGCTTCCCTGGAGCTGGTGTTGGGGACATTGTCAACAGACTGGATAATATCATGTCAGGTAATGGGAACAAGCCCATTATCTGTCTCAGTGCTGGTGGAAATGATATTGGGAAGGGTAGGAGAGAAGAGCTGCTAGATAAGTACAGGTCAGCTATAGATTTCATTAAGTCTAAGGGAGGGATCCCAATCATATGTAGCATCTTGCCTAGAAGGGGAGTAGGAAATGAATGGTGTCTAGGGCAATTGGTGTAAATTGCTGGCTAGACAGATACTGCAAGGAACTTGCAATCCCATTCATTGACAACTGGAACAACTTTTATGGCAAACATGATATGTATGCAAGGGATGGGGTTCATCTCTCTGGGGCAGGGGTGGTAGCACTTGCAGACTCGATTGAGAAGGCCATTGGTGAAATGCCTATGATTTTAACTGATGGAAGATAGAGGTATGGGTGTGTGTGGGAAACAAGCAGGTTGCAACACTAGGGTTGGAAACAGTAAATGTATAAAAGGCATTCAGCATGAAGTTATAAATAAAGACAATAGAACAGGTCAGAAAACAAAGGGGGACAGCAGAGGGCAGCAAGGGACTAGCTCCCTTAAGGTTTACTATACTAATAGCAGGAGTGTTAGAAATAAGATAGATGAGCTAAGATTAATTGCAAGTGCAGGAAAACCCTAGATATTATTGCTATAACAGAGACCTGGCTCAATCTGAAAGATAGAGAGATGCCATCTGAATGTCACATACAAGGCTATAAATTATTCCACACTGACAGGGTCAACAGGAAAGGTGGTGGAGTAGCGATGTATGTCAGAGACAATTTAAATTGTTGTGTTAGACAAGATATTAAATTAGAAGCGTCAGCCACTGAATCTGTTTTGGTTACAGCTTCTCGAGGGCCGAGAAAAACTAATTTTGGGTGTGATTTACAGGGCCCCAAATCTTGATAGGGAGTGCAGTAAACTTCTATGGGACGAAATTCGTAAGGCATCTACATACGAAAATGTTGTGCTAATGGGAGATTTCAACTATAGACAGATTGACTGGAGCAATTTGACAGGAAATTTAGAGTCGGGTGACTTTCTTGATACGATCCAGGATTGTTTTTAAAACAGTTTGTGACAGAGCCAACTAGGGGAAATAACCTCCTTGACTTGGTTCTTGCCAGTAGGGAAACACTAATTAATAATCTTGAGGTTAATGATGAGCTTGGGGAGAGTGATCACAAATCACTCAGTTTTAACATATCATGGAATTTCCCCCAATAATGGCAATCAAGTCTCCGTCCCTGACTTTCGCTTGGCTGATTTCATAGGACTGAAAAATTACTTAGGTGGGCTGAACTGGAATGACCTGACTAGGGGTCAGGTAGGTGGTGATGGTTGCCCATATGATGCTTTCCCAGGCATAGTTCTAGCTGCTCAGTCAAATTATGTTCCAAATAGGGAAATCAGATCAAACAAAAATGATCCTAAATGGATGAACAATAGATTAAAATATCTGATTGGTCAAAAGAGAGGCATATATAGGCAAATCAAAAGAGGAGAGGGGCAATTAAGAAATCGATATATTCAGTTAAAGAGAGAAATAAAAAAGGGAATTAGAAAAGCAAAAAGAGATTATGAGGTTAAAGTTGCAAGAGAATCGAAGACTAACCCAAAAGGATTCTTTCAGGTATACAGAAGTAAGATCAGGGACAAGATAGGCCCACTCAAAGTTCCTCGGGTCAGCTCACTGACAGTGATAAGGAAATGTGTAGAATTTTTAACACATACTTCCTCTCAGTTTTTACACAGGAGGATACCAGTGATATTCCAGTGATGATAAATTATGTAGAACAGGACGATAATAAACTGTGCACTATTAGGGTCACAAGTGACATGGTCCTTAGGCAAATAGATAAATTAAAACCTAACAAATCCCCAGGCCCTGATGAACTGTATGCAAGGGTTCTAAAGGAATGTAAAGAGGAGCTTAGCACACCTTTGGCTAATCTTTTCAACATATCACTACAAACTGGCATGGTGCCAGATAAGTGGAAAATGGCAAATGTGATACCTTTTTTCAAAACAGGTGACAGGTCCTTAGCTTCGAACTATAGACCAATAAGCCTAACCTCCATAGTGGGAAAATTTATGGAATCAATAATTGCCGAGGCAGTTCGTAGCCACCTTGAAAAGCATAAATTAATCAACGAATCTCAGCATGGTTTTACAAAGGGACGTTCCTGCCTTACGAATTTATTAACTTTTTTCACTAAGGTATTTGAGGAGGTAGATCATGGTAACGAATATGATATTGTGTATATGGACTTCAGTAAGGCTTTTGACAGGGTCCCACATCAGAGACTATTGAGGAAAATTAAAGCACATGGAATAGGAGGAGAAATTTTTTCCTGGATAGAGGCATGGTTGACAAATAGGCAGCAGAGAGTTTGCATAAATGGGGAGAAATCAGAGTGGGGAAGCGTCACGAGCGGTGTTCCACAGGGGTCAGTGTTGGGCCCCTGCTGTTCACAATCTACATAAACGACATAGATGAGGGCATAAAGAGCGACATCGGCAAGTTTGCCGATGACACCAAAATAGGCCGTCGAATTCATTCTGACGAGGACATTCGAGCACTCCAGGAAGATTTGAATAGACTGATGCAGTGGTCGGAGAAGTGGCAGATGCAGTTTAATATAGACAAATGCAAAGTTCTAAATGTTGGACAGGACAATAACCATGCCACATATAAACTAAATAATGTAGATCTTAATATTACGGATTGCGAAAAAGATTTAGGAGTTCTGGTTAGCAGTAATCTGAAACCAAGACAACAGTGCATAAGTGTTCGCAATAAGCTAATAGAATCCTTGGCTTCATATCAAGAAGCATAAATAATAGGAGTCCTCAGGTTGTTCTTCAACTCTATACATCCTTGGTTAGGCCTCATTTAGATTATGCTGCACAGTTTTGGTCACCGTATTACAGAATGGATATAAATTCTCTGGAAAATGTACAAAGGAGGATGACAAAGATGATCCCATGTATCAGAAACCTTCCCTATGAGGATAGACTAAGGGCCCTGAAACTGCACTCTCTAGAAAGACGTAGAATTAGGGGGGATATGATTGAGGTTTATAAGTGGAAGACAGGAATAAATAAAGGGGATGTAAATAGTGTGCTGATAATATCTAGCCTAGACAGGACTCGCAGCAATGGTTTTAAGTTGGAAAAATTCAGATTCAGGAGGGATATAGGAAAGTACTGGTTTGGTAATAGAGTTGTGGATGAGTGGAACAAACTCCCAAGTACCGTTATAGAGGCCAGAACGTTGTGTAGCTTTAAAAATAGGTTGGATAAATACATGAGTAGATGTGGGTGGGTGTGAGTTAGACCTGATAGCTTGTGCTAACGGGTCGGTTGCCGTGTTCCTCCCTTGAGTCAATGTGACCTGACCTGACTAGGTTGGGTGCATTGGCTTAAGCCGGTAGGGACTTGGACCTGCCTCGCATGGGCCAGTAGGCCTTCTGCAGTGTTCCTTCGTTCTTATGTTCTTATGTTCTTAAAAAGCTGACCTTTCAGAAACAGGTCGAGTATGTCAGGTCCCGTGCTCTACTCAGACTCAACGCCATGAGAGTCATGGCGAGGCACCGTGCAAGGGCGAGCAAAGATGTACTTTGCTTGTACTATATAACGCTCACTCACTGACTAGCGTTAGCTCATCTCTTTCCGCAGAGCAGGCAAAGGGTGGAGGTCGTATAAAAACCAGGCGATAAGAACCATGATTGGCGCCCTCATCTGGACCAACACAGTATGTCTCAGATCTGAGGCCCGGCTTCCTTCCCTGGCTGACAGAGTAAGATACATAAACGCCTGCAAAGTAGCCACGATTCTGCACCGGCAGCAAGGTACCCCACTAAGGAGACAGATATTGACAACCGTGACACAAGATCCAACTCTCTTCACGGACTACTCATGGATTCGTTCGGTTTGTGCTGCTGGGCGGAAGCTTCTGCCTATGCAACTACTCCTTGAGAAGAGTTGTGACCTTCCTATTGCTGGGTATCATCTACCACCTCCCTGGCACCCAGATTCGGCCGATGTTTGCGTCATGCAACTACCTATCTCTAAGCGTCTCTGCAGTCAAGACACCCTCAGCAATCATGCTGAGAGAAGCATGGCACTGGCAGAGGGACGTGCATGTGCAGTGTATTTCACAGATGGTTCTGTGGACCCTGGCAGGAAGAGAGCAACAGCTGAACTGTACCACAATGGTCACACACAAGGCTGATGACCTCCCTGACCACTTCACGATCCTTCAAGCTGAGCTGGTGGCGATTCAGCAGGCATTATCACATGCCCTACAACATCGACTCCGACCTGTCATACATGTTTGTAGATGAATGGTTCAGAGAACCGACATGTTGATAAATTAGACACATGTGCAACTCTTGGGTATCTTTATTGAGGAAACGTTTCGCCACACAGTGGCTTCATCAGTCCATACAAAGGAGAATCTTGAAGAACAGGAGGAGAATGAGGTAATCAGTCCCTCAACCTTGAGTCGATGTGGTCAGTCCATCAATCTTGAATAGAATGCGGCATACGTGCTGAGAAGGAGCTTATAAACCGTTGGCAGGAGAGGTGCAGCAGTCATATATAAACCGTTGGCAGGAGAGGTGCAGCAGTCATATGACTGCTGCACATGACAGCGATCATTTCCCAATCATTCTTACTTCCCCTTCATATTCACCACCTCTTCGCATCCCACGCTGGCAATTTGATCGGGCAAATTGGAACCTTTACTCACACCTAACTGTTTTTAGAGAGGTTCCTTCTTCGTCCTCCATCGATGAGCTTTTACACCTCTTCTCGTCCTCCATTTTAACCGCAGCTTCTCATTCTATACCCCAAACTTCGGGCAGGCATTCTCAGAAATGCGTGCCTTGGTGGTCTCCTGCTTGTGCTCGTGCAGTACGTTTGAAACGCACTGCATGGGGCAGGTACCGGTACAATAGAACCACAGAGAGACTCCTTGATTTTAAACAGAAGCGTGCGATCGCTCGCCGTGTCATCCGTGACGCTAAACGCACTTGCTGGCGAGATTATGTCTCCACCATCACCTCTGCTTCCTCTATGAGTGCAGTCTGAAAAAAAGTACGAAAACTGAGTGGTAAATATTCTCCTGACCCGGCTCCTGTTCTGCGGGTTGCCGGTGTTGATATAGCAAACCCACTAGATGTTGCCAATGAAATTGGCAATCATCTGGTCCATATTTCTCAGGGACTCCATCTATGCCCTCATTTCTTTCCTCAAAGTCTGCCAGAGAGTTAGCACCCTTGGACTTTTCTTCTCTCAGAGAAGAACAGTATAATGTGCCTTTTACACTTCAAGAACTGGAGGCAACACTCTCAGCTTGCCGATCATCGGCAGCTGGGGCCCGACGCATTCATATTTGTATGCTACAACATTTACATCAGTCAGCCCTTGCAGTCCTATTACGCCTTTACAATCTTATTTGGTCACAAGGAGTTCTTCCACAGCTGTGGAAATCCGCCATTGTTCTCCCTTTCCGCAAACCAGGCACTACGGGACATGAAACCTCCCACTATCGTCCCATTGCTCTTACCAGTGCAGTTTGCAAAGTAATGGAACACCTAGTAAATAGACGTTTAGTGTGGTATTCTGAGACACATAACAGTCTCTCCACTCGTCAATATGGCTTTCGTAAGGGACGTTCTACCATAGACCCCTTACTACGCTTGGATACGTATGTTCATAATGCCTTTGCGAATAACCACTCAGTTATTGCCATATTTTTTGACCTTGAGAAGGCATATGACACAAATTGGAGGTATAATATTTTGGCCCAAGCCCACTCCTTAGGCCTTCGAGGCAATCTACCATCCTTCCTTAAGAACTTTTTAACTGACAGGCATTTCCGTGTTCGGGTTAATAATGTGCTCTCCCGGACTTTATCCAAGCTGAAGGTTTTCCCCCAGGGATGTGTTCTGAGCACAACACTTTTTCTCCTTGCTATTAATGATTTGGCCTCTAGTCTTCCATCAAATATTTGGTCATCACTCTATGTTGATGACTTCGCTTTTGCCTGTGCAGGCGCTGACTGTCACCTCATTACAGTTTCTCTCCAACATGCAGTCGACCGTGTTTCCAATTGGGCCACCACACGTGGGTTTAAATTTTCCAGCACTAAAACCCACCAAATTACTTTCACTAGACGCTCTGTCATCTCCGATCATCCTTTGTACCTCTATGGCTCCCGTATCCCTGAACGTGATACAGTCAAGTTTCTGGTCCTCCTCTTTGATCGTAGGTTATCCTGGAAGCCTCACATTACCTCTCTGAAGGCAACTTGTCACAGCCGGCTGAACCTTCTTAAAACCCTTGCTCATCTTTCATGGGGAGCTGATCGTCGAACCCTCCTCCGCCTACATTCCACCCTTATTTTATCGAAACTTGATTATCATGACCAGATCTATTCAGCGGCATCTCCTGCTACTCTCTCTAGCCTTAACCCCATTCATCACCAAGGATTACGTTTATGCCTTGGTGCTTTTCGCTCTTCCCCTGTCGAGAGCCTCTATACAGAAGCGAACATTCCATCCTTATCCGATCGCCGTGATGCCCATTGCCTGCGCTACTATGTATGCTCTCATGATCTCCGCAATCCTTCCATTTATAGAATGGTCACTGATATTAGTAGACATTCTTTATTTGTTCGCCGCCCCTGTTTACTCCGTCCCTTCTCTCTTTGCCTTCATTCGCTCTTGTCTTCTCTTCAACTACCACCTTTCTATGTACATGTAGCATCTCACTTTTCCCTACCCCCCCTGGGAAGTTCCAACTGTTCAAGTCTGTTTTTTCTCCCTCCCTTGCTCGAAAGCCCAACTGTCTACAGTCGCTTCCCGCTCTCTTTTTCTTGACCACTTTCACTCTCATTCTCATGCCATTGCCGTGTACACAGATGGCTCTAAGTCTTCTGACGGCGTAGGATTCGCAGCAGTGTTTCCGGACAGCGTCGTACAAGGGCATTTACTATCTTCGGCTAGTATTTTTACTGCTGAATTGTATGCCATCCTTACAGCACTTATCCGTATTGCATCTATGCCTGTGTCATCATTTGTGGTTGTCTCAGACTCCCTTAGTGCTTTACAGGCTATACAAAAATTTGATACACCTCACCCCTTAGTCCTCCGTGTCCAACTTTGGCTACGCCGCATCTTTACCAAGCATAAAGATAGTTTTTTGTTGGGTCCCTGGTCATGTTGATGTACAGGGCAATGAACAGGCAGACACTGCTGTGCGGTCAGCAGTACATGACCTACCAGTTTCTTATAGAGGTATTCCATTTACGGACTATTTTGCTGCAATATCTTCCCACCTTCACACCCGTTGGCAACAACGTTGGTCTACTATGCTCGGCAACAAACTTCAATCTATTAAACCGAGTATAGGTTACTGGCCGTCTTCTTATCACCAGTGTCGAGGTTGGGAGACTACTCTCTCCCGTCTTCGCATTGGCCATACTCGTCTTACTCATGGATATCTCATGGAGAGGCGTCCTGCTCCTCTCTGTGAGAATTGCCAAGCTCCATTATCAGTCAGCCACATTCTGTTGGACTGCCCACTTTATCAACGAGCACGCAGAATTTACCTCTGTCGTCGTCTTCGCTCCGCTACTCTCTCTTTACCTTCCCTTCTCGCTGATGGACCCACCTTTCATGCGGACTCTCTCATTGACTTTTTGACAACAACTGACTTACTTCACAAATTCTGATACCTTCAGCCCTTTCTACTTCAATCTCTTGCTACCCTCTACCCCCGTACTATCCCCTGCCCCGCTGTTTTCTGTAACCTGCTGATCATCCCTCCTCCCTTCTGCCATCTAATACCCTCGCTTCCTTCCCTACCCTGCAGCGCTGTATAGCCCTTGTGGCTTAGCGCTTCTTTTTGATTATAATAATAATAATACTACAATACACACAGTGCTTAATTTTCACTCCGAGATGTGTTGTCATGAATCGAGTTATGACTCACCGGTAGGAAGCAGAGTGTGCATAAATGAGGTTGAAGATAAATGGTTCAGAGAACTGACAAGTTGATAAATTAGACATATGTGCAACACTTTTGTGGAAATAAATGGTATAAAATACCGACACAATGGAAATTAAAGCACATATGCAGTATAATGTGATCCTTTATTGACAACGTTTCGCCCACACAGTGGGCCTTTTCAAGTCACAAACAGATCTACCTGGGGTGGAAGGCACGCGAGTATTTATAGTCAGGTTCAGAATGCTGAGGTCAGGTGGAGAATGCTGCATCTGATGATCTACCGGGTGGGGTTATAGAGTCTAAAATCTTGGCTAACTTGGAAAGGAGATTGGATAAGTTTGTGAGCAGACCTTCTGCAGTGTTCTTCCGTTCCTATGTTCTTATGTGGGATAGCGATGAAGAAGTTTCTTGGCAAGTGGTTCACAGCTATGTTATAGAAGCCATTATTCTGGTTGAAGTTGTCGGATATAGAAATAAGTGATGATTCCAGGATTCTTCGGTATTGAGTGTTGTCTTCTGTGGCGATAAGTCTTGAGTTTCTGTAGCTTATCAAGTGGTTGTGTGAATTACGGTGTTGTACACAGGCATTCCTTGTATCGTCAGACCTGCTTGCGTATTGGTGTTCTGAAATATGTGTTTCGAGGTCCCTTGATGTTTCACCCACATATAATTTGTTGCAGTCGTTACAAGGGATTATGTATACCCCTGCAGAGGGTGGAAGCTTGTCCTGTCTGTCACTGGTAATGTCCTTGATGGTCGTGGTTGTGGAGGTAGATACTTGGAATGAGGTATTGGAAAAGATGTTGGAAACGTGTTTGGTAATGGAGTTGGTGGGGAGGACTATGTATCTCTTCTCGGCAGTGTCTTCTTTGGGTGTGTTGAAGATGTTTAATGCCCGTCGTCTGCAGTCTCTGATGAACTGACGAGGATAGTGGAGTTTATAAAATACTTGTTCAATTATAGTGCATTCTTCCTCAAGAAACTCATTGCTGCAGATTCTGAGTGCATGCAGGAAGAAGCCTATAATTACACCACGTTTAGTTTTGGTGTCGTGGTGAGAGTAGAAGTGGAGATGATCATTTTGGTTGGTGGGTTTTCGATAGACTTTAAAACGAAGTTCGTGGTCAGCTTTGCAGAGAAGAACATCAAGGAGAGGAATTGTGTTGTCGACTTCTTCTTCAAGTGTGAACTGGATTGAAGGCTCGACCTGGATGAGCTTGTCTTGGAGAGCTTGAATGTTGAAGCGTCTAGGAGTTATGAGGAGAATGTCGTCAACATAACGGAGCCAGGTGACAGATGAAGGAATAATGGTGGAGAAACGTTCGGCTTCTAGATGTTCCATGTATAGGTTCGCCAGGACCGCACTGAGTGGCGAACCCATGGGTAGTCCAAAAGCCTGCTGAAAGAGGTGATTTTCGAAAGAGAAACACGTAAAGCCATGTGAAGGCTTACTCAGCCCTGTAACAACTTCAGACAGTATTACGAAGGCTGGCTCCTCCTCAGGAAAATTAATGAATAGAAAAAGAAATAATAATTCACAAAGATAAACACTTTATTATTTATTAAAGCAAACATAAAACAGTGAAACATGAAAGGTATATCCTATTTGAAAGAAAAATGAAAAATGAAATGAAAAAAATAACATTTGAACTCAACACTAATATATATATTGGTACTGGGGTGTCTGGTGTTGGCGACACTGCGTGTTGTTGAAATCGTAGCCGTTGCTGATGTGGGGGGGGGTCGCAGGTGTTGGTGACAACCCACCGGCTCGTTCTTCACAGTCTATAGCCGTGAATAATTAGTCCAGATGACAGGAAAGCAGGTTCGTTACCACTGCTATGATGAGGGGTTATATCCTGCGTCTATACATAACAGGTAGATAGATCTAACATGAGACATCTCAGGACTTTAGTCCATCTCCATCAATTCTACTCGTTGGTTGGCAGGCGACCCATTCTGTCATTCCAATCTGTAAAGAGAAAGAGGTTACCCACTGCTTAAGAAATCACTCTCCATGATAAGTACAATACCTAAAAGATGTGGTGATTATTAAGACATTTAACATAAAGCAAGACTGAAAGGACTAAGTTTATTATTTGTCAAAAGTGAAGCTTTCAGTCAATAAGTCCACTAGAATATGAGCAGGCGTGTACTTACAGTAGTGCTGGGAATTGTAAGTCGAGTGATTTACTGTTTGACCGGAGCCCCACACGTCACCTTTCGGGGGGGGGGGGATAGCGGGATCTAGACTTACCCTACCTTAACAAGCAGCCGGCAATCAAACTATCACTTTCGGGGTGGGGGAAAAAAGGGGGGGAATAGCGGGAGCTAGACGACCCCTACCTTAACAAGTAGCTGGCAATCAAACTATTGTTGCCATGTACTTGCTCGACACTCCTATCTGTTGAACTTTTCCCTCACACTCCCCCATACCAAGACTTATTGTCAAGGAGTATAAGAAGAATAGGCAAGGAAAAAGTTCTAACACGTGGAAGTCGCGTAAGGCAACAAAACTTCTACTGACTGTCAGGACTTAACCAGTCAGAGAAATAATTAGATGAACCGTTTCTAAAATGAATTCTTTTCCCAGTAAATAAAATTTAAGCTTGGAGATGCCCCACCCAAGGGCCAAACATTCCTTTTTCTATGGTGGAGTATCTCGTTTCTGCAGGAGGGAAGTTTTAGATTTAATAAATATACAGGAACTAGGAGTGTGTGTATTTTGTGCAGTAAGCACCTGACACCTATTGCAAGAACTATACTTCTTTGTAACCTGAGAGTACATGCTTGGCCAAAAATAAGTGTGCTTGAGTTTATGCCACGTCTTACGATGGGCCAAGTGTTTGGTCACTGGCAAATCATTAGCCATTTGAAGAACAGTCTCTCGACATGGTTTAGGAACAACAAGGAGGGAATAATCTATCACTGAAGAATGAGATTTAAATACAGATTTATGTAGGATACCATTAATATATTCAAACTTATGAGATAAGTATCTCCCATGGATAACTTTGTTGTTAAAAGCTTGATTATGACAATCCCGAAGTGAAGGGCAATTGCGCTGTATATTGACAAAATCATCCTTGGACATAAAATCTGGGAAAATAAAAGGACTTACGGTGGGAGAAGAGGAGGTAGGAGAAGCCGGGGTTATGGTCTGAGCCCTTGTCAAGACATTGAGAGTGCCGGAGGCAATACCCTTATTTTCACCTGACAAGTGGACAGGTGATCTTGCTACCTCACTATCGAGAGCAGTATCATCTGTTTCCACCCCCAAATGAACAGTACGAGACAATGTAGCTTCCAGTGCGGAATTGTTAAGGGAATTATTTAACTTGCAAGGAAGAGGAGCTGGAAAATTTAGATCCACGGGTGGTGACGAAAGATCCACCTCTGAAGGAAGAACGGGACCTTTAATGTTACCCACTATTATAGAACAAGTAATTGGGGCTAGTACCGCCTTAGTCCAACTGGTGAACCATTTACTTTTCAAGTAACAAAGTATTGTAGGGAAAGTATTTTCCCGACCCAAGTAATCTGAAAGAATAGAGGACACATGAGAGGTATTAAAGTAAGGGAACAGTTTGTCCGAAATTACTATGCACGTACATCCAGTGTCATGTAATATGTCTGAGACTTTTATACCATTAACTGCTCCTCAACAGAAGGGTGCTTGGTCATTACCGTCAACAAAACATCTACCAACTTTCTCTATTTTCTTGGAAGGACAATCTGGACGTTTATGTCCGATACCACCACACCGATGACATGTTGGTATAATAGCTGGTGACTTTTTTTCTACTGTAGGCTTCTTAATCTTTAGTTCAGGTGAACCATTGCCCTTAAGGTTCGATCCCTTTAGGTCTTTATAGGAATTGTGAGCCTCAGCATACAAGTCAGTGGCCTCAGCAACTTCATCAGCTTTAATCACGTTACGTTCTCTAATGAATGTTCGTATCTGGTGAGGAAGAGCTGTCAGGAACTGGTCAGCAACCATGAAGTCTCTAAGAGATTCATAACTGTGATCAATTCCTGAACTCTCTATCCAAAAGTCGAACAAACGAGTGTTACTTGTAATTGCTGAAAGTTTTGGCCAGGCTGTAAGGTGGCATACCTGAAATCTTTCTTGTAAGAATTTGTGGTTTTTTGATATGCTTTAAGGATTGCCTTCTTCAGTAGGTTATAATTACATATGATATCCTGCGACAAAGTTGCATAGATATTCAAAGCTGTACCGGAAAATAACATTCCTAACCTGATAGCCCAGGTGTCAGCAGGCCATTCACAGAGGGTAGCAGTATTTTCAAACCTGATAATATATGATGTAATGTCTTCACCCTCTGTGAAGGGAGGTAAATTAGGTGTTGGAATATGTGCACTAGCTGCATGATGTTCAATTACTCCTTCCTCTAATTGTTGTTGTGTAAGAGTTAACTTTTATTCTCTAATTCAAGGCGAGCTTTTTCGAGCTCATGATCCTTTTCCCTCTCTCTTAATTCATGTTCTCTAGCTTTTTCCTCATGTTCTCTAGCTCTTTCCTCACATTCTCTATCCTTTGCTCTTTCCTCAAGTTCTCTTAATTTAACTTGTTCATCACGTACTCTAGCTCTCTCCTCGCATTCAAGTCTATCATGCTCCTTTTTGTCTTCTCTCTCTCTTTCTAACTGTCTATCTTGGTTTTCTCTTTCAATTCGATCTCTCTCCATTTTATCCTCTCTTTCTCTTTCTAACTGTCTTTCTTGGTTCTCTCTCTCTATTCTTTCTCTCTCCTTATTCTCTTCTCTTTCGATTCTCTCTCTCTCCTTTTCCTCTTCTCTTTCGATTCTCTCTCTCTCCTTTGTAATTCTTTCCTGGATTTTAGCACTAATGAAAGATTCTAAATTTTTTCCTGTTATTCCTAACTTACTTCCAGCATTCATCCAAAACTGGTATTCCTCCATATTTGCAAGAATAACTTAAACTACCAGGGAAAAAAATGAAACGGGTCTCAAAGAAAATGGAGGGTTCAATTCCTGCTCCGCTCAAACTGTAAATAAATCAGAGGGCTCGATCCCTGCTTCAATTAAACAATGTATTAATGAAAATGAAGGGTTCTATGGTGGCTCCGAGCAAACAGTAAGTAGAATGGGGTCCCTTGACCATCCAATCTTCTCACCAACAAATCAAGAGTATCCTACAACAGTTCCCTTGATATAATAAAGAGCTCAATGAAACAAATTGTCACTGGAAAATCTCGGGTCCCTAGAGTAATCCTCCAAAGTGTTTCAAGCTCACACAAAAATAGGTGGCAAAATTAACTAGTATTCCTGCCTTGACTTGACTTACAATAAATTGAGACTATAACAATCACCAAATCTTTTAAATACCTGTACTGTAGTCCTACCATAGAGAATGATTACTCATGGCTGGTGGTAGCCACCTGTGGTATGCAGCGTTGAAGTTCCAATGGTAGATTCGAGACGTAGTCATATCTTGATTCAGTCGAGCGAATCCTGGCAAGGTCGCCACTTGTGAAGGCTTGCTCAGCCCTGTAACAACTTCAGACAGTATTACAAAGGCTGGCTCCTCCTCAGGAAAATTAATGAATAGAAAAAGAAATAATAATTCATAAAGATAAACACTTTATTATTTATTAAAGCAAACATAAAACAGTGAAACATGAAAGGTATATCCTATTTGAAAGAAAAATGAAAAATGAGATGAAAAAAATAACATTTGAACTCAACGCTAATATATATATTGGTACTGGGGTGTCTGGTGTTGGCGACACTGCGTGTTGTTGAAATCATAGCCGTTGCTGATGTGGGGGGGGGGGGGGGTCGCAGGTGTTGGTGACAACCCACCAGCTCGTTCTTCACAGTCTATAGCCTTGAATAATTAGTCCAGATGACAGGAAAGCAGGTTCGTTACCACTGCTATGATGAGGGGTTATGTCCTGCGTCTATACATAACAGGTAGATAGATCCAACATGGAACGTCTCAGGACTTTAGTCCGTCTCCATCAATTCTACTCGTTGGTTGGCAGGTGACCCATTCTGTCATTCCAAGCTGTAAAGAGAGACAGGTTACCCACTGCTTAAGAAATCACTCTCCATGATAAGTACAATACCTAAAAGACGTGGTGATTATTAAGACATTTAACATAAAGCAAGACTGAAAGGACTAAGTTTATTATTGGCCAAAAGTGAAGCTTTCAACCAATAAGTCCACTAGAATATGAGCAGGCGTGTACTTACAGTAGTGCTGGGATTTGTGAGTCGAGTGATTACTGTTCGACTGGAGCCCCACAAGTCACCTTTCGGGGGGGGGGATAGTGGGAGCTAGGCTTACCCTACCTTAACAAGCAGCCGGCAATCAAACTATTGTTACCATGTATTTGCTCGATACTCTATCTGTTGAACTTTTCCCTCACAAGCCAACACATAGTTCAACAAGGTCGATGAAATCGCTGGCTGGAATAGGAAGATCAGAATCGTCAATTTTCCTGCGCAAGAGATCGATGGCTTGTGTAGTAGGTGCTTTGGTGAATAGGGTAGTCATGTCAAGGCTGGAAAGTTTCTTGTTCCTGATGCTGATGTTGCGAATGCGATTGAGAAGATCACCCGAGTGTTTGAGATGTGCTGGACCGATAGAGCCCAAGAGTTTAGAGAGGTGTTTTGCGAGAATTCCTGAGAGCTGGTGGGGAGCACTGCCTATTCCCGAGGATATGGGCCTCAGTGGGATACCAGGCTTGTGAGTTTTTGGCAGGCCGTACATTCTGGCAGGTCTGGGGTTGCTGGGCGTGGTGTGCAGAAGTTTCTTGCCTTGTTCTGAGCCCCTCAGAATGCGGCGAGTCCTTTGAAGAAAAGTTTTAGTATGGTTGTCCACTCGGTTAGTTGTGAGAGGTGTGTAGGTATCTGGGTCATTAAGTTGATTGAGCATTTTGTTCCTGTAATCGTCATGAACACTGGGAAAACCTGGAGCTCCATGGGGGTCCCGAAACATGGAGAGCCAAGATGATGGATGTGGTACTGGAAAACCTCATGCATCAACATGTTAGAGACACTACCAGAGAGAGAGAAGAGGATGAACCAGCAAGACTGGACCTTGTATTCACCTTGAGTAGTTCGGACATCGAGGATATCATACATGAAAGGCCCCTGGGAGCTAGTGACCATGTGGTTCTGTGCTTCGACTACATAGTTGAGCTTCAAGTGGAGAGAGTAGCAGGAATAGGTTGGGAGAAACCAAACTACAAAAGGGGGAACTACTCAGGCATGAGGAACTTCTTTCAAGACATTCAGTGGGAGAGGGAACTGGCAGGAAAACCAGTACAAGAAATGATGGACTATGTGGCAACAAAATGCAAGGAGGCAGAGGAGAAGTTTGTTCCCAAGGGAAACAGAAATAATGGGAAGAACAGAACGAGTCCTTGGTTCACACAAAGGTGTAGGGAGGCAAAAACTAGATGTACTAGAGAATGGAAAAGATACAGAAGACAGAGAACTCTGGAAAATAAAGAGATTAGCCAAAGAGCCAGAAACGAATATGCACAGAAAAGAAGGGAGGCTCAGCGATAATATGAAAATGACATAGCATCGAAAGTCAAGTCTGACCCGAAGCTGTTGTATAGCCACATCAGGAGGAAAACAACAGTCAAGGACCAGGTAATCAGACTGAGGAAGGGTGATGGGGAGTTCACTAGAAACGACCGAGAGGTATGTCAGGAGCTCAACACGAGATTTAAAGAAGTATTTACAGTGGAAACCAGTAGAACTCCAGGAAATCAGAACAGGGGAGTACACCAGCAAGTGCTGAACGAGGTACATATAACCAAGGAGGAGGTGAAGAAGCTGCTATGCGAACTTGACACCTCAAAGGCGGTGGGACCAGACAACATCTCTCCGTGGGCCCTTAAAGAGGGAGCAGAGATACTGTGTGTGCCATTAACAAAGATCTTCAACACATCAATTGAAACTGGGCAACTCCCTGAGGTATGGAAGATAGCAAATGTAGTCCCAATTTTTAAAAAGGGAGACAGACATGAGGCACTAAACTACAGACCTGTATCACTAACATGTATAGTATGCTAGGTCATGGAGAAGATCATCAGGAGGAGAGTGGTGGAGCACCTGGGAAGAAACAACAGTATAATTGACAACCGGCACGGTTTCAGGGAAGGAAAATCCTGTGTCACAAACCTACTGGAGTTTTATGACAAGGTGACAGAAGTAAGACAAGAGAGAGAGGGGGGGATCGACTGCATTTTTTTGGACTGCAAGAAGGCCTTCAACACAGTTCCTCACAAGAGGTTACTGCAAAAGCTAGAGGATCAGGCACACATAACAGGAAAGACACTGCAATGGATCAGAGAATACCTGACAGGGAGGCAACAACGAGTCATGGTACGTGATGAGGTGTCAAAGTGGGCGCCTGTGACAAGCGGGGTTCCACAGGGGTCAGTCCTAGGACCTGTGCTGTTCTTGGTATATGTGAATGACAACTTAAGGGATAGACTCAGACGTGTCCTTTTTTGCAGATGATGTGAATTTTTTTTTTTATTTATTTAAAACATCATAAATACAAGGCTGCTTAAAAATTAAATAGCATCACCATACATAATCTATAGAGTACAACGAGGTACACACCATAAATACCAGAAAAAAAAATCTTTAACTAATACGTATAGATATATACGACAAACACACCATAAAATCCATACGTACGTTTCACTAAACACACACAATACCAAAAGATATAACTGTTTGTGTAACAAATATAACACTGGTGGAAACCCCACTTAACCCATTATAACCTACATGCACATCATACAAACATGTTACATTGATGTTTAAACAATAGTTTATGTAATTTGCATACAAAATATACAATTGATTATAGAAATTCCAACTTAGACACAAATTCAATGATTTACTCTAACACAAATTCATTAACATAATAAATATTATATAAATTGACTATCATATTAATCGTCAGCAATTTCCATCCATTCCATAAGTGTTCAATCTTGATACCTATGAACTACGTTTGAATCACAAACAAAAATCATAATGTTGCTACATATTTATAGGATACAATTGGACGACTCAGGGTAATGTACACGTGTTATATCCCTTTAATACTTTGGTGACTCACAGACTAGATTGAACAGTAACAGGGAAGGGATAAAACATGCATATATATATATATATATATATATATATATATATATATATATATATATATATATATATATATATATATATATATATATATATATATATATATATATATGCATGTTTATATACCCAAATATCTGGACCTCCATAACACAATCAAAAACAAAACTAAGAAAACTAGTGACTCAAGAATACGAGTCTTTACACAAAGGAAGCATCAAAAACATAACAAATATGTAAAGACACCCCAGTCATTTTGTACACAAAAGAACATAAGAACATAAGAACATAAGAAAAGGAGGAACACTGCAGGAGGCCTGCTGGCCCATACTAGGCAGGTCCTTTACAATTCATCCCACTAACAAAACATTTGCCCAACCCAATTTTCAATGCCACCCAAGAAATAAGCTCTGATGTGAAAGTCCCACTCAAATCCAACCCCTCCCACTCATGTACTTATCCAACCTAGATTTGAAACTACCCAAAGTCCCAGCCTCAATAACCCAACTAGGTAGACTGTTCCACTCATCAACTACCCTATTTCCAAACCAATACTTTCCTATGTCCTTTCTAAATCTAAACTTACCTAATTTAAATCCATTACTGCGCGTTCTCTCTTGGAGAGACATCCTCAAGACCTTATTAATATCCCCTTTATTTATACCTATCTTCCACTTATACACTTCGATCAGGTCTCCCTCATTCTTCGTCTAACAAGTGAATGTAACTTAAGAGTCTTCAATCTTTCTTCATAAGGAAGATTTCTGATGCTATGTATTAATTTAGTCATCCTACGCTGAATGTTTTCTAACGAATTTATGTCCATTTTGTAATACGGAGACCAGAACTGAGCTGCATAATCTAGGTGAGGCCTTACTAATGATGTATAAAGCTGCAGTATGACCTCTGGACTTCTGTTGCTTACACTTCTTGATATAAATCCCAGTAATCTATTTGCCTTATTACGTACGCTTAGGCATTGCTGTCTTGGTTTAAGGTTGCTGCTCACCATAACCCCCAAGTCCTTCTCGCAATCTGTATGGCTAAGTTCTACATCATTTAATTTATAAGTACTAGGGTTATGGGCACTCCCAAGCCTCAGAACCTTGCATTTATCTACATTGAACTGCATCTGCCACTTTTCTGACCAAGAATAGAGTTTGTTTAAATCCTCCTGAAGTTCCCTAACATCTACGTTTGAATCAATTATCCTACCTATCTTTGTGTCATCGGCGAATTTGCTCATATCACTAGTAATTCCCTCATCAAGATCATTGATATATATTATAAACAACAACGGGCCCAAGACTGATCCCTGTGGAACGCCACTTGTTACAGATCCCCACTCGGATTTAACCCCATTTATGGACACTCTCTGCTTCCTGTCAGTGAGCCATGACTCGATCCACGAGAGCACTTTTCCCCCAATGCCATGAGCTGCCACTTTCTTTAACAGTCTATGGTGCGGAACTCTATCAAAAGCCTTACTAAAATCTAAGTAAATAATATCAAATTCTTTATTGTGGTCAACAGCCTCAAAAGCTTTACTGAAGAAAGTTAATAAATTAGTTAGACAAGTTAATAAATTAGTTAGACTAATAAGGTACAAATTAGTTAGACTAAAAGGTACAATAAGTAACCCTAACCCCTGAATCTACAACCACACATCCATAACAACTAAAAAACATTCATGCCCAAACTCATATTCACGCAACTCACATCCTTCCCCCCCAAGAGACGAGCCAGCTATTGCCCACTGACCTACACGACAACTTATTCGGCATGCCCGTATATTTATCACAGATTCACAAGGGTTTCAAGAGTGAGCCTTTTATAACCGTCCGAAAAACCCTTATCCCACCTCCTCCCATACAATTCCCTATTCCTACACATTGTACGATAAAACGTTATTGCAAGGACACGCCTTCTCACCTCACTGACCCCTTTTCCCCGCATTACCCACGAAATATAAATGTAATCCACGATAATATAATCTAAAGCCCGTTCAACGTCCTGGTCTAATCCACCGATGTCGAGACTTAACGCACGCAGGACCTGCACTCCTCTCCCTCCCACCCTCTGTACCACCCTACCCAACCAACTCCTGACATCTTCTAAACCTTCGCAAAAATAGACAACGTGAAAAGCCGTGTCTTCCCCACCACAAAACCCATACCCGCCTCCCTCCACGACTCTTCTGGATCGTAGTATTGCCCCTGACGGCAATATACCATGTAAAAAACGAAACATGACTTCACGCACCCTAGGCCGTAATTTCAACTTGCTAAATCGGAGCCATATATTTTCCCACGAGTACATGGGGAACAAACCTTCTACTGGAGCTGCACACGTACCCCCCAGTAACCTACTTAAAACCCTTATGCGAATGTTCCTCCGTTCCTTTACCATCAACAAAGCTCGTAGTACAATCTCACATTCCCTTAACTCCATTCCCCTATACCACTTTTTCACCCTCGTATATACTTAGTCCATATTTCCCGCCATCACACCCACACGCCAAACCTCCCACTTTAGAAAAACACATTTCACCCTACACTTTAAGTCCAACAATCCTAAACCAACCAGACTACATATAACCTCCACTCTTACATGTGTCTTACTTACCAACCAGACTACATAAAACCTCCACTCAATCTCATATGATGTAGAATCGTCAGTTATTGTATTAGAATGTATAATGCAATAGAAAAAAAAAATTATGCTGTGTGAGAGCAGGAGAGCTACGAACATCATCATACATGATATAAATGACTATAATTCCTTGTAGGATCGTCGTATTACATTGATTCTTGTACCATTGTCTTGCCAATGAGTTAAGATATTTTTCTATATGACTAAATAAATTTCCATACTTTATCGATGTTTTTTTATTGGCCGCGCATGGTGATCTAACTGCCCTTTGACACTACCTCTCCTTCTCAGTGGGGAGGATTTTGACTCTACAGACCATCAGATCTTAGCCTGTATCTGCGCATTCTTGCTGGCTTCAGGGAGCATTAGGGATATATAATACGCAGCAATTTGTCAACATCTTTCCATAAATAACAAAAAAAAAAAGGGCACAATACCGTGACTGGAACAATACACAAATAACCCGCACATATAAGAGGAGCTTACGATGACGTTTCGGTCAGACTTGGACCATTTACAGTCACACTAACAAAAGGAGAGGAGAGTGTATATATAGGCCAGCAGACAGGGACGGAAACAAGAGAGGAAGTGGAGGTAGTAGTAGTAGTAGTAGTAGTAGTAGTAGTAGTAGTAGTAGTAGTAGTAGTAGTAGTAGTAGTAGTAGAGTCAGTCAAATTCCCAAGGCAGAAGAAGGAAAACCCAAAGGAGAAAGAGGAAAAAGGGAAGACGGAAGAAAGTTGTGTATAAGGGAGGATTCGACCAAATGAAGACTGAAAGTCAATAGGATGACTGTGATCTCTGATATGAGAGAAAAGAGCATTGTTTGTGCCGACAAACCTAACACTACTTTTATGCTCCTTAAGTCTGCCAAAAAGAAATAGAGTAGACACCTCTATAGGTGCTCCTGGTGTCTATTCTATTTCTTGTTCCTCCTGTCCTCTTCAGTACTTTGGAGAAACTGGCCGATCTCTTTCTGACAGACTCAGGGAGCACAAAAATAGTGTTAGGTTTGCCGACACCAATAATGTTCTTTTCTGTCATGTCAGAGATCACAGTCATCCTATTGACTGGTCTTCTGCTAAAACTATCTACCCTACTTCTAACTTTCAGTCACCATCTTGTTGAATCCTTCCTTATACACAACTTTCCTTGTACGAATCTTAGTCCTGGCTTTGTCTCTGTAGATGCCTTCCTTTCCCATTACATCGTAAAATGTTGCAACCTTCAAAACAACTGTTACTTAACCTGATTCTTTTTTTCCCTTCTCCCTCTTCCTCTTCCTCTTCTCTTTCTCCTTTGGGTTTCCTTCTGCCTTGGGTATTTGACTGACTCCACTACTGCTACTACTACCTTAACTTCCACTATTGTTCTCGTCCCTGTCTGCTGGCCTATATATACTCCCTCCTTCTCTCCTTTTGTTAGTGTGACTTTGTAAACGGTCCAGTTCTGACAGAAACGTCATCGTAAGCTCCTCTCTTATATGTACAGTTTAATTGTATAACATCCTTCCACTTTGGTGGTGGTTGGTTTTGGGAGCGGCGGAAGTCAGGGTTCAATACGACGTACACTGTCAGTGGCCCTATAAACAACAACAACAACATGTATTGTTGGTGGGTGAGTGTGATAAAGTGAACAATAAACAGTGTTTGTGGTGTCTAACACAGGTGAGTAACACCTACCTTTATTACAATACAACATTCATGTGCTAGATGATACATAGAGAGAGTTTGACCCATGAAATAGTGTATTAAGGCGCCAGACATGATCATATCTGAGTCTTGTTGACTGTCTTACCTGCTCAGGCGTTCTGTGTTAGTTGCTCAGGTGTTGGCTGTGTTAGTTGCTCAGGTGTTGACTGTGTTACCTGCTCAGGTGTTCTGTGTTAGTTGCTCAGGTGTTGACTGTCAGGTGTTAGGTGCTCAGGTGTTGAATGTGTCAGGTGTTAGGTGCTCAGATGTTGAGTGTGTCAGGTGTTAGTTACTCAAGACAGCAAGGGTTACACCAATACATAAAGGTGGTGACCCTACAGACTTAAACAACTATAGGCCAATATCAAACTTACCATTGCTATCCAAAATCTTTGAGAAACTCGTGCACAGGAGACTATATTCATTTATAATGGCACAAAACATACTCAACCCCTGCCAATTTGGATTCAGGAAAAATAAAAGCACTAATGATACAATCATAAAAATGCTAGACCTGCTTTACACAGCATTGGAAAATAAGGAATATCCACTAGTAATTTTTATTGACCTAAGAAAAGCTTTTGACACAGTAGACCACGACATCCTACTCCACAAACTTGACCATTACGGTATAAGAGGCCATGCACTTGCATATTTCAAATCTTACCTTACTAATAGGTATCAGTATGTCACCATTAAAGACACAGCATCAACAACACGGCCACTTGATACTGAAGTTCCGCAGGGAAGTGTCCTTGGTCCCCTGCTCTTCCTTATATACATCAATGATCTTCCAAATGTATCCCAACACCTGACGACACGACTTATGTCATCTCTCACCCTAATCTTGCCACCCTCAACACCATTGTTAATGAGGAGCTGATCAAAATATCGACTTGGATGACAGCCAATAAACTTATTCTTAACACTGACAAAACCTACTATATTATGTTTGGTAGCAGAGCAGGAGATGCACAAATTAACATTAAGATCGACACCACTCTAATTACCAGACATAATGAGGGCAAATTCCTAGGCCTATACCTTGACAACAACCTGAATTTCAGCACCCATATCCAACACATAACCAAAAAAAGTATCTAAAATGGTTGGGATCCTCTCCAAGATACGATACTATGTGCCGCAAAATGCCCTTCTCACACTATACCACTCACTTATTTATCCATACCTCACCTATGCTATTTGTGCTTGGGGATCAACTGCAGCAACACACCTAAAGCCAATAATAACCCAACAAAAAGCTGCAGTAAGAATAATCGCTAAATCCCATCCCTGGCAACACCCCCCTCCCCACTCTTCATAGATCTAAACTTACTCCCTGTTCAGTACATCCACACTTACTACTGTGCAATCTACATCTACAGGACCTTAAACTCCAATATCAACCTTGACCTAAAACGCTTTCTTGATAGTTGTGACAGAACCCACAGGCATAACACAAGACACAAACATCTCTACGACATTCCCCGTGTCCGACTAAACCTTTACAAAAATTCAATGTATGTCAAAGGCCCTAAAATCTGGAACACCCTACCTGAGAACTCCAGAACTCCAGACACATTCATCACCTTCAAAACTACCATTAGAAAACATCATATCTCCCTGATACACCCTGTCAACTAACTACACGAATACCACCTGGTGGTTCACACTTACACTCACTCACCCATTTGACCATAAACAGAAATATTAATCTCAATCTTAAAATAATGAATCCTGTGATACTCTAATACTGAAACTATGTACTGTGCCAAAACAAAAGCATTCACATTGCTAAACTCACAAACTAGTATTTAGTCACTTAGCCATAATACCAACTTACCTCATAATTTGTAATATTTTAAAATTAAGAATTAAACTAAGTCTGCCCGAAATGCCTAGCCATACTAGGTGTTCTAGTGGTACACTCTGTAATCATTATTTTACTACATGTAAACCACACAATAACCAAATTCTGTAAACTCAGCATTGTAATCATTATAGAGAATAAACTTTGAATTTGAATGTCAGGTGTTAGGTGCTGAGGTGTTGAGTGTGTCAGATGTTAGTTACTCATGCAGCAGCAGGTGTTAGGTGCTCAGGCAGTACCAGGTGTTAGGTGCTCAGCTCAGCAAGTGTTAGGTTCTGAGGCAGCAGCAGGTGTTAGGTGGTGAGGCAGCAGCAAGTGTTAGGTGGTGAGGCAGTAGCAGCAGGTGTTAGGTGGTGAGGCAGCAGCAGCAAGTGTTAGGTGGTGAGGCAGCAGCAGCAGGTGTTAGGTGGTGAGGCAGCAGCAGGTGTTAGGTGGTGAGGCAGTAGCAGCAGGTGTTAGGTGGTGAGGCAGCACCAGGTGTTAGGTGGTGAGTCAGCAGCAGCAGGTGTTAGGTGGTGAGGCAGCAGCAGCAGATGTTAGGTGGTGAGGCAGCAGCAGGTGTTAGATGCTCAGGCAGCAGCAGGTTTAAATTAGTAAGTTTTAAGGTTTATGTTACATAATAAACTATAAGTAACTCAACTGTGTGAAAAACAGTTAACATTTTGTTTTGATTTTTAACCCTGGAGGGTTAGTCACCCAGGATAACCCAGGGTAGGGTGGGTTAGCCACCCAGGATAACCCAAGAAAGTCAGTGTATCATTGAGGAACTGTCTGTTTTATTTACACTGTGGTCCTCAGTGTTGTCCCCCAGGAAGCCACCCACACCAGTCCACTAACACCCAGGTACCTATTTGCTAGGTGAACTGGACAACAGGTGTAAGTTTCTGCCTCACCGGGAATTGAACCCAGACCCTCAGAGTGTGAAGTGAGAACCTTGCCAACCAGGCCACAGGAAGATAAATTAGGAATAAGGTTGACCTGTGACCTGGTGAGGGTAGAATCTTTAGGAGTATTTCCTTACACTAGGTGTTCTGTTTACCTAGCAAGTAGGTTGTGTTAGTGGACTCGTGTGGGTCGCATCCTGGGACAAAACTCGCCTAATTTGCACAAAATGCTCTGCATAACAAGCTGCTTTTTATATAGTAGTATATCACTGATGTCAGCTATGATCTGTATACCTTGTGATACATGATACATGTAGTTTCCTCCACAACAGCTGTTCCTCGGGGAAAGCTTTATATCCTCAGTAACTTTATCCCGAGCAACAGTGCGAGTGGGTACTCGTGACGTCATCAACGTTGCCGCATCACTGGAGAGAGTTCCGGGGGTCAATGCCCCCGCGGCCCGGTCTGTGACCAGGCCTCCTGGTGGATCAGAGCCTGATCAATCAGGCTGTTACTGCTGGCTGCATGCAATCCAACATACGAGCCACAGCCCAGCTGGTCAGGTACCGACTTTAGGTGCTTGTCCAGTGCCAGCTTGAAGACTGCCAGGGGTCTATTGGTAATCCCCCTTATGTGTGCTGGGAGGCAGTTGAACAGTCTCGGGCCCCTGACACTTATTGTATTGTCTCTTAACATGCTAGTTACACCCCTGCTTTTCATTGGGGGGATGTTGCATCGTCTGCCAAGTCTTTTGCTTTCATTGTGAGTGATTTTCGTGTGCAAGTTCTGTACTAGTCCCTCTAGGATTTTCCAGGTGTATATAATCATGCATCTCTCCCGCCTGCATTCCAGGGAATACAGGTTCAGGAACTTTAAGCGCTCCCAGTAATTGAGGTGTTTTATCTCCGTTATGCGTGCTGTGAAGGTTCTGTGTACATTTTCTAGGTCAGCAATTTCACCTGCCTTGAAAGGTGCTGTTAGTGTGCAGCAATATTCCAGCCTAGATAGAACAAGCGACCTGAAGAGTGTCATCATGGGCTTTGCATCCCTAGTTTTGAAGGTTCTCAGTATCCATCCTGTCATACACGTTTTCTCTCATGGCTGAACAGAGAAATTGTAGTGTTGTCGCTCCACCCGGCTCCACAAGTATTATTATCAGAGCATATAAAATATGCAGTAAATGCCAGACAACAAGTTTACACTAACTTATATTAAGTTAGCAATAGAAATAGGCATTAAAAACACAATAAAAGGTAAGATACACACAGAGTACACTTATTACTTACCTTAAAATATTAATATTATTGGTTAGAGGTGAGTGACAGGGTGTTTATTGAATAAAATCAGAATGGCACACCATCATCCTCTAACTTGGCACTTAAAGCAAGAGGCTTATGACTTCTCTTTTTATTACAGCTAACCTTAGACGCCATCGTCAATGAGAGCCAACTAGTTAACCAAAGAGTAAACGAGAGAGAGAACGAGATACAGAGTTGAGACAACGTAAGAACACAAACTGAACAGGTAGTGGATGATCACTTGGTCAGGTGAAATAAATGCGTATTAATATGTGTCTGCTTTTAGTTCATTCACGTCCATTTGTAAGAGTTTGTAAAACATTTTCCTACATTTTTTTTATTTTAATAATAATTACCTCACAATACAAATACTCTTACATTGTGTACAAGTTGTACAAGTTAGTTCAGAATAAACAAACAGCAACACACCATTTTTAGAGTGAATGAAGATAATAATATTAATAATAATAATAATAATAATATTATTATTATTATTAATATTAATAATAATAATATTAATATTAATAATGATAATAATTATTATTATTATTTATTATAAAAAGCACTAAACCCACAAGGGTCGTGAATTGCTATACATAGAGTAAAGGAATACGAAAAGAATATTTTTCTACAGTTACCCCCCAGTGTTTGACTAGAGAAAACATAATTCTTCCAACACTACCTACACAGCTGCTTTGTAAACAAATCTCATATTTACATTAATTTTTTATTCTGAGTGTATGTATCATGTTTATATGCTATGTAATGGGTTTCATATATAATTTTGAGGAAAATATCATAGATGGATTAATCAAAATGCCTATAATGATGTAAAATAAGACATTTAGTGTGCCCAAGAGTGATTATTATTACGTAGCATTGGCGTCATGAGTAGAGAGAGACTTAGAGATTTTAATGTGTACCTGCACACCAGCACAGTGTGTAAGTATATTTAGGTACAGGTACACATAAGTATAATTATCAGAGTACATATAAAATATGCAGTAACTTTAAAACACTTGAAATTTTGGAAAGTTTCCTGACATAATAGATGTGGTCACGGAAAATGTAAACAAACCAGGTGGGGGGCGCTGTATTTAAAAGACCGCTTGCCGTATAGCAAATTTTGGTCATAATTTGACAACGCTGTATTAGCGGAACGCCGTAAGACAAAACGCCGTAAAGCGGAGCCTTACTGTATAGATAAACAGAAATATAGATATACAGAGATATAGACAGATAGAGATATAGACAGATACAGAGCTATAGACAGAGAGACAGCCAAAGCCAGCCAGCCAGTCAGCCGGCCAGCATGCCGAATACATAAGAACATAAAAAAGAACACTGCAGCAGGCCTACTGGCCCATGCAAATCAGGCCCATGTCACCCCCTTATCTCAGACCATTGACCCACCTAGTCAGATCACATCCACTAGAGGAAGGAGCATGACATCAGACCTAGTAGCACAAACTAGTCAGGTCCAACTACACCCACCCACACTCACTCATATATTTGGCTAACCCTCACTGTAATTGTTATCACTGTTACACACAAACATGTCTGTCTATCTATCTGTCTGTCTGCCAGTCTATCTCTGCTTATCTGTCTGTCTGTCTGCCTGTATGCACCTGGAGTATATATCAATCTCCTTGAAGAATGGTGTTATGACAACTGTTGACAGCTCAGTGACATGTGATAAATGGGCACTAGGGGAACCCTGGCTTTATTTATTTTCACTGATAAACACAAGCATGTTTGTTTATCTATCTGTCTGTCTGTCTTTCTATCTGTCTGTCTATCTGACTGGAATTTTGGGTTATCCTAGGTAATTTACCATATGTATAATACTCTTCCTGTGTACATGTGAGACAGAGATTGAGATAGACAGAGATATAGATAGACAGAGATATAGACAGATATAGAGATATGGACAGAGACAGCCAGGGACATAATAAAGAAGGAACACTTCAGTAGGTCTACTGGCCCATGCAAGGCAGGTCCATGTCACCCCCCCCACCCCAGCTTAGATGAGTGATCCACCTAGTCAGGTCGCATCCACTGAAGGAAGGAGCACGACATCAGACCTTGTAGCACAAGCTAGTTAGGTCCAACTCACACCCACCCACACTCATTCATGTATTTATCAATCCCATTTTTACTTTCCTCTTAAAAGGGGAGTGTTAATGCGGTATGGCATCAGTGAATCCCTGGTGTTTGCCACGCTGTTTGCTCTAGCTGGTGCTCAGTTGAACTGGTACTCCCACAAGGTACTAAGTGCTCCCTGATTTTTTTTAGTACTGCACACACGTGAGCGTGTTTGATAGGAGTGAATGGAGACAAATGGTTTTTAATACTTGACGTGCTGTTGGAGTGTGAGCAAAGTAACATTTATGAAGGGATTCAGGGAAACCGGCAGGCCGGACTTGAGTCCTGGAGATGGGAAGTACAGTGCCTGCACTCTGAAGGAGGGGTGTTAATGTTGCAGTTTAAAAACTGTAGTGTAAAGCACCCTTCTGGCAAGACAGTGATGGAGTGAATGATGGTGAAAGTTTTTCTTTTTCGGGCCACCCTGCCTTGGTGGGAATCGGCCAGTGTGATAATAAAAAAATAATAAAATAACACACTGAGTGCACAGACCCATTCTTTCATGTCTGTGTGACTCGAGCCTATTGCGCCAAATTTGAAGGAATGAAAAATAAAATGTAGATCTACATTCAGAGTGCTACGCGTACAAACATAGATCTACATTTGGTCAGTTTAAGGGTTAAGTAACAATTTTATTTAGTGAAACATGTGACAAAAGAGAAAAAAAATCTTTTTTTTAGTTGAGTATGTTGTGTTGGTAATTTTGGAATATTGTACTATACTGACTCATGTTTCTATTGCAGAAGTATTTTGTGGAAGACTACCAGGTTGTGTCTTGCCAGACACTATATCTTTAGTACTTCAAGAAGCACCAGTATAAGTGTCTTGAACAACAACTGATATTGCAGAAGTATTTTGCGGAAGACTGCAGGTTGTGTCTTGTCAGACACTATATCTTCAGTGCTTCAAGAAAGACAACAGCTGTTCTTCTTATGAATTTTTAACTAGCTATTACTAATTAAACAATTTTGCTTTTGATGGTGGGAATTCTATCTAAAAAGACATGGCAGTTAATTCTTTGAGGGTCTGTTTTGTAGTTCTATGACTTTTAAGTCAGGGTCCAAGCTGTAGTAGTACATCATGAGCTCAGCTTACTCAGATAAGCTGTGAGTGGTAAATTTGGGCCTAAATATGAGAGAATGCATCTGTGTGGTAAGTGTGCACCATATAAAACAAATCCTGCTGCACACAGTGCATAATGAGAAAAAAAAACTTCGACTATGTTTTTTTTTTCAACATGCAATCCTCGTCGAAAAATCCCTGAGACTCAGTCATTTTTTTGGACTTAAGGCATCCTCCGGCGGCATCCCGGCCGAAAACACAAATTTTCAGTGTATTTTCATGTGTTTTTTTTGGTAGCATTCACTGTTTCTTGGTCTCATTTGATAGAATAGAAGATGTATTACAGAAATGATTTTGGTGGATTTTAGTACAGAAAATAGCTTGAAATTCAGTTCAGAGTAGTAGAAATGTTCTATGTTTGCCAATGTTAGAGGGTAAACAAATCATATCACATGTCCAATACACGTCAGCTGATGGGTCTGATGTGTGTTCCTGAATGCACTGATATTATTTATACAATTATTACAATATTGCATAAAAGTATTACAATATTGCATAAATGTAAATTTTTTATTTTTTGGCGCGAATAAAAATTATTTGTAAATAAAAAATCAAAATGAAATTCATCTGTAAATCCTGGAAATGTAACTAATAAATAGATGAAATGTTAGTTTAGTGCCAGGAATGTCTGCATTGATTATTCTGGACCCTATTTTGAAATTGGAATATTTTGAACTTTGTGTGAAATTGGCCAAATTACCAATTTCCAGTCACTTTATTGGGAAGTTGAAATAGTTGATTTGGGCAATTTTATGTGCTTAGTAGATAAAATGGAACACATACTATCAAAATAACTAAGAATTTGGTCTAATGGAATAATTTAATTTGCCAAAAACAGGACTCAAAGTGGGCAAAATTGCCAGTGCATAAATATCTGACACAGCAAAATTTGCAGGAGTACAACTTTGTCAATTCTTTATCAAATTTTGTACTTTTTTATTTTATTACCTTCAGAAAACAATTCTCTACAATTTCATCAGAAAAAATAATATTTTTTAGATCCTGTGGAGAATTTTCAGATTTGCGGTCTGAACCCTCAAAGGATTAATTAAAGAAAACGAGTTAGCAATTTTGTAATTAAAAATTTTCAGAAAAATCTGTTTAAACACAATAGCAAATAATAATAATAATAATATTGTTGAGTACATCTACAGTGTTCTAGTACATATATTAATCTTTTAGCACAAAACAAAAATTATCATAAACTTTATTAGTGTTCATAAGTAGGAAAAGTTTTGCCTTAATAAATTTTAACATGGGAATGTTTTCATAAGGAAGGCCATGTGTTTAGTGTCAAAAAGATAAAAAAAAAAAAAAATTGAAATAGACATGTGAGTACATAAGGAAGATTAACTACACCACTGTTGTATAACTAAAATATTTTAAATGAAATACCTTCATTTAAAAAATATGGAAAAACATAAAGACCATAAACCATATCAATGTTCAGATTGTATGAAATTTTTTAGTGTAAAAAGAAATCTTGTGAGACATATGAGAGTACATACAGGAGATAAACCATATCAATGTTCAGAATGTCTGAAATATTTTAGTGATAAAAGCAGTCTTGTGATACATGTGAGAGTACATACAGGAGATAAACCATATCAATGTTCAGAGTGTCTGAAATGTTTTAGTCAAAAAAATAGCCTTGTGTCACATATGAGAGTACATACAGGAGATAAACCATATGAATGTTCGGAGTGTCTGAAATGTTTTGCTCAAATAAGCAGTCTTGTGAAACATATGAGAGTACATACAGGAGATAAACCATATCAATGTTCAGAATGTCTGAAATATTTTAGTGATAAAAGCAGTCTTGTGATACATGTGAGAGTACATACAGGAGATAAACCATATCAATGTTCAGAGTGTCTGAAATGTTTTAGTCAAAAAAATAGCCTTGTGTCACATATGAGAGTACATACAGGAGATAAACCATATCAATGTTCGGAGTGTCTGAAATGTTTTACTCAAATAAGCAGTCTTGTGACACATATGAGAGTACATACAGGAGATAAACCATATGAATGTTCAGAGTGTCTGAAATGTTTTAGTGATAAAAGCAGTCTTGTGAAGCATACAAGAGTACATTCAGGAGATAAACCATATCAATGTTCAGAGTGTCTGAAATGTTTTAGTCAAAAAAATAATCTTGTGTCACATATGAGAGTACATACAGGAGATAAACCATATCAATGTTCGGAGTGTCTGAAATGTTTTAGTGAAAAAAGAAGTCTTGTGAAACATACACGAGTACATACAGGAGATAAACTATATCAATGTGCCGAGTGCCAGAAATGCTTTAGTGAAAAAAAAAATCTTGTGATACATATGAGAGTACATACAGGAGATAAACCATATCAATGTTCAGAGTGTCCGAAATGTTTTAGTGTAAAAAAAAACCTTGTGATGCATGTGAGAGTACATACAGGAGATAAACCATATCAATGTTCAGAGTGTCTGAAATGTTTTAGTGATAAAAGCAGTCTTGTGATGCATACAAGAGTACATACAGGAGATAAACCATATCAATGTTCAGAGTGTCTGAAATGTTTTAGTCAAAAAAGTAATCTTGTGTCACATATGAGAGTACATACAGGAGATAAACCATATCAATGTTCAGAGTGTCTGAAATGTTTTAGTGATAAAAGCAGTCTTTTGAAGCATACAAGAGTACATACAGGAGATAAACCATATCAATGTTCAGAGTGTCTGAAATGTTTTAGTCAAAAAAGTAATCTTGTGTCACATATGAGAGTACATACAGGATATAAACCATATCAATGTTCGGAGTGTCCGAAATGTTTTAGTAAAAAAAGAAGTCTTGTGAAACATACACGAGTACATACAGGAAAGAAATCATGTTAGTGTTTAATGTTTCAGGAATATTTTAGTTATAAACTCATCAGAATATGCAAAAGGGATATACCGTAACAGTGTTGAGAGTGAAATATATTAATGAAATATCAGTCGTATAAATCATATAAGTTCATAGAGCAGATGTTGTATTAATGTTTAGAATATCTTATATATTTTAAAGGAAGATCAGTCTTGTGTACTCATGAGAGCTAATATAGAGTATAAACAGTATCTGTATATCGAAAATACTGTAAGGTCAAGTCTGTAATCTGCTTACTGCAGTAATCAAGAATTCTGCAGTGAAATATTCAGTGAACAACAGTAGTGAAATATTCATTGAGCAACAGTAGTGAAATATTCAGTGAACAACAGTAGTGAAATATTCAGTGAACAACAGTAGTGAAATATTCAGTGAACAACACTAGTGAAATATTCTGTAAGGGATTGGTAGCATTAAGAAAAGCAAATAAATGAACTGTACTAAGCTACTTACCTTATGACAGCTCAACATCCTGCAGCTGCCTCTAGAACATTCTATGAGCTGTCAATGTTACCACCCTTTGGCTGTGGGAATTAAATAACTGTAAAAACATAATTGCCCCAAAAGAGCATCATATCAGCATTTCATGTTAATGCTGAAATGATGATTTCTTACGTTTTTGGGCTCAATAACCCTTTAATGATGGGTTAATAATGGCAATTCCAGATAAGGCATGAACTAGCTATCTTCTGTGCAGCCAACCAAACTAGGTTCATAACTTGATAGACATACCTGGGTATTGTATCAGACCACAACTTTATCCCTGGCTTTTGGCATGGATGAAACCTGGTATTGGTGTCTTGATTGAAGCAGAAGTGTCCCTTGAGGAATGTCACACTTGCACTGTTACACTACGGTTCTTGAAGATTTGTCTTTACTTCGTGGTAATTTCACAATAGTTCTACCATGAATTGTTGAGATTGTCATTGAGGAATAGAAATGTGTGGATCACTAGTGTTCTTTGTCTTTTATCCTGGCATTAAGCATGTTTCCCCTGACAGGTTTTAAAGAAATCTGCCCCTGGAGTGGGCTTTGCCTTGGGGTGTGGCCCCAAAATCACAGACTTCAGCATAATTTCCATACTTGCTTGACATCATCACAATTCATTACAAATGATAGATTTCTTGATATCTATCGACTGCTGAGAGTGCAATGTTGTCCCACATTATGAATAAAGTGATACAGGGTTTTTCTTGCAAATTTTCCTGTTACAGAGAGTATTTGCTCTCATTAACCCACACTATGGTTGTAACACTGGTCTCTTGCAAGTAGAATGGCCTGACTATGACACATGTTGTTACTGCATCTGCATCCAATTAAATTGTTGATCAGAAGCAAGCAAGATGCCATTTGCCCTTTCTGAGAGGGTGAAGGGGCTGATAGCCCTCCTCTTTCTGGAGAAATTTTCTCCACATATTCAGTGAACAATAGTACTGAAATATTCATTGAACAACAGTAGTGAAATATTCAGTTAACAACAGTAGAGAAATAAGTACAGTAAGAGAACAGAGGTGTCAATACTATAAGTCTAAGACTAATCATTCTTTTAACAATATTAGAAATATTCCCACAAAAATTGTAGAACTTAACATACTTTAACTCTTAACCCTATGACTGTCACAGGCCCCTTTCTGAAACTGTCATTCTATGTCGCAAAATATTCGAAAAAAAAAAACTATTTTTTCTTATGAAAATGTTAAGATTATTTTTCTGAGTGTTTTAGTCCAAAAAAAAAAATTTTTTTGCCATCAGTACTTACGGAGATATAGAGCTGTGAAATTTGCAGAAAATGAACCGCGTATGGGAACAGTGGCGACTGCCGCTCACCCAGTAAACTTTACTTGTATATGAAGTTTTTTTTTTTTTTTTTTTTCACTATTTTATTTTTTCACATAACTTATGTGGCCTGTGAGACCAAAGTAAGGTGCAATGTACATATATACACTCGTTGTATACAACACAATAAGCACACTCTTAAGTTACATTCACTTGTTAGACGAAGAATGAGGGGAGACCTGATCGAAGTGTGTAAGTGGAAGATAGGTATTAATAAAGGGGATATTAACAAGGTCTTGAGGATATCTCTCCAAGAGAGAACACGCAGTAATGGATTTAAATTAGATAAGTTTAGATTTAGAAAGGACATAGGAAAGTATTGGTTTGGAAATAGGGTAGTTGATGAGTGGAACAGTCTACCTAGTTGGGTTATTGAGGCTAGGACTTTGAGTAGTTTCAAATTTAGGTTGGATAAGTACATGAGTGGGAGGGGTTGGATTTGAGTGGGACTTGCACATCGGAGCTTGTTTCTTGGGTGGCATTGAAAATTGTGTTGGTCAAATGTTTGTTAGTGGGATGAATTGTAAAGGACCTGCCTAGTATGGGCCAACAGGCCTGCTGCAGTGTTCCTCCTTTCTTATGTTCTTATGTTCTTATAATTATCAATATATTGTTTACAAAACTTGTTTACAAAAACAAACAATACAAAAAAATGTTCAATACTATTGTTCTATAATATATATACCAATGTACAGTCACCGAACATATTCCTAAATGTTCTGCAGCTTCTGTAACTCTTTGAAACAAGTTTTCATGCACAATGGTGTTTTACACTTCTCACACATAAAACCAGTGTGTGTGAATTTTTGTGGACTTTTTTTTTTATGTGCAAAGACAAAACACCTCGTCTGAGCAGTTTTCTTCAAAGTATTAGCAGGCAGTTGTGTTATGTAGCTATCCTAGGTAAATGGTCGTGTGTCATCTTTCCTTCCTACTTTCCTGCATTCCTTTCCTTCATTCCTTTTCATTCCTTTCCTGCATTCCTTTCCTGCATTCCTTTCCTGCATTCCTTACCTTCATTCCTTTCCTGCATTAATTTCCTTCATTCCTTTCCTGCATTCCTTTCTTTCATTCCTTTCCTTCATTCCTTTCCTGCATTTCTTTCCTACCTCTTTTCCTACATTCCTTCATCTGTCTTTCCTTCATTCCTGCCTTCCCTTCTTGCTTCTGGTTTCTATAATATATATACACATATATAGTCACTAGATACTTTCATATAACTGCTATTATCTCCATTCAGCAAGCTTGTCTTGTGTGTCCTCTTCAAGGGGGGCTCCTTGGCGTGGTGAAGAGGCTCTTGGTCTGAGGAATTAGCCCTGTCGGTCTTCTTCCTCAGACCGAACCTAATTACCCCCCATTCTCCCCTCCCCTATCCCATCCTCCCCATCCTCCCCTTTTTCCATTCCTCCTCCTCCTCCCCACCCCTCCCTTTTGCCCTTCCTCTTTTTGGCTTTTGGGATTTCTCCCACAGGCGCGCTAGTTCCTAGGTAGGGGAAAGGACACCGGGGTCCATCCCATTCCGTTGAGGTTCTTGGCGGTGGCGTAGTTTGCCATGGAATCTGGATTGCCTGGGGATGTCCCGATCCCTCTCTGGTATCCCGGAGTAGCTTTGGGTGTCTTTCGGGCGATGGGTGTATCTCTGGAAGCCACCTTTCGGATTCCGGGGGTGGTGGCCGAAGGAGGTATGCTTTGTGGTGGATATCCGGCCGCCCTCTCTTTTGTCCACCGAGGTAGCTCGGCAGATGTGAGGTTGCTATCCCGGATTGCTGGTTTACTGGCATGAAGGGTAGGGTATGGCACGGGTTCCATGCTGCATCTGCGCTACTAGCGGTGTTGAGGTCCTCTTGGGCGCGGAGGGAGATTTCCGGCCCTTTCATTCCTCCTGGGAACTATTCCTCCCCGCTCCCCCCTTTTTTTATTCTTTTTTTTATTTTTATTTTCTTTTCTTCTTTCTTTTTTTTCTTAAAAACAAAAACCAAAGGAGTATCCTAACCATGGTGCTGTTTCCTCACCCGCTTCAGGTACCGGGACTTCGACTGACTCCTTCGATTTGTCTGAACTCCGCTCTCCTTTGACTATGCTTCCGGCTTCTCCCTCTACAGTACGGCAATTTTCGAATCGCCCGCCCATTTCACGCCGGACCAACTCCGGTCCTACTCCTAAACGCCAACGTCAATCTCCTGATGATGCTCCTTTGTTACCTTCCCATTCTACTCAGAAAAGACCGACACGTCAAGCACTCCCTCTCCACGCTGAGTTTCGGACCACACAATGGACTAAATTCTTTACTTTAAGACAGACTTCTTCTTCTGCCTACCTTTCTGACCATAGTATTGGCAAAGCTCTCCTGCGTCATGTTGGTAGAGATATTTCATTTCATGCTCTCAAGAGCGGTATGCGCATCGTCGCTGTCCAGAATGCTACCCAAGCTCATGATCTTTCCTTTTGAATATCGATACTACTCCTATCACTATTGAAAAACATCTTTCTCTCAATTCTTGTAGTGGTACCGTCATTCTGCCCCATACCATAGTCCAACAGAATTTCCAGTCGTGTAGCAATGACATTTTTGAACAGCTGGAACTCCAGGATCTCCCAATCCTCAAAGTAGACACTTATGTCCTTCCTGCCCGGGGGCGGAGACGTTACCCTTGCAATGTGGCTTGTTTAACTTCTGACAGCCGAGAACTCCTGTCCTCTGTATATGTCGTGGGACATCGGTTACAAGTTCGAAAGGTGATACCTACATTGCAACAATGTATTATTATTATAATCAAAAAGAAGCGCTAAGCCACAAGGACTATACAGCGCTGCAGGGCAGGAAGGAAGTGAGGGCATCAGGCGGCAAAAGGGAGATGGATGAGCAACAGGTTACGGATAACAGCGGGGCAGTGGATGGTGAAAGGGTAAAGGGCAGCAAGAGACTGAACCAGAAAGGGCTGAGGGGAGTGCGAAAAGTATCATCAGAGTTTGTGGAGTAAATCAGTCGTGTCAAGAAGTCAATGAGAGAGTCAGGATTAAAGGAGGGTCCATCAGCAAGAAGGGAAGGTAAAGAGAGTAGTAGAACGAAGACGACGTTGGAGGTAAATTCTGCGTGCTCGTTGATAGAGAGGGCAGTCTAACAGAATGTGGCTAATCGATACTGGAACTTGACACTGCTCACAGAGAGGAACAGGGTGCCTCTCCATGAGATACCCATGAGTAAGACGAGTGTGGCCAATGCGAAGGCGGGAGAGAGTGGTCTCCCAACTTCGGCACTGATGACAAGAAGACGGCCAGTAACCTATGCTCGGTTTAATAGAATGAAGTTTGTTACCGAGCAGAGTTGACCAACGGGTGCGAAGGTGGGTAGCTATTGCAGCAAAATAGTCCAGAAATGGAACACCTCGATAGGAAATTGGTAGGTCATATACTGCTGACCGCGCAGCAGTGTCTGCCTGTTCATTGCCCTGTACGTCGACATGACCAGGGACCCAACAAAAAACAATATCTTTATGTTTGGTAGAGATACGGCATAGCCAAAGTTGGATACGGAGAACTAGGGGATGAGATGTATCAAATTTTCGTATAGCCTGTAGAGCACTAAGGGAGTCTGAGACTACTACAAATGATGACACAGGCATAGATGCGATACGAATAAGTGCTGCAAGAATGGCATACAGTTCAGCAGTAAAAATGCTAGCTGAAGATAGTAAATGCCCTCGTACGACGCTGTCCGGAAACACTGCTGCGAATCCGACGCGTCTGAAGACTTAGAGCCATCTGTGTACACAGCGGTGGCATGAGAATGGGAGTGGAAGTGATCAAGAAAAAGAGAGCGGGAAGCCACGTAGGCAGTTGAGCTTTCGAGCAAGGGAGTGAGAAAGAACAGACCGAACAGCTGGAACTTCCAGGGGGGCAGGGAAAGTGAGATGCTACATGAACATATAAAGGTGGTAAACTGAAGGGAAGACAAGAGTGAATGTAGGCGAAGAGAAAAGGGACGGAGCAAACAGGGGCGGCGAACGAATAAAGAATGTCTACTAATATCGGTGACCATTCTATAAATGGAAGGATTGTGTAGATCGTGAGAGCGTACATAGTAACGAGGCAATGGGTATCACGGCGATCAGACAAGGATGGAACATTTGCTTCTGTATAGAGGCTCTCAACAGGGGAAGAGCGGAAAAGCACCAAGGCACAAACGTAATCCTTGGTGATGGATAGAGTTAAGGCTAGAGAGAGTAGCAGGAGAGGCGCGGAATAAATCTGGTCACCATAATCGAGTTTCGATAAAACGAGGGCTGAATGTAGGCGAAGCAGAGTTCGACGATCAGCTCCCAGGAAAGATGAGCAAGGGTTTTAAGAAGGTTTAGCGGCTGTGACAAGTTGCCTTCAGAGAGGTAATGTGAGGTTTCCAGGTTAACCGACGGTCAAAGAGAAGGCCTAGAAACCTGACTGTATCACGTTCAGGGATACGGGAGCCATAGAGTACAAGGATGATCGGAGATAACAGAGCGTCTGGTGAAAGTAATTTGGTGAGTTTTGGTACTTGAAAATTTAAACCCATGTGTGGTGGCCCAAGTGGAAACACGGTCGACCGCATGCTGGAGAGAAACTGCAATAAGGTGACAGTCAGGCCTGCACAAGCAATAGCGAAGTCATCAACATAGAGTGATGACAATATTGGGTGGAAGAACAGAGGCCAAATCATTTATAGCAAGGAGAAAAAGTGTTGTGCTTAGAACACATCCCTGAGGGACACCTTCAGCTTGGACGAAGTCTGGGGAAAGAACATTATTGACTCGAACACGGAAATGTCTGTCAGTTAAAAAGTTCTTAAGGAAGGATGGTAGATTGCCTCGGAGGCCTAAGGAATGGGCCTGGGCCAAAATATTATACCTCCAAGTTGTGTCATATGCCTTCTCAAGGTCAAAAATTATGGCAATAACTGAGTGATTATTCGCAAAGGCATTACGAACATACGTATCCAAGCGTGTAAGGGGTCTATGGTAGAACGACCTTACGAAAGCCATATGACTAGCGGAGAGACTGTTGTGAGTCTCTAAATACCACATTAAACGTCGATTTACGAGGCGTTCCATCACTTTGCAAACTGACTTGTAAGAGCGATGGGGCGATAGTGGGAGGCATCATGTCCTGTAGAACCCGGTTTGTGGAAAGGGAGAACAATGGCAGATTTCCACAGCTGGGGAAGAACTCCTTGTGCCCAAATAAGATTGAAGAGGTGTAAGGGACTACAATGGCTGACCGATGTAAATTGTTGTAACATTCGAATATGAATGTCATCAGGCCCAGCTGCCGATGATCGGCAAGCTGAGAGCGTTGCCTCCAGTTCTTGAAGTGTAAAAGGCACTTATACTGTTCTTCTCCGAGAGAGAAAAGTCCAGTGGTACTAACTCTCTGGCAGACTTTGAGGAAAGAAACGAGGGGCAGTAGATGGAGCCCTCGGGAATACGGACCAGATGTGTGCCAAGTTCAATGGCAACGTCGAGAGGGTTTGCTATATCAACACCAGTGACCCGTAGAACAGGAGCGGGTCAGGAGAGTATTTACCACTCAATTTCCTCACTTTTTTCCACACTGCACTCATAGAAGAAGCAGAGGTGATGGTGGAAACATTAGTCTCGCCAACAAGTGCGTTTAGCTTCACGGATGACACGGCGAGCGATCGCACGCTTCTGCTTAAATCAACAAGTCTCTCAGCGGTTCTATTGTACCGGACCTGCCCCATGCAGCACGTTTCAAACGTACTGCACGAGCACAAGCAGGAGACCACCAAGGCACGCACTTCTGAGAATGCTGCCTGAGGTTTGGGGTATAGAATGAGAAGCTGCGGTATAAACTGATGTCGAGAAGATGTGTAGGAGCTCATCAATGGAGGATGAAGAAGGAACCTCACTAAAAGCAGTGAGGTGTGAGTAAGATCCCAATTTGCCCGATCAAACTGCCAGCGAGGGCTACGGAAAGGTGGTGAAGAGGAAGGAGAAGTAAGAATGATCGGAAAAATGATCGCTGTCATGTAAGTCTGGTAGAACAGACCAGGTGAAGTCTGTGCAGTGGAGGAAGAGCAGACTGATAGATCGATGCAAGAGAGAGTATGAGTACGAGGATCAAAATGGGTGGGAGTACCGTATTTAAAACATGGAGGGGGTGAGAAGCAAGAAAAGCCTCCAACTGATGCCATGAGTCACAATGAGACCCCCCCAGAGGAAATGGTGGGCATTAAAATCACCAAGTAACAGAAGTGGTGGTGGTAAGGATGAAACAAGAAAGGCAAAGTCTGGGATAGAAAATGCTCGAGAAGGAGAGAGATATAAAGAACATATTGTAAACCACTTATTCAAGTGGATACGGGCTGCAGTGTAATGCAGCGATGTATGGACAAATAGTTGACAGTACGGAATATCATTGCGTAGAAGAAGGGCACTTTCATTAAAGGTCCCATCTGAGAAAGGATCCAAAGAATACAATAAATTATAGCCTGAGATAGGTTGGAAAACAGCCGAGTGTAATTTTGGTTCTTGTAAGCAAGCACCAACAGGGGAAAACCTGGAAAGCAACATCTGAAGCTCACCCCGATTACCCCTGAGGCCGCGGATATTCCACTGTAAATAGGCATGATTGGCGATGAAGAAAATATCAGGAATCTGTAGGTAAAGGCACCTACGGACTAGAGGGGTTAGAAAAGTCAACGTGTGGTGGCATTGGAAGATGTTCAAGTAGCGAAGGAACGGAGCGTTGCGAAGAATGGGGTTGTGAAGATGGAGGAGAGGGAAGAGAAGGAACAGGAAGTGAATCAGTGTCCATTGAAGGTTTAGTCTCTGCAATATATTCTGAAATGGCTTCAAGTGTTTCTGAATTCAAAGATGTATGGGGAGACATATTGGAGATAGGAGGAGGAGGGTGAGTAAAGATTGGGACAGTAATGGACTGTACCAAAGTACAGGGGGAGGGAAAAGTGTAAGGGACTGGAGATGAAGTGTGGGGGGGGACAGAAGAGGCAGAAACCTGGGAGGTGACAGAAGAGGGAGAAACTTGGGAGGGGACGGGGGGTGGAAGGCATAGTACGAGGAGGAGGGTGAATCTCCACACTTGTAATAGAGCCAGAGAGGGGGAAGAGCTAGGTACAGAGACTGGAAAGGTAAAGTGTGGAGGCGGAAGAAGGGAAGGAAGGGGCAAAGAAGATTTGAGCAATGTGGATTTTTTTGGACTTCTGAGTAGAGGGGCGATTGGTATTAGGTGTCGTACGAGGTCTTGTCGATACTGGGGCTTGTGAGGAAGGACGCGAAGATGTGAGAACAGACTGAGTTGTAGTCGGGACGTCAGAGCAAGGACAGCAAAGGATTAGATGCCGTAGTGGCTATGGGAGGGGTAACAAACAGAGGAGGCTGCAGAAGATGGGACCCCAGAAGTGGGGGGACGTTTGGAAACACGAGAATAAGAAACAGGGGTAGTCTCCTTGGAGGCGGAGATGAGTAACTGCCATAGCATAAGGGAGACCTTCTGCTCTTTGAGGCAACGGATTTCACGTTCATTTAAGTAGACCTGGCAACGGGGGAGTACGAAGGGTGAGCTTCATTACAATTAAGGCAAGATGGAGGTTGACTGCAAGATGTATTAGAATGGTCGTCGGTACCACAGACTGGGCATTCGGCCATAGATCTGCAATATTTCGCTGGGTGACCAAAACGCCAGCAATTTCTACATTGTTGCGGTGTAGGTATCACCTTTCGAACTTGTAACCGATGTCCCGCGACATATACAGAGGCGGGAGTCTCGGCTGTCAAAAGTTATACGAGCCACATTGCAAGGGTAACGTCTCCGCCCCGGGCAGGAAGGACATAAGTGTCTACTTTGAGGATTGGAGATCCTGGAGTTCCAGCTGTTCAAAAATGTCATTGCCACATGACTGGAAATTCTGTTGGACTATGGTATGGGGCAGAATGACAGTACCACTACAAGAATTGAGAGAAAGATGTTTTTCAATAGTGATAGGAGTAGTATCGATATTCGAAAGGAGAGAAAGATCATGAGCTTGGGTAGCATTCTGGACAGTGACGATGCGCGTACCGCTCTTGAGAGCGTGAAATGAAATATCTCTGCCAACATGACGCAGGAGCGCTTTGGCAATTACTATGGTCAGAAAGGTAGGCAGAAGAAGAAGTTGGTCTTAAAGTAAAGAATTTTGTCCATTGTGTGGTCCGAAACTGAGCGTGGAGAGGGAGTGCTTGACGTGTCGGTCGTTTCCGAGTAGAATGGGAAGGTAACGACGGAGCATCATCAGGAGATTGACGTTGGCGTTTAGGAGTAGGACCGGAGTTGGTCCGGCATGAAATGGGTGGGCGATTCGAAATTGCCGTACCGTAGAGGGAGAAGCGGAAGCATAGTCAAAGGAGAGCGGAGTTCAGACAAATCGAAGGAGTCAGTCGAAGCCCCGGTACCTGAAGCGGGTGAGGAAAAACAGCACCAGCAAGAGGTACAGGGGCATCAGGAGTGTCGAAGAGTGGTCTAAACACAAGGCAGGGTCGAATGGGGTGCGGTATCAAGAAGGGGCCCGGGGGTAATGGTTTCATGGACTAGGGCTGCCATGGTTAGGTTACTCCTTTGCTTTTTGTTTTTAAGAAAAAAAAGAAAGAAAAAAGAAAATAAAAACAAAAAAAAGAATAAAAAAAGGGGGGAGCGGGGAGGAATAGTTCCCAGGAGGAATGAAAGGGCCGGAAATCTCCCTCCGCGCCCAAGAGGACTCGACACCGCTAGTAGCGCAGATGCAGCATGGAACCCGTGCCATACCCTACCCTTCATGCAGTAAACCAGCAATCCGGGATAGCAACCTCACATCTGCCGAGCTACCTCGGTGGACAAAAGAGAGGGCGGCCCGGATATCCGCCACAAAGCATACCTCCTTCAGCACCACCCCCGGAATCCGAAAGGTGGCTTCCAGAGATACACCCGTCGCCCAAAAGACACCCAAAGCTACTCCGGGATACCGGAGAGGGATCGGGACATCCCTAGGCAATCCAGATTCCACGGCAAAACTACGCCACCGCCAAGAAACCTCAACGGAATGGGATAGACCCCGGTGTCCTTTCCCCTACCTAGGAACTAGCGCGCCTGTGGGAGAAATCACGAAGGCTAAAAAGAGGAAGGGCAAAAGGGAGGGGTGAGGAGGAGGAGGAGGAATGGAAAAAGGGGAGGATGGGGAGGATGGGATAGGGGAGGGGAGAATGGGGGGTAATTAGGTTAGGTCTGAGGAAGAAGACCGACAGGGCTAATTCCTCAGACCAAGAGCCTCTTCACCACGCCAAGGAGCCCCCCTTGAAGAGGTGCAACAATGTAGAAATTGCTGGCGTTTTGGTCACCCAGCGAAATATTGCAGATCTATGGCCGAATGCCCAGTCTGTGGTGCCGACGACCATTCTAATACATCTTGCAGTCAACCTCCATCTTGCCTTAATTGTAATGAAGCTCGCCCTTCGTACTCCTGCCGTTGCCAGGTCTACTTAAATGAACGTGAAATCCGTTGCCTCAAAGAGGCAGAAGGTCTCCCTTATGCTATGGCAGTTACTCATCTCCGCCTCCAAGGGAGACTACCCCGTGTTTCTTATTCTCGTGTTTCCAAACATCCCCCCACTTCTCGGGTCCCATCTTCTGCAGCCTCCTCTGTTGTTACCCCTCCCATAGCCACTATGGCATCTAATCCTTTTGCTGTCCTTGGCTCTGACGTCCCGACTACAACTCAGTCTGTTCTCACATCTTCGCGTCCTTCCTCACAAGCCCCAGTATCGACAAGACCTCGTACGACACCTAATACCAATCGCCCCTCTACTCAAAAGTCCCCTCTTCAAGGGGGGCTCCTTGACGTGGTGAACAGGCTCTTGGTCTGAGGAATTAGACCTGTCGGTCTACTTCCTCAGACCGAACCTAATTACCCCTCAATCCCCAGTTCCCTATCCCATCCTCCCTCAATCCTCACCTTTTTCCTTTCCTCCTCCTCCTCCCCACCCCTCCCTTTTGCCCTTCCTTTTTGGCCTTTTTTTTTTTTTTTCCAAAGGCACGCTAGTTCCTAGGTAGGGGAAAGGGTACCGGGGTCCATCCCATTCCGTTGAGATTCTTGGCGGTGCCGTAGTTTGCCGTGGAGTCTGGATTGCCTGGGGATGTCCTGATCCCTCTCCGGTATCCCAGAGGGTGGCTTTGGGTGTCTCTCGGGCGACGGGTGTATCTCTGGAAGCCACCTTTCGGATTCTGGGGGTGGTGGCCGAAGGAGGTATGCTTTGTGGCTGATTTCCGGCCGCCCTCTCTTTTGTCCACCGAGGTAGCTCGGCAGATGTGAGGTTGCTATCCTGGATTGCCGGTTTACTGGCATGATGGGTAGGGTATGGCACGGGTTCCATGCTGCATCTGTGCTACTTGCGGTGCTGAGGTCCTCTTGGGCGCGGAGGGAGATTTCTGGCCCTTTCATTCCTCCTAGGAACTATCCCTCCCTGGTACCCCCTTTTTTTATTCTTGTTTTTATTTTTATTTTATTTTCTTTCTTTTTTTTCTTAAAAACAAAAAGAAAGAAGTAACCTAACCATGGCAGCCCTAGTCCATGAACCTGCTACCCCCGGGCCCCTTCTTGATACCGCACCCCGTTCTGACCCCGCCTCGTCTTTGGACCACTCTTCGGACACTCCTCATGCCTCTGTACCTCTTGCCAGTGCTGTTTCCTCACCTGCTTCAGGTACTGAGGCCTCGACTGACTCCTTCGATTTATCTGACCTTCGCTCTCCTCTGACTATGCTTCTGGCCTCTCCCTCTATGGTGAGGCAATTTTCGAATCGTCGGCCCATTCCACGTCGGACCAACTCTGGTCCCACGCCTAAACGACAACGACAATTACCTGCTGATGATACTTCTCCACCTTCTTGCTCGTCTCGGAAAAGATCGACACGTCCTTCACTACCTTTCCATGCTCAGTTTCAGACTGCACAATGGACTAAATTCTTCACTTTATGACCGACTTCCTCTACTGCCTTTCTTTCTGACCACAGTATTGGCAAGGCACTCCTACGCCATGTTGGTAAAGATATTTCTTTTCATGCTCTTAAGAGCGGTATGCGCATCGTCACCGTACAGAATGCTACCCAGGCTCATAAGCTTTCTCGTCTTTCCCATATCGATACTGTTCCTGTAACTTGAAAAGCATCATTCCCTCAATTCTTGTAGTGGTACCGTCATTCTGCCCCATACCATAGTTCAACAAAATTTCCAGACATGTGGCACTGACATTCTTGAACAGTTGGAACTCCAAGATCTTCCAGTCCTCAAGGTAGACACGTTCTTCCTGCCCGTGGGCGGAGACGATACCCTAGCAATGTGGCTCGTTTAACTTTTGACAGCCGTGAACTCCCATCCTCAGTTTATGTAGCAGGACATCGGTTACAAGTTCGAAAGGTGATCCCTACACCGCAACAGTGTACAAATTGCTGGCGATTTGGCCATCCAGCAAAATATTGCAGATCTATCGCCGAATGCCCAGTCTGTGGTGCCGATGACCATTCTAATACGTCTTGCAATCGACCTCCCTCTTGCCTTAATTGTCATGAGGCTCACCCTTCGTACTCTCGCCATTGTCAAGTCTACTTAAACAAGCGGGAAATCCGTTACCTCAAAGAGGCAGAAGGTCTCCCTTATGCCATGGCAGTTTTCATCTCCGCCTCAAGGGAGACTACCTCATGTTTCTTATTCCCGTGTTTCAAAACGTCCCCCCATTCTGGTATCCCATTCTGCACCCACCTCTGGTTACCTCTCCCATAGTCATCTGTAGCTAATTCTTTTGCTGTCCTTGGCTCAGACGTCCCTACTTAATGTCTCAGTCTGATCTTGCTTCTTCGTGTTCTCTTCACAAGCCTCTGTAGCGACGAGATCTCGTATTGACACCTCCTCCAATCGTCCCTCTACTTCTCAAAGTCAAAAAAAGGTCCGTTAACACACTCCTACCCATCTTCCACCTCCTCATTTTCCCTTCCCTGTCTCTGTACCTGGTTCTCCCCCTCTCACTGGCTCTGTTACAAGTGTAGAGGTTCACCCTCCTCCTCGTACTGTACCTTCCTTCCCTGTTCCCTCCCAAGTTTCTTCCTCTTCTGCCACCTCCAGGTTTCTGCTCTTCTGTCCCCTTCCATGCTTCTCCAGTTCCCTCCACCCTTTCGCCCCCCCCCTACCTTGGTACAGTCCATTACAGTTCCAATCTTTACTCATCCTCCCCTACCATTTCCAATATTGTCTCCCATACGACGTCTCTGAATTCTGAAACACTTGAAGCAATCTCTGAATATATTGCAGAGACCAAACCATCAATGGACACTGATCCACCCTCGCTCCTTCTCTCTCCTCTACTCCATCTGCGCAACTCCTTTTTCACAGCGCACCGTTCCTTGTGCTTGAAAGT
>NC_069458.1:13381313-13458148 GCF_026875155.1 Cherax quadricarinatus | reverse complement strand
TCCCTGCGGCCTCTGGGGCACTGTAGCTGCTGCTGCTGTTGTAGCACCGTTGTTGGTGTGGCTTATTGAGAATACCAAGAAACAATTAACCCCAGAGGATTTGCCACCCAGGATAACCCAAAAAAAGTCAGTGTCATCGAAGACTGTCTAACTTATTTCCATTGGGGTCCTTAATCTTGTCTCCCAGGATGCAACCCACACAAGTCGACTAACACCCAGGTGAACAGGGAAAAATGCCTGGAACTAGTGCTCATATTGGTGAATTTAAAGCCAGCAAAGGTTGGTTTGAGAGATTTAAGAATCGTAGTGGCATACACAGTGTGATAAGGCCTGTTCTGGAAGAAAATGCCAAACAGGACCTACAGTACTCAGGAGGAAAAGGCACTCCCAGGACACAGTGTCTCATCAGTCATTGCTGCATCTTCAATAAAGGTAAGTGTCATTTATTCATTTAGTAGACTAGTACATGCACAATATATACTGTGCATGTACTACTCTACTATTGTGCATGTATCCTTCTCTTTGTGTGTGGGAAAATGTATATTTCATGTGGTAAAATTTTTTTTTTCATACTTTTGGGTGTCTTGCACGGATTAATTTTATTTCCATTATTTCTTATGGGGAAAATTCATTCACATAACGATTATTTCGCATAACAAATTACCCCTCTTGCACGGATTAAAATCGTTAACCGGGGGTCCACTGTAGTCCCACTTCCAGGAATGGATTATGGATGATAATTGAGGGACCACTGTAATTGTATAAATAACATCAACCCATTCATGACTGCATATCAGAATGGCTAGTTGGACAATTATTGGACAATGACATCATTGTTTACTTTTGAACATCGGCAAAAATCAAACATTTTCCCTACTTTGAGCTTCATTTCCAGGTTCTTTTATAGTAAAATCAATCAAAATCACCTCTTTCTATAATATGCTTTCCATTCTATCAAATGAGACCAAGAAAACCAGAATACACCATAAATACTGTGTGAAAATACACCTACCATCCGACTTACGACCTGCTCGACATACGTTCCACTCGACTTACGACCGTGCATCTGGCAGCTGGGCTGGGCCGGCTGATGCACACCACTGTACAATATTTGACAATACTTGCGTGGCAATGTGTCATGCAGGCAGCATCAGTTTGAGTAACCCTGTCCTATCAGCAGCATCATACTGTATTAACTGTACTAACTGGAGAGTAAATTTCACCATGACCCCTAAGATGAAGTCTGTGGCAAGAAAGGCTCTTACTCTCGAACTCTCTATTTGTTTTCACTGTTGCACATAAACCTGTCTGTATCTGTCTGCCTATATATCTGTGTATCTCTGTGTGTCTGTTTATCTGTCTGTCTACCTGTGTGTCTGTCTTTCTGTCTACCTGTGTCTATGTCTACCTGTGTGTCTGTCTATCTGTCTACCTGTCTTTATGTCTACCTGTGTGTCTGTCTTTATGTCTACCTGTGTGTGTCTTTCTGTCTACTTGTGTGTGTCTTTATGTCTACCTGTGTGTGTCTTTCTGTCTACCTGTGTGTCTGTCTACCTGTGTGCCTGTCTACCTGTGTGTCTGTCTACCTGTGTGTCTGTCTACCTGAGTGTCTGTCTACCTGTGTCTGTCTGTCTGTCTTTCTGTCTGCTTGTCTGTCTCAGAGCCACTCATTAAGAGTGTAATTGGTCTTGAAGATGCCATATTAATAATGATAATAACACAATAATAATCATTGAGGTGCATTAATGTGTATAAAACGTTGATATAGATATTTTGCTTAATCCATCTATGATTTCTTTTTCAAAATTATATAATAAACATGCTACATAGCATATAAACATATAAATTAACAAATATGAGATGTTTTTCTGGTCGGCTTGACAAAGTGAACAGGAATCATTCATGTCCGGGCTGGTAACAACAACAACAACAACGTTTGTTTACATAACTCGCCAACCTTCTACACACTCATTCGTTTATTTATTTAATCTTGTTTACTCACCTCTCATTCTACATTAAGACTACAGATATTTTAAGGTAAGTAATGAGTGGACACGATTATTATATTATAGTTTTAACCCTTTGACTGTCGCGGCCGTATATATACGTCTTACGAACGGTACCGTGTTTGACATATATATACTCATAAATTCTAGCGGCTTCAAATCAAGCAGGAGAAAGCTGGTAGGCCCACATGTGAGAGAATGGGTCTGTGTGGTCAGTGTGCACCATATAAAAAAAATCCTGGAGCATGCAGTGCATAATGGGAAAAAAAAAACTCCGACCGTTTTTTTTAATTAAAATGCCGACTTTGTGGTCTATTTTCGTATAGTATTATGGTTTATATTCTCGTTTTCTTGGTCTCATTTGATAGAATGGAAAACATATTATAGAAATAGAGGTGATTTTGATTGATTTTACTATAAAAAGAACCTAGAAATGGAGCTCAAAGTAGGGGAAATGTTTGATTTTTGCCAATGTTCAAAAGTAAACAAATGATGCCATTGTCCAATAAATGTCCAACTAGCCATTCTAATATGCAGTCATGAATGGGTTGATGTTATTTATACAATTGTTACAGTATTGGAGTAGTCTGCATAATAGTAAGTCTTCAATTTTTTGTTTGAATAAAAATTCAAAATAGAAAGCAAGAGTAATATCAGAGGGGCCTGGAGACATGACTGATGAGCAAATAAAATGTTATTTTAGAGCCAGGAATGTCTGCATTGTTCATTCTGGACCTTATTTTGAAATTGTCATATTTTTTAGTTTTCTTGTAATTGGCCAAATTGCAAATTTTTGACCACATTATTTTGGTAGTTGAAATCGGTAAATGGGCAGTTTCTTATACTCAGTCGATAGAAAAAATGGAGTTCTAAAGAAATGCTATGAGTTTGGTCGACTGGAACAATGGAATTAGCCGAAAATAGGGCTCAAAGTGGGCGAAATCGCCGATTTGTAAACAGCGCCGAGGGCGCTAACTTCGCGAGAGCGTAATTTTCCCTCAGTTTTCCATCAAATTTCGTTTTTTTGGTTGTCATTACAATCGGGGAAAAGATTCTCTATCATTTCATAAGAAAATATATTATTTTTTTTTTTTAAATTTTGCGACACCAGGAGGACCTCAGGGTTGGGGGCTGCGACAGTCAAAGGGTTAATAAATAATATTAATATTAGTACATATGTATTTTGTAATAATAATAATAATTATTATTAATATTATTAGTTTAGTGCACTGGAGCACAGATCCACTGTATAGCACTATTTTCGGTTTATTTTGGGGAATTTATACTATGTATGATAACTTTACTTACGTGTACCTGTGAGTGAGAGAGAGAGAGAGATACAGAGAGAGAGAGAGATACAGAGAGATACAGAGAGAGGAGAGAGAGAGAGAGAGAGAGAGAGAGAGAGATGAGAGAGAGAGAGAGAGAGAGAGAGAGAGAGAGAGAGAGAGACACCACATTCAGTCAGCCAATCACCCACCCGGCCAGCCAGCCAGCTAGTATTACACATGTTCCAGAGTTGTTTCTCTTTACTTAGGGTATAGGTTATTTCTACATTCTGGCAGGATGACACTATCGTGGTATTCTCCCATTTCCCCTGTGTCGACAATACATAAAGGTAACAGTAACATATGATACTGTATGTGATGTAAAATTTACAATTTCAGTTCTCTACCATGTATACATTATATACACCTACCATGTATCATTATATACACCTACATTCGACTTACAACCAAGCCCTTGGGCTTAAGTCAGATGGTAGGTGTAGACCACAAAGTCGGCATTTTTAATTTAAAAAAACGGTCGGATTTTTTTTTCTCATATGCACTGCATGCTCCAGGATTTTTTTTATATGGTGCACACTGACCACACAGACCCATTCTTTCACATGTGGGCCTACCAGCTTTCTCCTGCTTGATTTGAAGCCGCTCGAATTTATGAGTATATATATACGTCAAACACGGTACCTCGTTAAGAGTATATATACGACCGCGACAGTCAAAGGGTTAATGAAGAGCACTTTTTCTAATGTTATAGGATTAAAAAAAAAGCTAGGGTTTCAGTTTTTACCGAGATATAAGACCGTGAAGTTGGCCTCTGGATGCTCACCTGACAGCAACAATCCTGCCGCTTGCAGGAATTGTTCCCAATATCCCCTTTTCAGTTTTATTTTCATTTATGTGTTTTTTATGTTCTGTAATTAAAATTTTTATAAGAGTTCCTTTGATTTCATAGCCAATCTTTGTTCAGACACTAATATTAGGTACTGAGATAGTATTCAAATACATGTAGTCACAATCACATTGACAGGTGAACATTTTTCACCTGCCTGGGTCATTTACTATGTCTAGAATTATATACAAAGTATTTATAGGTCCCAGCAATGTTTTAGACATGCTGGGGTTTTACCTTGAAGCATGGAGTTATGAAAAGCTTCCCTATGCTGTTGACAACCCAGTGACATTTGATAAATGTGAACTGCTCCAGCTAACCATCCTGTATTTGTTATCACTGTTACATTTCAAACATGTCTTGTCTGTCTTTCTCTCTGTCTGCCAGTCTGTCTGTCTCTGCTTATCTGTCTAGCTCTATTTATCTGTCTTTCTGTCTGCCTGTGTGTGCCTGGAGTATTATCAAACTCCTTGAAGAATGGTTTTTATGGACAACTGTTGACAGCTCAGTGGGCATGTGATAAAAAGGGCACTAGGGGAGCCCTCGCTTTATTTGTTTTCCCCTGATACACACAAAACATGTTTGTCATCTGTCTGTCTGTCTGTCTATCTGTGTCTGTCTGTCTGTCTATCTTTGCCTTGAATTTTTGGGGTTATCCTAGATGAAATTTACACTATGTATAATAACTGTACTTATGTGTACATGTGAGAGAAAGACAGAGATACAGTAGGGCCCCACTTATGTGGCGGGTTAGGTTCCAGGCTGTCGCCGGAAAGCAGACGTCGCCGGAAGGCAGAACTCCATTTTTTCCATTTATAAATGCATATAAATGCCAGACAACAAGTTTACACTAAATTATATTAAGTTAGTAATAGAACTAGGCATTAAAACACACAAAGTAAAATACAGTCACAGTAAATTCATTACTTATCTTAAAGTATTTGTAATCTAATGTAGGGGAGAGGTGAGTAGTACTTATTTGTAGGAAGTCAGGTGCAGGTAGCCCAGGTGTAGGTAGCACTGGCTCCCCGTCTCATACTTAATATACGATATTTAAAACATCCCAGAGAGGTAAAATGCACATACAGTACACTCATTATTTACCTTAAAATATGTGTAGTCTTAATATAGGAAGAGAGGCGAGTAGTATATTTATTTGTAAAGTCAGTGAAGGTAGCCGGTAGGTGTAGCCTGGGCTACACCTACCGGCTACCTACACTGTGGCCCAGAGCAATATTATTAATATCGACATGCCTTGTTCACTGAATTTAATCATTTCTAACAACTACCTATAGATGCCATCATAAATGAAGGTTAGAAGTAATGAATAACTCATGCCGAAAATTGTAAACAAAAGCGGAGTGGGGGAGTGGCTGGGCCAAATGCAGATTCATACACGTTTTCTCTAATGGCTGAACAGAGAAAACGTAGTGTTGTCCCTCCACCCGGCTCCACAAGTATTTTTAAATCAGAGCATATAAAATATGCAATAAATGCCAGACAACAAGTTTACATAACTTATATTAAGTTAGCAATTGAAATAGGCATTAAAAACACAATAAAGGTTAAGATAAACACAGAGTTTCACTTATTACTTACCTTAAAATATTAATATTAATGTATGAGAGGTGAGTGACAGGGTGTTTATTGAATAAAATCAGAATGGCACACCATCATCCTCTAACTTGGCACTTTAAGCAAGAGGCTTACGACTTCTCTTTTTATTACAGCTAACCTTAGACGCCATCGTCATTTGAGAGCCAACTAGTTAAAACCCAAAAAGTAAACGAGAGAGAGAGCGAGATACAGAGTTGAGACAACGTAAGAACACAAACTGAACAGGTAGTGGATGATCACTTGGTCAGGTGAAATAAATGTGTATTAATATGTGTCTACGTTTAGTTCATTCACGTCCATTTGTAAGAGTTTGTAAAACATTTTCCTACATTTTTTTTATTTTAATAATAATTACCTCACAATACAAATACTCTTACATTGTGTAAAAGTTGTACAAGTTAGTTCAGAATAAACAAACAGCAACACACCATTTTTAGAGTGAATGAAGACAATAATATTAATAATAATAATAATAATAATAATAATATTTTTATTATTAATATTAATATAATAATATTAATATTAAAATGATAATAATTATTATTATTATTTATTATAAAAAGCACTAAACCCACAAGGGTCGGGGAATTGCTATTACATAGAGTAAAGGAATACGGAAAAGAAATTTTTCTACAGTTACCCCCAGTGTTTGACTAGAGAAAATGTAATTCTTCCGACACCACCTACCGGAGTTTACCTGGAGAGATTTCCCGGGGGTCAACGCCCCCGCAGCCCGGTCTGTGACCAGGCCTCCTGGTGGATCAGAGCCTAAATCAACCAGGCTGTTGCTGCTGGCTGCACGCAAACCAACGTACGAGCACCAGCCCGGCTGATCAGGAACTGACTTTAGGTGCTTGTCCAGTGCCGTTTGAAGACTGCCAGGGGTCTGTTGGTAATCCCCCTTATGTTTTGCTGGGAGGCAGTTGAACAGTCTCGGCCCCTGACACTTATTGTATGGTCTCTTAACGTGCTAGTGACACCCCTGCTTTTCATTGGGGGATGGTTGCATCGTCTGCCAAGTCTTTTGCTTTCGTTAGTGAGTGATTTTCGTGTGCAAGTTCGGTACTAGTCCCCCTAGGATTTTCCAGGTGTATATAATCAGTATTCTCCCTCCTGCATTCCAGGGAATACAGGTTTAGGAACCTCAAGCGCTCCCAATAATTGAGGTTTTTTATCTCCGTTATGCGCGCCGTGAAGGTTCTCTGTACATTTCTAGGTCAGCAATTTCACCTGCCTTGAAAGGTGCTGGTAGTGTGCAGCAATATTCCAGCCTAGATAGAACAAGTGACCTGAAGAGTGTTTATCCCTGGGCTTGGCCTCCCCCAGTTTTTTAAAGGTTCTCATTATCCATCCTGTCATTTTTCTAGCAGAAGCATGATACAATGTTATGGTCCTTGAAGGTGAGATCCTACACAGCTGCTTTGTAAACAAATCTCATATTTACATCAGTTTTTATTCTGGTGTATTTATCATGTTTATATGCTATGTAATGGGGTTTTATATATAATTTTGAGGAAAATATCATAGATGGATTAATGAAAAAAGCCTATAAAGATGTAAAATAAGACATTTAGTGTGCCCCAAAAGTGATTATTATTACATGCATTGGCGTCATGATAGTGAGGGGACTTAGCGATTTTAATGTGTACCTGCACACCAGCACAGTGTGTAAGTTATTTAGGTACAGGTACACATAGTAAATTATCAGTACATATAAAAAAATGCAGTAACTTTAAAATACTTGAAATTTTGGAAAGTTTCCTGACATAATAGATGTGGTCATGGAAAATGTAAACAAACCAGGTGGGGGGGCTTTTATTTAAAAGACCGCTTGCCGTATAGCAAATTTTGGTCATAATTTGACAACGCTGTATAGCGGATCGCCGTAAGGCAAAACGCCGTAAAGCGGAGCCTACTGTATAGAAAACAGAGATATAGATATACAGAGATATAGACAGATAGAGATATAGACAGATACAGAGCTATAGACAGAGAGACAGCCAAAGCCAGCCAGCCAGTCAGCCGGCCAGCTTGCCGAATACTTAAGAACATAAAAAGAACACTGCAGAAGGCTACTGGCCCATGCAAATCAGGCCCATGTCACCCCCTCATCTCAGACCTTGACCCACCTAGTCAGATCACATCCACTAGAGGAAGGAGCATGACATCAGACCTAGTTAGCACAAACTAGTCAGGCCCAACTACACCCACCCACACTCACTCATATATTTGGCTAACCCTCACTGTAATTGTTATCACTGTTACACACAAACATGTCTGTCTGTCTATCTATCTGTCTGTCTGCCAGTCTATCTCTGCTTATCTGTCTGTCTGTCTGCCTGTGTGCACCTGGAGTATATATCAATCTCCTTGAAGAATGGTGTTGTGACAACTGTTGACAGCTCAGTGACATGTGATAAATGGGCACTAGGGGAACCGGGCTTTATTATTTTCACTGATAAACACAAGCATGTTTGTTTATCTATCTGTCTGTCTGTCTTTCTATCTGTCTGTCTATCTGACTGGAATTTTGGGTTATCCTAGGTAATTTACCATATGTATAATACTCTACAGGAGGGCCCCGCTTTACGGCGTTTCACTTTACGGCGTTCCGCTAATACGGTCATTTCAAATTATGACCAAAACTCGCTATACGGCTCCCCCCACCTGACTTTCTAATACGGTCACCGTGCCCCACCCTGTTTGTTTACATTCTCCGTGAGCTCAGTAAGCACTAAGTCTCTCCATTTTGTCTGGAAACTCCAAAATTTCAAATGTTTTTAAAAGTTATTTCATATTTATATATACTCTGATAATTATACTTATGTATACCTGTACCTAAATAAACTTACATACTGTGCTGGCATGCAGGTACACATTAAAATCGGTAAGTGTCTTATGTCTCCAGACGTCATATTAGTAATGCTAATAATAATCATCGAGTCATTTAAGTGTCGTATATTACGTTAATATACACATTTTCATTAATCCATCTATGATAATTTTTTCAAAATTATATAATAAACACGATGCATAACATATAAATAAGATAAATACACCCCACAGTAGAATAAATAAACATAAATGTGAGATGTGGTAGCAGACGACTTGCACAAGTGACGCCATATTAGAAATGATAATAATAATAATAACAATACTCACCGAGTCTCATTAAATGTCGTATATTACGTTAATATACACATTTTCCATTAATCCATCCATGATATTTTTTCAAAATTATATAATAAACACGATACATAAACATAAAAAGGATAAATAACACCCCACAATAGAATAAAAAAAACATAAATATAAGATGTGGGAGCCAGATAACTTGTACAAGTGACGGCAAGAAAAAACATTTTCTCTAATCTAACATAAGAAAATTTGTTACTGGGGGTTTAACTGTAGAAATTATTCCTTTCGTATGTATGTAAGTTTATTCAGGTATACACAAATACAGTTACATAGATTATCAACATAACAACATATGTGTAGAGAACCTAGGAAAAACCCAAAAAAGTCAGTGTGACTTATTTCCATTGCCTTCACTCAGAGCTTCATTTCTTCTCAAAATGATGCTACATGAGAATGGGAGTGTTCTTCTTTTTTAAAATTCTCCCGTATCAATGTAGAGACAACCTGTACACAATGTAACTTGTACACAAACCAGACGTGTACACTTCGTTTGTTTAAAAAATTTACGTTCCCCTGGTTTTGTTTACATAACTCTGGCGGCCTGTCCCCTCTCATGTACTCATTCTTTCTCTCTCATTTATTCGTTTTATCTCATTTACTTACTCTGACCCTACATTAAGACTACAAATATTTTAAGGTAAGTAATGAGTGAACTGTATATACATTTTATCGCTCTGGGATGCTTAACCCTTTGACTGTCGCAACCCCCAATCCTGAGGTTTGCTCCTGGTGTCGAAAAATTTAAAAAAAAAAAAATTATTTTTTCTTCTGAAATGATAGAGAATCTTTTTCCCGATTGTAATGACACCAAAAAAACGAAATTGATGGAAAACTGACGGAATTATGCTCTCGCAAATTTTAGCGATCTCGGCCTGTTTTCAAATCGGCGATTTCGGGCCCACTTTGAGCCCTATTTTGGGCTAATTCCATTGTTCTAGTCGCCCAAACTCATAGCTATTTTTTTAGAACTTGATTTTTTCTATCGATTGAGTACAAGAAAAGCCCATTTACTGATTTCAACTACCTAATAATGTGGTCAGAAATTTGCAATTTGGCCAATTTCACGAAAACTAAAAATATGACAATTTCAAAATAAGGTCCAGAATGAACAATGCAGACATTCCAGGCTCAAAATAACTTTTTTTTTTGGGTTAAATCAGTCACGTCCCCAGGCCCCTCTGATATTACTCTTGCTTTCCTATTTTAAATTTTTTATTCAAACAAAAAATATTAGACTTACTATTATGCAGACTACTGCAATGCTGTAATAACTGTATAAATAACATCAACCCATTCATGACTGCATATTAGAATGGCTATTTTGGACATTTATTGGACAAGGGCATCATTTGTTTACTTTTGAACATTGCAAAAATCAAACATTTTCCCCTACTTTGAGCTCCATTTTAGGTTCCTTTATAGTAAAATTAATCAAAACATCTCTAATTCTGTAATAATTGTTTTCCACTCTATCAAATGAGACCAAGAAAACGAGAATACAACCATAATACTATACGAAATAGACCACAAAGTCGGCATTTTAATTAAAAAAACGGTCGGAGTTTTTTTTTCTCATTATGCACTGCGTGCTCCAGGAATTTTTTTTTATATGGTGCACACTGCCCACACACAGACCCATTCTCTCACATGTGGGCCTAACCAGCTTTCTCCTGCTTGATTTGAAGCCGCTAGAATTTATGAGTATGTATACGTCAACACCAGAAATCTCGTAAAACGTATATATAACGGCCGCGACAGTCAAAGGGTTAAAATCATAGAATATAATGTGTGGGTTTGGGGGTTTGGGCCCGGTATGGTAGCCCGGCTGACTACCATACATACCCACTTGATTTTTACAATAATACTACTCATCTCACCCTATATTTTAAGGTAAGTAATGAGTGAAATGTATATACATTTTTATAGCTCTGGGATGCTTAAATATCATAGAATAGTATGTGTGGGTGGGATGGCCTGGTAAGTTTGCCGGCTGATTACCATACATACCACCCCTTGATTTCTTACAATAAATACTACTTGTCTCACCTAGATTAAGACTATAAAAAATTTTTAAGGTAAGTAATGAGTGCACTATGGTGGGGTATTGTACTTTTTTATTGTTTTTTGATGCCTGGGTTTTATTTCTAACTTAAAATATGTTAGTGTAAACTTGTTATCTAGTGTTTGTATGCATTTATAATGGAAAAAAAGGGGTGTTCCACTTTACGGCGGTTTCCGCTTTATGGCGGTAGCCTGGAACCTAACCTGCCGTTATGTGGGGGCCCCCCTGTACCTATGTGTCAGTGAGACAGAGATGAATAGACAGAGATATAGACAGATATAGAGATATGGACAGAGACAGCCAGGGACATAATAAAGAAGGAACACTTCAGTAGGTCTAGGCCCATGCAAAGCAGGTCCATGTCACCCCCCCACCCCAGCTTAGATGAGTGACCCACCTAGTCCGGTCACATCCACTGAAGGAAGGAGCACGACATCAGACCTTGTAGCACAAGCTAGTTAGGTCCAACTCACACCCACCCACACTCTTCATGTATTTATCAGACCCATTTTTTACTTTCCTTTTAAAAAGGGGGAGTGTTAATGCGGCATGGCATCAGTGAATCCCTGGTGTTTGCCACGCTGTTTGCTCTAGCTGGCACTCAGTTGAACTGGTACTCCCACAAGGTACTAAGTGCTCCCTGATTTTTTTTAGTACTGCACACACTGAGTGCACAGACCCATTCTTTCATGTCTGTGTGACTCGAGCCTATTGTGCCAGATTTGAAAGAATGAAAAATAAAATGTAGATCTACATTCAGAGTGCTACGTGTACAAACATAGATCTACATTTGGTCAGTTTAAGGGTTAAGTAACAATTTTATTTAGTGAAACATGTGACAAAAGAGAAAAAAAAATCTTTTTTTTAGTTGAGTATGTTGTGTTGGTAATTTTGGAATATTGTACTATACTGACTCATGTTTCTATTGCAGAAGTATTTTGTGGAAGACTACCAGGTTGTGTCTTGCCAGACACTATATCTTCAGTACTTCAAGAAGCACCTGATATTGCAGAAGTATTTTGTGGAAGACTTCAGGTTGTGTCTTGCCAGACACTATATCTTCAGTGCTTCAAGAAACACAACAGCTGTTCTTCTTGTGAATTTTTAACTAGCTATTACTAATTAAACAATTTTGCTTTTGATATTGGGAATTCTATCTAAAAAGGCATGGCAGTTAATTCTTTGAGGGTCTGTTTTGTAGTTCTATGACTTTTAAGTCAGGGTCCAAGCTGTAGTAGTACATCATGAGCTCAGCTTACTCAGATAAGCTGTGAGTGGTAAATTTGGGCCTAAATATGAGAGAATGCATCTGCGTGTTAAGTGTGCACCATATAAAACAAATCCTGCAGCACACAGTGCATAATGAGAAAAAAAAACTGCGACTATGTTTTTTTTTCAACATGCAATCCTCGCGAAAAATCCCTGGACTCAGTCATTTTTTCGGACTTAAGGCGTCCTCCGGCAGCATCCCGGCCGAAAACACAAATTTTCAGTGTATTTTCATGTGTTTTTTTTTGGTAGCATTCACTGTTTCTTGGTCTCATTTGATAGAATAGAAGATGTATTACAGAAATGATTTTGGTGGATTTTAGTACAGAAAATAGCTTGAAATTCAGTTCAGAGTAGTAGAAATGTTCTATTTTTGCCAGTGTTAGAGGGTAAACAAATCATATCACTTGTCCAATACACGTCAGCTGATGGGTCTGATGTGTGTTCCTGAATGCACTGATATTATTTATACAATTATTACAATATTGCATAAAAGTAAATCTTTTATTTTTTGGCATGAATAAAAATTATCTGTGAATAAAAAATCAAAATGAAATTCATCTGTAAATCCTGGAAATGTAACTAATAAATAGATGAAATGTTAGTTTAGTGCCAGGAATGTCTGCATTGATTATTCTGGACCCTATTTTGAAATTGGAATATTTTGAACTTTGTGTGAAATTGGCCAAATTACCAATTTCCAGTCACTTTATTGGGAAGTTGAAATAGTTGATTTGGGCAATTTTATGTGCTCATTAGATAAAATGGAACACATACTATCAAAATAACTAAGAATTTGGTCTAATGGAATAATTTAATTTGCCAAAAACAGGACTCAAAGTGGGCAAAATTGCCAGTGCATAAATATCTGACACAGCAAATTTGCAGGAGTACAACTTTGTCAATTCTTTATCAAATTTTGTACTTTTTTATTTTATTACCTTCAGAAAACGATTCTCTACAATTTCATCAGAAAAAAATAATATTTTTTAGATCCTGTGGAGAATTTTCAGATTTGCGGTCTGAACCCTCAAAGGATTAACAAAGAAAAAAGAGTTTGCAATTTTGTAATTAAAAATTTTCAGAAAAATCTGTTTAAAAAACAATAGCAAATAAAAATAATAATAATATTGTTTAGTATATCTACAGTGTTCTATACATATAAATTTAAACTTTTAGCACAAAACAAAAATTATCATAGTGTTTTAACACAATATAAACCTTATTAATGTTCATAAGTAGGAAAAGTTTTGCCTTAATAAATTTTAACATGGGAAGTTTTCATAAGGAAGGCCATGTGTTTAGTGTCAAAAAGATAAAAAAAAAAAATTAAATAGACATGTGAGACATAGGAAGACTAACTATACCACTGTTGTATAACTAAAATATTTTAAAAAGGAATACCTTCATTTAAAAAAATATGGGAAAAAAATGAAGACCATAAACCATATCAATGTTCAGATTGTAAGAAATGTTTTAGTGTAAAAAGAAATCTTGTGGCACATATGAGAGTACATACAGGGGATAAAACAATATGAATGTTCAGAGGGTCTGAAATGTTTTAGTCAAAAATACAATCTTGTGAGACATATGAGAGTACATACAGGAGATAAACCATACCAGTGTCCAGAGTGTTTGAAATGTTTTAGTCATAAAAAAAGTATTGGGACACATATGGTAGTACATACAGGAGATAAACCATATCAATGTTCAGAATGTCTGAAATGTTTTAGTGTAAAAAGAAACCTTTTGATACATGTGAGAGTACATACAGGAGATAAACCATATCAATGTTCAGAGTGTCTGAAATGTTTTAGTCAAAAAATAACCTTGTGTACATATGAGGGACATACAGGAGATAAACCATATCAATGTTCAGAGTGTCTGAAATGTTTTACTCAAATAAGCAGTCTTGTGACACATATGAGAGTACATACAGGAGATAAACCATATGAATGTTCAGAGTGTCTGAAATGTTTTAGTGAGAAAAGCGGTCTGTGAAGCATAAAAAGAGTACATACAGGAGATAAACCTTATCAAAAGTTCAGAGTGTCTGAAATGTTTTAGTCAAAAAAATAATTTTTGTGTCACATATGAGAGTACATACAGGAGATAAACCATATCAATGTTCGGAGTGTCTGAAATGTTTTAGTGAAAAAAGAAGTCTTGTGAAACATACACGAGTACATACAGGGGATAACTAATCAATGTTCAGAGTGTCAGAAATGCTTTTTGTGAAAAAAAAAAAACTTTTTGATACATATGAGAGTACATACAGGAGATAAACCATATCAATGTTCAGAGTGTCTGAAATGTTTTAGTGTAAAAAGAAACCTTTTGATACATGTGAGAGTACATACAGGAGATAAACCATATCAATGTTCAGAGTGTCTGAAATGTTTTAGTGATAAAAGCAGTCTTGTGAAGCATGCAAGAGTACATACAGGATATAAACCATATCAATGTTCAGAGTGTCTGAAATGTTTTAGTCAAAAAAATAATCTTGTGTCACATATGAGAGTACATACAGGAGATAAACCATATCAATGTTCAGAGTGTCTGAAATGTTTTAGTCAAAAAAGAAGTCTTGTGAAACATACACGAGTACATACAGGAAAGAAATCATGTTAGTGTTTAATGTTTCAGGAATATTTTAGTTATAAACTCATCAGAATATATAAAAGGGATATACCATAACAGTGTTGAGAGTGAAATATATTAATGAAATATCAGTCGTATAAATCATATAAGTTCATAGAGCAGATGTCGTATTAATGTTTAGAATATCTTATATATTTTAAAGGAAGATCAGTCTTGTGTACTCATGAGAGCTAATATAGAGTATAAACAGTATCTGTATATGGAAAATACTCTAAGGTCAAGTCTGTAATCTGCTTACTGCAGTAACCAAGAATTCTGCAGTGAAATATTCAGTGAACAACAGTAGTGAAATATTCAGTGAACAACAGTAGTGAAATATTCAGTGAACAACACTAGTGAAATATTCAGTGAACAACACTAGTGAAATATTCAGTGAACAACACTAGTGAAATATTCAGTGAACAACACTAGTGAAATATTCAGTGAACAACACTAGTGAAATATTCTGTAAGGGATTGGTAGCATTAAGAAAAGCAAATAAATGAACTGTACTAAGCTACTTACCTTATGACAGCTCAACATCCTGCAGCTGCCTCTAGAACATTCTATGAGCTGTCAATGTTACCACTCTTTGGCTGTGGGAATTAAATAACTGTAAAAACATAATTGCCCCAAAAGAGCATCATATCAGCATTTCATGTTAATGCTGAAATGATGATTTCTTACGTTTTTTGGGCTCAATAACCCTTTAATGATGGGTTAATAATGGCAATTCCAGATAAGGCATGAACTAGCTATCTTCTGTGCAGCCAACCAAACTAGGTTCATAACTTGATAGACATACCTGGGTATTGTATCAGACCACAACTTTATCCCTGGCTTTTGGCATGGATGAAACCTGGTATTGGTGTCTTAATTGAAGCAGAAGTGTCCCTTGAGGAATGTCCCCACTTGCACTGTTACACTACGGTTCTTGAAGATTTGTCTTTACTTCGTGGTAATTTCACAATAGTTCTACCATGAATTGTTGAGATTGTCATTGAGGAATAGAAATGTGTGGATCACTAGTGTTCTTTGTCTTTTATCCCGGCATTAAGCATGTTTCCCCTGACAGGTTTTAAAGAAATCTGCCCCTGGAGTGGGCTTTGCCTTGGGGTGTAGCCCCAAAATCACAGACTTCAGCATAATTTCCATACTTGCTTGATATCATCACAATTCATTACAAATGATAGATTTCTTGATATCTATCGATTGCTGAGAGTGCAATGTTGTCCCACATTATGAATAAAGTCCTCTTCAAGGGGGGCTCCTTGGCGTGGTGAAGAGGCTCTTGGTCTGAGGAATTAGCCCTGTCGGTCTTCTTCCTCAGACCGAACCTAATTACCCCCCATTCTCCCCTCCCCTATCCCATCCTCCCCATCCTCCCCTTTTTCCATTCCTCCTCCTCCTCCTCACCCCTCCCTTTTGCCCTTCCTCTTTTTGGCCCTGGTTTTCCCACCCGCTTTCCAGGAGGGGGGCCGGGGAATGGGATTTCTTCGGGGGTGTTTTTTGCTTCTTTGCTATCCCCTTCCCTTTTCCCTTTTTGGGTTTTTTTGGAACTTTCGGAAGCCACCTTTCGGCCGGGGGGGGCCAAAAAGGGGTTTCTTTTTAAACCGGCCCCCTCTTTTTTCCCCGAGTGCTCCTTATTCATCCCTTTTTTTACTGGAAAAGGGAGGGAGGCACCCCCTCTCCTCGCTCGGGGTTTTAAACCCCCAAATTTTGGTTTTTATTCCCTTGGGAAAAAATTCCCCCCGCCCCCCTTTTTTATTTTTTTTTATTTTTTTTCACTTTTTTCTTTTTTTTGCAAGGAGAAAAACCATCACCCCTTCAAAAATACCCCCCCCCTTTTTCTTGTCCGAATTTCTACCCGCCTGTTTTCCCTTTCGGAATTGACCCCCTTACCCTTCTGGTGCTTTTCCCCCCCCCTTAGTGGGGTTACTGCCCCCCTTTTTTTCTGCCCCCCGACATGTTCCCGGTTTTCCGGTCAATTTGAATGGCCCCATTTTGGGGAACCAAACTCCGGTTCCCTCAAACCCAAGTAACCTTATGTCCTTCCTTTTCCCCCTTTTCGGAAAAGACCGCCTTTAAAGGGCCTCATTTATTTTGGGACACCAAGGACTTCTTTAAAAATTTTCGCCCCCCTTTTCCCCAATTTGGGGAAAGGTCCTTTCCGGGCAAATTTTATTTGCTGGGGGGTACCCACGTATGCCAGATCTCCAAGCCAGTTTTTTCCCAAAACGAACCCCATAAAATTAAAAACTCTTTCCTTTTGTAGGGGTACCTTCGTAAACCCACGTTTCCAGGTCTATTTTTGAACGTAAAAACCCGGGGTTCCCCTCAAAAGAGACCTTTTGTCCTTCCCCCCGCCCCCGGGGGAGCTTAACCCGTGGGTTTTCTTTTCAGCCAAACTCCCCCCCTTTTGGGGGCATCTTTAAAATTCGGGTGAAACCCCCCAACAATTAGAAAATTTTTTTTGGCCCCCGCTTTGCGCATCCAACCAGCTTTCCACTTTCCTCTTGCGTCCCTCCCCGCCAAGTATAAAAACCCCCTTCGTCTCCCCCCTTGCCAATTCGCCCTTCTAAAAAGGGAAATTCCAAAAGGCACCATTGCTCAAACCCCCTTTCTTTCCCCTTTTCCCCCCCCCACCTGGGGCCCTCTTTTGCGCCCCCCTTTTTGTTTATAATAAAAAAAATTTTTCCCCTCCCACTAAACCTCGGGTTTTCTATTCTTCCCTTTCCTAAAAAAACCCCTATACAAGTGGAATTCAACCCCCCCCCTTACAAAATCCCCCTTCCAAAACCCCTTTCCCCTTCCTTTCCCCTTCTTCCACCTCCCGGGTTTCCCGGGGTTTTCCTTCTTTTTTTTTTTTTCCCCCCACATTTTATTTTCCGTTTTTTACCTTTTCCCCTCCCCCTTATTTGGTAGTTCACCCCCCCATTTTACCCCCCCCCCCCCCCCCCCCCCCCCCCCCCCCCCCCCCCCCCCCCCCCCCCCCACCCCTTTGCCCAAATCTTTACTCACCCCCCTACTCCTATCTCCATTATGGTCCCATACATTTTGAATTCGAAAATTTGAAGCCATTTCAGAATATATTGCAGAGAAAAAACCCTTTCAATGGACAGTTTCCCTTCCTGTTCTTCTTTCCCCTCCCCTCCATCTTACAACCCCATTTTCGAAACGCCCCTTTCCCTTCGTACTTGAAAATTTTCAATCCACCACACGTTGACTTTTCAACCCCCTCTAGTCCGTGGGTTTGCCTTTACCTACAGATTCCTGATTTTTCTTCATCGCCAACAGGGCCCCATTTACGTGGAATATCCGGGGCCCTGGGGGGTTTAATCGGGGGTGAGCTTCGATTTGTTTTCCGGGTTTTTCCCCTTTTAGTGCTTGCTTACAAGAACCAAAATTCACTCGGGTTTTTTCCCAAAACCTATCTCAGGCTTAATTTATTGTTTTTCTTCGGACCCTTTCTCAAGGGGGACCTTAATGAAAAGTGCCCTTCTTCTACGCAATGTTTCAATAAGTCAACTATTTGCCCATACCTCGCTGCATTACACTGCAGCCCGTATCCACTTGAATAATGGTTTACAATATGTTTTTATATCCCTCCTTCTCGACCCTTTTTTCTATCCCGCTTTCCTTTCTTGTTTCTCCTTACCACCCCCACTTCTGTTACTTGGGATTTTAATGCCACCATTTCCCCGGGGGGGGTCTCTTGGACTCAGGGGCATTCAGTTGGGGGGTTTTCCTCGCCTCTCACCCCCTTTTTAAAAATACGGGTACCCCCACCCATTTTGATCCTCGTACTCATACTCTCTCTTGCATCGATCTATCATCTGCTCTTCCTCCACTGCACTAGACTTCCCGGGTCTGTTCTACCAGACAAAACATGACAGCGTCATTTTCCATCATTCTTACTTCTCCTTTCCCTATCCCACCTTCCGTAGCCTCGCTGGCAATTTGATCGGGCAAATTTGGGATCTTTCTCCCCCTCACTGCTTTTAGGAGGTTCCTTCCATCCTCCATTGATGAGTCCTAACATCTTCCGACTCAGTTTATACTGCACTTTCATTCATACCCCAAACCTCGGCAGGCTTTCTCAAAGTGCGTCCCTTGGGGGTCCCCTGCTTGTGCTGTGAGTCGTTGAAACTGTGCATGGGGCAGTCCCGGTACAATAGAACCGCTAAAGGGACTGTTGATTTTAAGCAGAACGTGCGATCGCTCGCCGTGTCATCCGTGAAGCTAAATGCACTTGTTGGTGAGACTATGTTTCCCCCATCCCCTTGCTTCTTCTAGAGGGCTCTGGAAAAAATGAGGAAAATGAGGGGTAAATATTCCTGACCCGGCTCCTGTTTAGGGTCCCCTGGGTTGATGTGAAAACCCCTCCGACTTTGCCATTGAACTTGGCAAAATCTGGTCCGTTTTCCCCGAGGGCTCCATCTAGCCCCTCGTTTTTTTCCCTCAAAGTCGCCAGAGAGTTAGTACCCGGGGACTTTTCTTCTCTCAAGAAGAAAGAATAATGTCCCTTTTTACCTTCAAGAACTGGAGGCAATGCCTCAGCTTGCCGATCATGGCCTGGGCCCTGACACATTCATATTCTAGTTAAAATTTTTACATCAGTCAGCCCTTGTAGCCCTCTTACACCTCTTCAATCTTTTTTGGGCACAAGGAGTTCTTCCCCAGCTGTGGAATCGCCATTGTTCTCCCTTTCCGAAAACCCGGGGTATACAGGCAAATGCCCCCATTTTGCCCCATCGTCTTACAGTGCAGTTTGAAAGTGATGGAACCCTGTAAATCGAGTTTAATGTGGATTTAGAGACTCACAACAGTCTCTCCGCTGTCGTATGGCTTTCGAAAGGGTCTTTCTAACCATGACCCCTTCACGCTTGGATGTTGTTGAAATGCCTTTGCGAAAAATCCCCCATTTTTTGCCATATTTTTGACCTTGAGAAGGCATTGACCAACTTGGAGGTTAATATTTTGGCCCAGGCCCTTTCCCCTTAGGCCTCCGGGGCAATCTCCATCCTTCCTTAAAAAACTTTTTAACTGACAAAAATTTCCGTGTTCGAGTCAATAATGTTTTTTTCCCCCCCCCGGGGACTTTGTCCAAGCTAAAGGTGTCCCTCGGGGATGTGTTCTAACAAAACCCTTTTTTTCCTTGCTATAAATGATTTGGCCCGTTTTCCCCAATTTTTGGCATCATCTTTTTTGATGACTTCGTTTTGCTTTGTGCAGGCCCCTGACTGTCACCTTATTGCAGTTTCCTCCAGCAGGCGGTCACCGTGTTTCCACTTGGGCCACCACAAGGGGTTTAAATTTTCAAGTCCAAAAAAACTCCCCAAAATGATTTTCCTAGCGTTTTTTTCTCCAACATCTTGTATCTCTATGGCTCCCGATCCCCGAACGTGATACATCGGTTTTGGGCCTTCTCTTGACCTCGGTTTATCCTGGAAACCTCACATTCCCTCTCTAAAGGAAAATTGTCACAGCCGGCAAAACTTCTTAAACCCTTGCCCCTTTCCCCCGGGGGAGCTGATCGTCAAAACTCTGCTTGCTACATTCAGCCCTCATTTTATCGAAACTCGTTAGGGTGACCAATTTTTCCGCGGTTTTCCTGCTATCTCTCTACCTTAACTCATCCTCCCCAAGGCTTACTTTGTGCCTTGGGTTTTTTTCGCCTTCCCTTTTGAGAGCCTCATACAGAAGCAAATGTTCACCCCTGTCTGCCCGGATCCCCTTTCCCTTCGCTTTTCGTCCCCGATTACACAATCCTTTCCTTTATAGAATGGTCACCGATATTAGTAGACATTTTTTATTCTTCGCCCCCCTGTTTCCCCCACCCCTTTTTCCTTCGCCCATTCATCTTGTCTTCCCTTCTTTACCCCCTTTTATTGTTCATGTAGCATCTCATTTTTCCCCCCCCCGGGGAAGTTCCGGGTTTTGGGGTCTGTTCTTTCTCATCCTTTGCTCAAAAGCTCAACTGCCTACGGTGGTTTCCCCGCTCTTTTTTTCTTTATCATTCCCCACTCCCATTTATGCCCCGCGTGTCAAGATGGCTCTAAGTTTTCAGACGGCGGGGTTCGCGGGCGTGTTTCCGGACAGCGTCGTAGGGGCATTTACTATCTTCACTACTTTTTTTACTGCTTAACGTATGACTTCTTGCAGCACTTATTCGTTAAAATCTATGCCTGTGTCATCATTTGTAGGTCTCAGACCCCTTAGTGCTCTACGATACAAAAAATTTGATAATCTCCCCCCTATTCTCCGTATCCAACTTGGCTCGCCGTATCTCTCCCAAAACATAAAGATATTTTTTTTGTTGGGCCCGGTCATACGACGACGGGGAATAACAGGCAGACCGCGCGCGGCAGGGGTACATACCTCCCAAATTTTCTATAGGTTTTCCTTTTCTGGCTATTTGTGAAATACTACCCCCTTGCCCCCGTTGGCAACAACTTGGTCCCTGCTGGTAAAAAAACTTCATTCTTTTAAAAACCGAGCATAGGTTCTGGCCGTCTTCTTGTCATCAGTCCCGGGTTGGGGAGACCACTCTCCCCCCCTTTGCATTGGCCACATCGTTTACTCTGGGTATCTCATGGAGAGGCACCCTGTTCCCTCTGTGAGCAGGGTAAAGTTCCAGTATCGATTACCCAATTCTGTTAGACTCCCCCTCTCTATAAAACAGCAGCAGAATTTACCTCCAACGTCGTCTTCTTTCTACTACCTCTCTTTCCCTTTTCCCTTCTTGTGAGGACCCCCCTTTTAATCCTGACTTCTCATTGATTCTTGACAAGACTGATTTACTCCAAAAACTTGATGTATTTCGACCCCCCTCACCCCTTTTCTATTTCATCTCTTGCTGCCCTTTCCCTTTCACCATCCATACCCCGCTGTTATCCTAACCTATTATCATCCATCTCCCATTTGCCACCTGATGCCCTCGCTCCTTCCTTCCCTGCAGCAGTATGCCTTTGGCTTAGCGCTTTTTTTTGTTTATAATATAATAGAATAAAGTGATACGGGTTTTTTTTAAAAATTTTTTCCTGTTACAGGGGGGTATTTACTCTATTAACCCACTAGGGTTTGTAACACTGGTCTCTTGAAGTAAAGGGCCCCTGATTTGACACAGTGTTCTGCACTGCATCCAATTAAATTGTTACGGAAGAAAGCAAGACGCTGTTTGCCCTTTCTAAAGGGGGTGAAGGGGCTGATACCCCTCCTCTTTCTGGGGAAAAATTTTCTCCACAATTCAGTGAAAATATAGTGAATATTCATTGAACAACTTTAGTGAAATATTAGTTAACAACAGTAAAAAAAAAGTGCAGTAAGGAACGAGGTGTAAATACTATAAGTCTAAGTAATCATTTTTTAAAAATTTTAGAAATTTCCAAAAAAATGTAAAAAATTAAAACATATTTTAACTCTTAACCCCTTGGGACGTCACATCCCCTTCTAAAAAACTGTCTTCTGTGTTGCAAAATATTCGAAAAAAAAACTATTTTTTTTTATAAAAAATGTTAAGATTATTTTTCTGAGTGTTTTTGCCCAAAAAAAAAAAAAATTTTCCCCATCAGTACTTACGGAGAATGAGCTGTGAAATTTGAGAAAATGAGCCGGTATGGCAACGCGGTGACTGCCGTCACCAGGAAAAACTTTAGTTTACTTGTATTTGAAGGTTTTTTTGTTTTTTTCCTATTTTTTTTTTTTCCCAATATTATGGGGCCTGGAGACCAAAGAAAGGGAATTTTACATAATACACTCATTGTATACAACACAAAAAGCACAAAAAACATAATTACAATTATTGTTACAAAACCAAACAATAAAAAAAAAGTTCAATACTATCTAGAGGGAATTTCCCAAATTCCTTCTATCTTGCACCAACTGACCCCTCGGAAGTCACCGAATTAAAACCCACTAAAAACAAACTCAGGGAAACTGCTAAGCCCCACCTTTTATGTACAAGGGGGGGCCCCATATCCTTTTCGCATGCTTTTTTCATTATTTTTTAAACAAGTCCTAGAAACTAGACCTTCCCGAAACTCTAAAGATGGAAGGGTTCCCCAAATACTAAAGGTGGTGACCCTACAGACTTAAACAACTTAGGCCAATATCAAACTTCCCATTGCACCCAAAATCTTTGAGAAACTCGTCCCCAGGGACTATATTCATTTAAAAACAGCACAAAACATATCAACCCTCCCAAATTTTGGGATTTAGGAAAAAAAAAAGCACTAATGAGAAATCAAAAAAAGTTTAGTCGCTTTTACACGTTGAAATAAGGAATACCACTAGGTTTTTTTTATTCACCTAAGAAAAGCTTTGAACAGAGACCACGACATCCTCCCCAAAAACTGACCATTAGGTATAAGAGGCCATGCGCTGCTTATTTAAATCTTACCTTACTAATAGGATCAATGTTCCATTAAAGACACAGCACAAAAACAGGGCCCATTGATTGGATTCCGCAGGGAAGTGCCCTTGGTCCCCTGCTTTTTCCTCATATACATCAATAATCTTCCTTTTAAAGGGGGGGCTCCTTGGGTGGTGAAGAGGCTCTTGGTCGGGGGAATTAGCCCTGCGGTTTTTTCCCTCAGCCCAAAACCCTAATTCCCCCCCTTTCTCCCCTCCCCTATCCCATCCCCCTTTTTTACTTCCCCCTCCTCCCACCCCCTCCCTTATCCCCTTTCCCTTTTTTTGGGCCCTTTGGGGGTTTCCCCCAAAGGCGCGCAGTTTTCCTAGGGGGGGGAAAAAACCCCGGGATCCACCCCAATTCCCGTTGAGGTTCTGGGGGTGGATCCCTAAAGGGAAAGGTTTCCTTTATGTTGGTGAGGGGGCCCTTATTTAGGGAAATTGGGTCTGTGCTCCCGTTTTCCCTTGAATTTAAACCGAATGCCTTCCACATCCCCCCCTCAGGCCTGTATAATCCTCGGGTTTGGCCCTTCCCCCCCGATTATAATAAATATTAACGGTGGCGTATTTTCCGTGGAATCGGTTGCCTGGGGAGTCCCCACCCTTCCGGTATCCCGGGTAGCTTTTGGGGGTCTTTGGGGGATGGGTGTATCTCTCGAAGCCACCCTTTTGGATTCCGGGGGGTGGTGGGCCCAAAGGAGGGTTGCTTTGTGGGGGGATATCCGGCCGCCCCCTTTTTTTGCCCCCGAGGTAGCCAGCAGATGGAGGTTTCATCCCCCTTGCTGGTTTTTTGGCTGAAGGGTAGGGTATGGCAGGGTTATGCGCACTGTGGGTACTACGGGTTGAGGTCCTCTGGGGCGGAGGGGTTTCCGCCTTATTTCCCCGGGGAAATATTCCTCCCCCTCCCCCCTTTTTTTTTTTCTTTTTTTTTCCTTTTTTTTTTTTTTTTTTTTAAAAAAAAAAAGCAAAGGAGAACCTAACCATGGCAGCCCTATCCCGAACCCCCTACCCCGGGCCCCCCTTTTACCGCCCCCATTCTGCCCTGCCTGTGTTTAGACCCCTCTTCGGACATCCTGATGCCCCTTACCTTTGTTGGTGCTGTTTTCCCCACCCCCCTTTCGGGTACCGGGGTTCGACTGACTCTTCGATTTTTCTGAACTCCCCCCTCCTTTTATATGCTTCCGGCTTCTCCCTCTACGGTACGGCAAATTTTTGAATGCCCCCCCATTTTTAGCCGGACCCCAAATCCCGGTCCCCCCCTAAACGCCAACGTCAATCTCCTGATGATGTCCTTGTTACCCTTCCCCTTCTACTCGGAAAAGACCGAACATCAAACACTCCCTCTCCCCCTCATTTTGGCCACACAAGGGCTAAATTTTTTTACTTTGACCGATTCTTCTTCTGCCTACCTTTTTGACCATGTATTGCAAAGTGCTCCTGCGCTGTTGGTAGAGATATTTCATTTTATTCTCAAAAGCGGATGGCATCGTCACTGTCCAGAAAGCTGCCCAAGCCTGATCTTTTCTCCTTTTGAATACGATACTACTCCTGCACTATTGAAAAAATCTTTCCCCAATTTTTTGTAGTGGTACTGTCATTTGCCCATACCAAAAATCCAAAAGATTTCCCGTCAAGTGGGAATGAATTTTTGAACAGCTGGAACTCCCGGATCTCCCAATCCCCAAAATAGGGCACTTTGTCCTTCTGCCCGGGGCGGAGATGTTACCCCCTTTCAAGGGTCGTTTAAATTTTTACAGCCGAGAACTCCTGTCCTCTGTTATTTTCGCGGGACATCAGTTACAAGTTGAAAAGGGGAACCTAACCGCAACAATGTAGAAAAATTGTGGGATTTTGGTCACCCAGCAAAATATTGAGTCTTGGGGCCCAAAGCCCCGTCTGTGGTGCCCCAAAACCCTTCTAATTTCATCTTGCGCAACCTCCATCTTGCCTTTTAATTGTAAAGAAGCCCCCTTTTGTACTCCCGCCGTTGCCAGGTAACTTAAATGAACGTGAAAACTGTTGCCTCAAAGAGGCAGAAGGTTCCCTTTTGCTAGGAGTTATCACTCCGCCTACAAGGGAGGGGTACCCATTTTTTATTCTTGTGTTCCAAAATCCCCCACTTCTGGGGCCCCTCTTCTCCCGCCCCTCTGTTTTTTACCCTCCCATAGCCACTTCGGCTCTAAACTTTTGCGTCCTTGGCTCTGACGTCCCCCACTACATCTCAGTCTGTTTCACATCTTCGCGTCCTTCCCCACAAGCCCCCGTATCGACAAGCCTCGTAGACCCTAATACCAATCGCCCCTCTACCAGAAGTCCCAAAAAAACCACATTGCCCCCAAATCTTTTTTGCCCCTTCCTTCCCTTCTTCCCCCACTTTACCTTTCCAGTCTCTGTTCCTAGTTCTTCCCCCCTCTCGGTCTATTAAAAATGTGGAGATTCACCCTCCCCGTACATGCCCTTTCCCCCCCTCCCCCCCCCAGTTTCCCCCCTTCGCCCCCTCCCGGTTTCTGCCCCCTTCTGTCCCCCCCCACACTTCACTCCAGTCCCTTACACTCTTCCCCCCCTCTACTTGGTACAGTCCATTACTGTCCCAGTCTTTACTACCCTCCTCCTTTATCTCCCAAAAATGGGCCCCCCTACACTTTGAATTCGAAACACTTTAAGCCATTTTAGAATATATTGCAGAGACTAAACTTCAATGGACCTGATTCCTTCCGTTTCCCTTTTTTCCCTTTCCCCCATCTTCGCAACCATTCCGAAAAAGCTCCATTCCTTCGCTCTTGAACGTCTTCCAATGCCCCACACGTTTTATTTTCAACCCTTTTAGCGGGTGTTTTTCCCCAGATTCCGATATTTTCTTTACGCCAATCAGGCCTATTTACAGGGGATATCCGCGGCCCCAGGGGGGAATCGGGGTGGGGCTTCAGATGTTTGTTTCCCCGGGTTTTCCCCCGTTGGTGCTTGCTTACAAGAACCAAAATTACACTCGGCTGTTTTCCCCCCTATTCAGGCATAATTTTTTGTATTTTTTGGGGTCCTTTCAGATGGGACCTTTAATGAAAGTGCCCTTCTTCTATGCAATGAATCGTACTGCAACTATTTGTCCTACTCGGCATTACACGCAGCCCGTACCCCTTAATAAGTGTTTACAATTTTTTTTTTTTATATCACACCGGCCGATTCCCACCCAAGGGAGGGTGGCCCGAAAAAAAAAACTTTCACCTCATTCACTCCATCACTGCTTGCCAGAAGGGTGCTTTACACTACGTTTTTAAACTGAAAAATTAACACCCCTCCTTCAGAGTGGGCTTTACTTCCCATCCCAGGACCAAATCCGGCCTGCCGGTTTCCCCGAATCCCCCTTTATAAAAGTTACTTTGCTCCACCCCAAAGCCCGTCAAAAATATTAAAAACCATTTTTCTCCATTCACTTTCCCATCAAACCGCTCAAACATGCCTGCTGGAAAGTCCAGCCCCTCGCCACAAAAACCCTTTTCCCCCCCCCTCCAACCCTTCCTGGCCCACCCCTCCCCCCTTCCTTCCCCTAAGATGATTTCCTCTTGAAGTCATTCTGTTTTGCTCCATTTTTTACATTCCGAACCCCTAAAACAACCCTTCCTCAGCCCCTGGACAACGTTTTGGAACCCCCACCTCCTCCAACTTCCAAACTACGAATTTTTGCATTTTATTCACACCACATTTCCCTCGAATGACATCTCCACTGCCCCCAGCCTTCTCCTGCTGCAACATTACCCCACGCTTCAACCCCTAAAGAGCGTTGGTAAAACTATACTCTCATACTTTCCCCCCCTTTGCCTCCAAGGACAAAGTTTTTTGTTCCACAGACTCCTAAGTGCACCCCTCACTCTTTTTCCCTCATCAATTTTATGTTCACCTATCTTTATAACCCTCCCCTGACACGTCCACTCCCAAATATCTGAATACGTTCCCTCCTCCTACTCTCTCCCCCCAATTGATATTCAATTTTCATCACCTAAACTTTTTGTTTTCCCCTAACCTTACTCTTTTCCCTTTTTCACCTTTTTAATTTTCTTCTTTTGCACACCCTACCAAATTCATCCACCAATCTCTGCAAATTCTCTTCAGAATCTCCCAAGGCCGTGTCATCAGCCAAAGGCTGTGAACTCCCACTTTGGTGTGATTCTTTATCTTTTAACTCCAGCCTCTTGCCAAAGACCCCCGCTTTATTCTCTTACAACCCCTCTTAAATATATTTTAAAAAAACCACGGTGCATCCCCCCAAACCTTGTTAAGGCCTATTTTTTTGGGAAAAAATTTTCCCCCCTTTCTACATACTCTAACTTGAGCCTCACTTCCTCGTAAAAACTCTTCACTGCTTTTAGTAACCTAAACCCCCTACACCTCACTTTCAACATCTGCCACTTGCCCCCCCTATAACCCCGTCATAGCCTTTTCAAAACCATAAAGCCAAAAGACCCCTTTTGCCTTTTCTAAATACTGTTCCTTATTGTTTCACTGTAAAACCTGGTCCCCCACCCCTACCTTTCCAAACCTCCTTTTTCATCTGCTTTTTCCCATTCTCCGTCTTACTTTAAATTTTTTCAATTTTTAAAACCCACATCATTTACCGGGACATAAAGACTTATCCCCCTATAATTTTTGCACTCTCTTTTATCCCCTTTGCCTTTATACAAAAAGGGAATATGCATGCTCTCTGCCAATCCCCGGTACCTTACCCTCTTCCAACATTTTTTAAACAATTGCACCAACCCCTCCAAAAAATATATCCCCACCTGCTTTTAAAATTTTTATCTTTATCCCCTCAATCCCCGGCTGCTTACCCCCTTTCATTTTACCCACGCCTCCGAACTTCCCCCACACTACAACTGGTCTTCCTCACCCCACAAGATGTTATTCCTCCCTTGCCCCAAACACGAAATCACAGCTTCCCCATCTTCATCAAATTTAACAATTCCTCAAAATATTCCCTTCCATTTCCAAAACCTCTAAACTCTCCATTTAATCCCCTCCCTTTTTTTAAATGACAAATCCATTTGTTCTTATTCTTAATTGTTAATCTCACTCCAAAAACTTTTTTTTTTTCAACAAAATTTGTTGATAACATCTCACCCTTCCCCCATTTTCTCTCTTTTTTCTTTCTTTTCCCCTCCTTAACCCTCTTTTTTTCCCAATACCTTCCCCCCTTGCATCACTTCTACTTTTTTAAAAACTTCTCATATGCTAACTTTTTCTCCCTTACAAAATTTTTTCATCATCATTCCACCAACGCTCCCTTCCCCCCTGCACCCACTTTCCTGTCCACCCAAAATTTGCTGAACCTCTAAACTCATTTTTAAAACCCCCCCATACCCCCTTTTGACCCCCTTGCCTATGCTCTATTAGCCCCCTCTATCCCCCAAAGCTGTTTATATCTTACCCTAACGCTCCTTTTTTGTTTATAAACTTCCCCCCTCTTCCCCGATTTTATTTCCTTTTATCCCATTACTTTACTCTCATGTGCTACAACTAGAAAAATGTTGATATATCGGGCCCCCCTATAAACGTACAAACCTGAAGTCTACTCAACAGTCTTTTATCTACCAATACTAACCAAAAATACGCATTTCGCCCCACATTTATATCGTGTATACTTATTTATCCCCTTTTTCTTAAAATATGATTACCTATAAATAAACCCCCTTTTTTACAAAGTTCAATCCCAAAGGCTCCCCCTTATCATTTAAAACCCGGGACCCCAAACTTACCCACCACACCCTCTCTAAAAGTTTCTCCTACTTTAGCATTTAAAGTCCCCCCACCACAATTTTTCTCTCCTTGGTTTCAAAGGGCCCCATACATTTATTAAATCTCCCAAAATCTCTTCCCCCTCCTCTGCTTTTCCCTCTTTTTCCAGGGCATACACCTTTTTATACCCCTTTCCATCCAACCTTTACTTTTTAAACCACTAATCTTGAATTTACACATTCATTTCTCTTTTCTCCCTTTCCCTAATGATCATTTAACATTACTGCTACCCCTTCCTTTTTCTTAATTCTCAGATACTCCGATTTAATCCCATTTATTTCCCCCCCCCTGAAAACTTCCTACCCCCCTTTAGCTTTGTTTCGCTTTGGGCAAGGACACCAATTCTTTTTATTCTAAAATCAGCAATCATTGTTTCTTGTCATCCGCACTTCATCCCCACTTTAAGCAAACCCTTTTTAAAAATTTTTCTTCTTCTCTTTTTTTGTAATTGATACAGGAAAGGGTTTTTGCCCATTTCTCCCCGGGATTTTCCGGCCTCATACGACCGCATGGCTTCGGAGGGAAAAATTCTTTTCCATTCCCCCGGAAATAGAAGAAATAAAAAAGAAAAGAGTATTTTTGAAAAAGGAGAAAAAAACCCAATGTATGTATTTAAAAATTTTATGCTGTGCGTGTCTGTGAAGTTGACCAAAGTGTTAGTAGGAGTAGCAAGATATCCCTGTTATCTCCTTCTCGAGCATTTTTTTATCCCGACTTTTTTCCCTTTTGTTTCATCCTTCCACCACCATTCTGTTATTTGGGGATTTTTAAAGCCCACCATTTTTTCCCCGGGGGGGGGTTTTCATTGTGACTCACGTGGCATTCAGTTTGGGGCTTTTCTCGCCCTTTACCCCTCCATTTTTTTGAATATGGGTACTCCCCCCCATTTTGCCTATACTCATTCCTCTCTTGCATCATCTATCATCTCTCTTCCCCCACTGGGATAGACTTCACCGGGCTGTTCTACCAGATTACATGACAGCGACATTTCCGATCATTTTACTTTCCTTTTTCACCACCTTTTTCCCTAGCCCTTGTGGCAATTTGATCGGGGAAATTGGGATCTTTAATCCCCCTACCTTTTGTGAGGTTCCTTTTCTCCCCATTGATGAGCTCCTACACATTTTCTGACGTGTTTATCCGCGCTTTTTTCTATACCCCAAAACCCCCGGCAGCATTCTCAGAAGTGGTGCCTTTGGGGGTCTCCTGCTTGTGCTCGTGCGTACTTTGAAACGTGCTTTCATGGGGGAGGTACCGGTACAAAGAACTGCTGGAAAACTCTTGATTTTTAAACAAATATGCGACGCCTTTCCTGCATCCATAAGCAAACGACTTTTTGGGGAAAATATGTTTCCACCCTCACCTCGCTTTTTCTATGAGTGCAGTCTGGAAAAAAAGTGAGGAATTGAGTGGTAAAAAACTTCCTGACCCGGCTCCCGTTCTAGGGTGCTGGTGTTGATGTAGAAACCCTCTTTACGTTTCCATTGAACTTGGGACACAATCTGGTCTGTATTTTCCCCAGGGCTCCTCTATGCCCCCCGTTTTTTCCTCAAAGTCTGCCAGAGAGTTAGTTCCCCTTTGGCTTTTCTTCTCTAGAGAAGAAAAGTATATGTGCCTTTTTAATTTAAGAAACTGGAGGGAACGCTCCCCCTTGGCCGATCATCGGCAGCTGGGCCGACGACTTGTATTGTATGTTAAAATTTACATCGGTAAACCCCTTTAGTCCCCTTACACCTCTTCAATCTTATTTGGGCACAGGAGTTTTCCCCCGCTGTGGAAATCTGCCTTTTCTCCCCTTTTCCCCAAAAACCGGGTATACAGGACATGATGCCTCCCACTATCGCCCCATCGCTCTTATAGTGCAGATTTCAAATGAGGGAAGTCTCGTAAATCGACGTTTAATGTGGTATTTAGAGACACACAACGTTTTCCCCTAGTCCCAAAAGGCTTTCGTAAGGGTCGTTCTACCATAGACCCCCTTTTATGCTTGGATAGTAGTTCTTAATGCCTTTGCGAATAAACACTCAGTTATTGCCATATTTTTTGACCCTTTAGAAAGGGATAGACACAACTTGAGGTTAAATTTTGGCCCGGGCCCTTTTCCTAGGGCCGGGCAATCTACCCTCCTTCCTTAAAAACATTTTAACGACATCATTTCCATGTTCGAGTCAATAATGTTTTTTTCCCCGACTTCATCCAAGTGGGTGTCCCTCGGGGTTGTTCAAAACACAACATTTCTCCTTGCTATAAATATTTGGCCTCTGTTTTTCCACCCAAAATTTTGGCCCTCTAGTTTTATGACTTCGCATTGCTTGTGCAGGGGCCCGATGTCATCTTATTGCAGTTTTTTCCAGCATCGGTCGACCCTGTTTCCACTTTGGGCCCCCACGCATGGGTTTAAATTTTCAAAAATCCAAAATCACCAAATTACTTTACTAGGCTCTGTTTTTCCGATTCCCTTTTTTCTTATGGCTCCGTATCCCTGAATGTACAGCGGTTTTTTAGGCCCTTTTCTTTGACCGTTTTGGGTATCCCGGGAAAACCCCACTTACCTTCTGAAGGGAACTTGTCAAGCCCGGCTAAACCTTTTAAAACCCCTTTCTCATCTTTCCCGGGGGCTGATCGTCGAACTCTCTTCGCCTCCCTTCGCCCTGTTTTACGAACTCGATTATGGTGACCAGATTTATTCCGCGGCCTTTTCTTGCTACTCTCTTGCCCTTTAAATCTTTCCCTCCCAAGGGTTACGTTTTTCCCTTTGGTGCTTTTCCCCTCTTCCCTTTGAGGCCCCTATACAGAAGCGAAGTTCCCTCCTTGTTGATCGCTGTGATGCCATTGCCTTTGCTTATGTGCTCTCACGATCTAAAAACCTTCCATTTTAGAATGGGCACCGATATTAGTAGACATTCTTTATTCTTCGCCGCCCCTGTTTGTCCGTCCCTTTTTCTTTGCTACATTCACTTTGTCTTCCCTTCAGTTACCCCTTTATTGTTCATGTAGCATTCACTTTTCCGTACCCCCCCGGGGGAAATTTTTCCGCTGTTCGGGTCGTTCTTTCTACCCCTGCTCGAAAGTAACTGCCCACGGGGGCTTCCAGTCTCTTTTTCTTGATACTTTCCCCTCCCCTTTTCATGCCAGCTGTGTACACAGATGGCTCTAAGCTTTAGACGGCGCGGATTCGCAGCAGGTTTCCCGGGAAACGTCTGCGGGGGCATTTATATCTTAGTAGATTTTTTGCGAAATGATGCCTTCTTGCAGCACTTATTCTATCGCATCTATGCCTGTGTCATCATTTGTAGTATTCCGATCCCCTTTGTGCTCTAAGGGTATAGAAAATTTTATACATCTCACCCCTGTTCTTGTATCCAACTTTGGCTACGCCGTATCTCTACCAAACAAAGATATTGTTTTTTTTTTGGGTCCTGGGCTGTGAAACAGGGGAAAGAACAGGCAACATGCTGCCGGTGCAGTACTGACTACCAATTTCCTATCGAGGTGTTCCATTTTGGACTATTTTGCGCAATAGCTACCCCCTTCGACCCCTTGGGGAACAAGTTGGTAACTCTGCTCGGAACAAATTTATTTATTAAAAGGCATAGGTTATGGCCGTCTTTTTGTCATCGTGCCGAGGGTTTGGGGGACCACTTCTCCCCCCTTCGCTTGGGCCCCATCGTCTTTCTGGGTATCTCATGGAGAGGCACCTGTTCCCCTCTGTGAGCAGTTCCCCAAATTAGTACGATTAGCCCATTCTGTTAGATTGCCCTCTTTTTCAACAAGCAGCAGAATTTACCTCCCAAGTCGTCTTCGTTCTACTACTCCTCTTTTCCTTCCCTTCTTGCTGAGGACCCCCTTTAATCCTGACTCTCTCTTTATTCTTGACAAAGATGATTTTTCCACAAACTTGATGATATTTTTTGCTCTCCCTAGCCCTTTCTAGTTCATCTCTTTTCTGCCCTTTACCCTTTCCCATCACTACCCCCCTGTTTCCATAACCATTACCATCCATCTCCCTTTTGCCACCGATGCCCTCGCTTCCTTCCCGCCTGCAGCGTGAAGTCCTTGTGGCTTAGCGCTTTTTTTGATTTAATATAATAAAAATCTTTTCCCCCCTTCGTGACTTATTGACTCCGTCCATAAGTTTTTTGGGAAGGGGGTATTGTGAGGGAAAAGTAGGGGGATTGGGGGGGTTTAAAGGGAGTTCAGGCAACCCGGAACCAATTTGTGTTAGTCGCACGCACCCCCCCCCCCCTTTGGGGGGGGCTGGGGGGGAAACTAAAATTCTTGGCGTTGATTTGTTTAATTTTTTCTCCTGGTGATTGCCTTTGGTGGGGTTGAAATTTGGAGAGCACTTCACCCCCACTCTTTCCTTAGGGTTTGGGTGATCTACCCGGGGTTTACGTTTGTTCCTTTTTTTTTGTTTTATGGGTACCAGGGATGATTTTGGCATTTATCACTTTTTTTTTCCATTCTTAAATGTTATATTATCATGACCCTTGGTAACCAGTTTATTTTTTCTTATTACCAGCTGTTCCTGGCTTGATCATCCAGGATAGACACCAGATGAAGGAGCGAGACATTTGTTAGAGACTTATTAACATTATTGGACTACTACTGGCACTTACCTGTTCTACTTGTGCTCCAACCACCTGGAGTTTACCTGGAGAGAGTTTCGGGGGTCAACGCCCCCGCAGCCCGGTCTGTGACCAGGCCTCCTGGTGGATCAGCGCCTGATCAACCAGGCTGTTGCTGCTGGCTGCACGCAAACCAACGTACACGCCACAGCCCGGCTGATCAGGAACTGACTTTAGGTGCTTGTCCAGTGCCAGCTTGAAGACTGCCAGGGGTCTGTTGGTAATCCCCCTTATGTGTGCTGGGAGGCAGTTGAACAGTCTCGGGCCCCTGACACTTATTGTATGGTCTCTTAACGTGCTAGTGACACCCCTGCTTTTCATTGGGGGGATGGTGCATCGTCTGCCAAGTCTTTTGCTTTCGTAGTGAGTGATTTTCGTGTGCAAGTTCGGTACTAGTCCCTCTAGGATTTTCCAGGTGTATATAATCATGTATCTCTCCCTCCTGCGTTCCAGGGAATACAGGTTTAGAAACCTCAAGCGCTCCCAGTAATTGAGGTGTTTTATCTCCGTTATGCGCGCCGTGAAAGTTCTCTGTACATTTTCTAGGTCGGCAATTTCACCTGCCTTGAAAGGTGCTGTTAGAGTGCAGCAATATTCCAGCCTAGATAGAACAAGTGACCTGAAGAGTGTCATCATGGGCTTGGCCTCCCTAGTTTTGAAGGTTCTCATTATCCATCCTGTCATTTTTCTAGCAGATGCGATTGATACAATGTTATGGTCCTTGAAGGTGAGATCCTCCGACATAATCACTCCCAGGTCTTTGACGTTGGTGTTTCGCTCTATTTTGTGGCCAGAATTTGTTTTGTACTCTGATGAAGATTTAATTTCCTCATGTTTACCATATCTGAGTAATTGAAATTTCTCATCGTTGAACTTCATATTGTTTTCTGCAGCCCACTGAAAGATTTGGTTGATGTCCGCCTGGAGCCTTGCAGTGGTAGGAGATTCCAAAACATCGGACTATCACCATCCGCCCAGGATAACCTACATCATTAATATCAGATCTATCCAGGGCCTCACCTACTCCTGCCCAACTAAAAGAACCAAAGGCCATTTTTTTATTATATTTAAATTTTAAGTAAAATCCTCAAATATCTTATTTTTCCTAGTCGTTTATTTTTCTATTAGTTTCTTTTTTTCAGATGGAAGGCGTTCCACTGACAATGAGGTGTGGAGATTATTTTCTAACCTTTATTTGTTTCGTAATTTTTTGAGCTTTTATGTATTTGTATATGAAGTTTAATATAAAATTGTAAGTGTAGATTTTTTGGATAATTGAGTGTCTTCGTACATAGTTTTATGTAAATACCTGTGACATTCTTTGGGTTATATTGAATATTGTGTTTATGGCTGCAATTTTGTATGTAATAAACCCACCTGTATTTGAAGATGTGCGCTGTCTTTAGTTTAGTTAAATGTATGTTATATGTGATTGCTGGTTTTTTTTGGGGGGTATCAAACTTTTTTAGTTGAATGTGTGTTTTCTTATGTATAAGTTTAGTTCTAAGGTAGGGAATGTGGAGCTTTTTGTTATATATAATGGTTACGTTTCATTGTTTACATTGTCTACATGTAAAATTGTGTATTGAGTTTTTAAATAAAATATAAAAAAAATATATACAAACAATTAAAACTAATATTCCCTACATAGTTATGCCATCCATTATTTATCTTCTTTCAGTACCATGGAAAAAGCCATCTAAGATGACAACTTCCCATATTATATATATATATATATAATATATATATATATATATATATATATTATATATATATATATATATATATATATATATATATGGGGTAGGTTTAAAAATGTAGTGTTAGAGTGTTCAGCAGAAGTTTGTGGTTACAGGAAAGTGGGTGCAGGAGGGAAGAGGAGCGATTGGTGGAATGATGATGTAAAGAGAGTAGTTAAGGGAGAAAAAGTTAGCATATGAGAAGTTTTTACAAAGTAGAAGTGATGCAAGGAGGGAAGAGTATATGGAGAAAAAAGAGAGAAGTTAAGAGAGTGGTGAAGCAATGTAAAAAGAGAGCAAATGAGAGAGTGGGTGAGATGTTATCAACAAATTTTGTTGAAAATAAGAAAAAGTTTTGGAGTGAGATTAACAAGTTAAGAAAGCCTAGAGAACAAATGGATTTGTCAGTTAAAAATAGGAGAGGAGCGTTATTAAATGGAGAGTTAGAGGTATTGGGAAGATGGAAGGAATATTTTGAGGAATTGTTAAATGTTGATGAAGATAGGGAAGCTGTGATTTCGTGTATAGGGCAAGGAGGAATAACATCTTGTAGGAGTGAGGAAGAGCCAGTTGTGAGTGTGGGGGAAGTTCGTGAGGCAGTAGGTAAAATGAAAGGGGGTAAGGCAGCCGGGATTGATGGGATAAAGATAGAAATGTTAAAAGCAGGTGGGGATATAGTTTTGGAGTGGTTGGTGCAATTATTTAATAAATGTATGGAAGAGGGTAAGGTACCTAGGGATTGGCAGAGAGCATGCATAGTTCCTTTGTATAAAGGCAAAGGGGATAAAAGAGAGTGCAAAAATTATAGGGGGATAAGTCTGTTGAGTGTACCTGGTAAAGTGTATGGTAGAGTTATAATTGAAAGAATTAAGAGTAAGACGGAGAATAGGATAGCAGATGAACAAGGAGGCTTTAGGAAAGGTAGGGGGTGTGTGGACCAGGTGTTTACAGTGAAACATATAAGTGAACAGTATTTAGATAAGGCTAAAGAGGTCTTTGTGGCATTTATGGATTTGGAAAAGGCGTATGACAGGGTGGATAGGGGGGCAATGTGGCAGATGTTGCAAGTGTATGGTGTAGGAGGTAGGTTACTGAAAGCAGTGAAGAGTTTTTACGAGGATAGTGAGGCTCAAGTTAGAGTATGTAGGAAAGAGGGAAATTTTTTCCCAGTAAAAGTAGGCCTTAGACAAGGATGTGTGATGTCCACCGTGGTTGTTTAATATATTTATAGATGGGGTTGTAAGAGAAGTAAATGCGAGGGTCTTGGCAAGAGGCGTGGAGTTAAAAGATAAAGAATCACACACAAAGTGGGAGTTGTCACAGCTGCTCTTTGCTGATGACACTGTGCTCTTGGGAGATTCTGAAGAGAAGTTGCAGAGATTGGTGGATGAATTTGGTAGGGTGTGCAAAAGAAGAAAATTAAAGGTGAATACAGGAAAGAGTAAGGTTATGAGGATAACAAAAAGATTAGGTGATGAAAGATTGAATATCAGATTGGAGGGAGAGAGTATGGAGGAGGTGAAACGTATTCAGATATTTGGGAGTGGACGTGTCAGCGGATGGGTCTATGAAAGATGAGGTGAATCATAGAATTGATGAGGGAAAAGAGTGAGTGGTGCACTTAGGAGTCTGTGGAGGACAAAGAACTTTGTCCTTGGAGGCAAAGAGGGGAATGTATGAGAGTATAGTTTTACCAACGCTCTTATATGGGTGTGAAGCGTGGGTGATGAATGTTGCAGCGAGGAGAAGGCTGGAGGCAGTGGAGATGTCATGTCTGAGGGCAATGTGTGGTGTGAATATAATGCAGAGAATTCGTTAGTTTGGAAGTTAGGAGGAGGTGCGGGATTACCAAAACTGTTGTCCAGAGGGCTGAGGAAGGGTTGTTGAGGTGGTTCGGACATGTAGAGAGAATGGAGCGAAACAGAATGACTTCAAGAGTGTATCAGTCTGTAGTGGAAGGAAGGCGGGGTAGGGGTCGGCTAGGAAGGGTTGGAGGGAGGGGGTAAAGGAGGTTTTGTGTGCGGGGGGCTTGGACTTCCGCAGGAAATGCGTGAGCGTGTTTGATAGGAGTGAATGGAGACAAATGGTTTTTAATACTTGACGTTGCTGTTTGGAGTGTGAGCAAAGTAACATTTATGAAGGGATTCAGGGAAACCGGCAGGCCGGACTTGAGTCCTGGAGATGGGAAGTACAGTGCCTGCACTCTGAAGGAGGGGTGTTAATGTTGCAGTTTAAAAACTGTAGTGTAAAGCACCCTTCTGGCAAGACAGTGATGGAGTGAATGATGGTGAAAGTTTTTTCTTTTCGGGCCACCCTGCCTTGGTGGGAATGGGCCCGGGTGTGATAATAAAAAAAAAAAAAAAAATATATATATATATATATATATTTTATATATATATATAATATATATATATATATATATATATATATTTATATATATATATATAATCTTGTGACATTCATAACAATATTTATGAACTGGACAACCATGGTTATCTGTACGAGCTGTCAAAAGCTCCAATTATAATTATCCCCAATAAACCTTTCACTTCCTGACAACACTCAATTTCCCCCCTTTAAACCCTCCCCTCCTAGTTAGGTTCCAAATTCACGGTTTATTGTATATATTACTAGCTAAAACTAGTTAACCCCTTATATCTCGCAAAAACATTATATGCACATGCTGAAAGAGTCGCCTTACACAGAAGGCGGCCTTTTAAAAATTGGTAATATACATCCCTATACTCTTACATATGTATAAATTTGCATATATACTCTATCACATATACCCCCACCGACTCGTACACACTCTTTAACACTATAGATAAGACTTTTACAACTTTATATTAATCCTTTTTTAGGAAAAAAGCAAGTCAGTTGAATAATTTTTAGAAATACATGATCACTCTGTATCCCTTGTACCAAAATGTTAATAATTTGATTGTTCCCTCTTTAGTTGCATCACTTGCAAAGGTCCTTTTACTTTATTAAATCTATGATCAGCAATGACCCATTTAAACACGACTAAACTAAAACATTCACACAAGAAAACTCTCCCAAATCATACCACATCTGACACACCATCCCCTCCCATACAACTCTCCTGACAATCTTGACACTTGCACGTATCCTTCAGTATGGTTATATTCGCTATAAAAGGAAAATGGTCCCTTAGTATTTAAGTAGCCAAGTTACCGAGTCTCTTTACCGTTATATTTCTATGCCTCCGGGAACTCGGTTACCCACCTTTCACCATAAATGATTTTATTTCTACAGACTGTACGATAAATTCCTGCAGCAATTGCCCTTACCCTAATCCCCCCACCTTTTTTCTCTCAAACCCCAGGAATAAAACAAGAAATCTGTCAATGTACAGAATGGCTCTTTACAGCCTCAGACACCCCCTTATCTCTGAAGTTAGGGCATGCAGGAGCTCTACATTACCCCCTCCCATTAACTTGAAATCTCTAGCCAGCCACGACTGTACCTGCCCCAACTCCTTACAAAAATATGTGGCATGAAAAGCTGTTTCTGATTCCAAACAATGTTTGCATTTCTTTCCTTACCAAACCCATCACACACAAAGCATGCTTTGAAACTAAGTCCCAAACCTATAAACTAACTCCCTTACCCTCGGCATTAATCTAAGCTTTTGGAAATCATGCCAAATCTTACCCCAATCATACAGTGGGTATACCGCCACCTCTTGCATGACTTCTGGTTTCCTACTCGTCTCCATCTGTAGCTTTTCTCTCTCTCCTATTACTGACATAACCCTTAGCATATTCTCACATTCCATTAAATCCTTTCCTCCCCACCATCGTCGTACATCCTCCATCACCCTCCAAACCCTCACCCCTTTTACCCCTCCCTCCCATACAAACCTCTGTAACATACATGGCCATTACTCTCGGCCACAGCGCCAAAAGTCCTATTCCCCCTCTGTGCACATTTGTCATAACCACCTCTTTACTGAGCCATGCCCTTCCAAAACCCCAATTATAACGAAGCACCCTTCTCTGTATCTCTTTTATCTCCTGTTCCCTTAAAGGATACACCACAGCCACGTTCCACACTTTACTATAAACCAATGAATTTATTATTGCCCTTTGCACTAAACTAACATCCTTCACTCTTAAGTTCCTAATCCTTTGCACAACTTTTTCTCCCACCAATTCTGAATTCATCCGTCTAGCCTACTGCTCATCTGCCACATAGATAATCCAACAAAATTTCAGCTGTTCAGTCACATCCCATCCAAACTCCACTCCAGTTCTACCCCAACCCCCACCCAATCTCCTATCTCTAATAATTTCGATTTAGCTCTGTTGACTCTCATGCCTGACACCTCCCCAAATATCCTCATTATCCTCCCCACCTTTTGCAAACCTTCAACATTATTGATCAGTATTGTTGTCATCTACATAACCAACTACCTCTGTAAACCCCTCCTCCCCTGTAATGTTGTTGCTTCCTCAACTATTCAATAAAACTGGTATTGCATACATGCAAACAGAATTTGAGATGTAGGACACCCCTGTCTCAAACATTTCTCCATTTTCAACACTCTACCTCTTCAAGGGGGGCTCCTTGGCATGGTGAAGAGGCTCTTGGTCTGAGGAATTAGACCTGTTGGTCTACTTCCTCAGACCAAACCTAATTACCCCCCAATGCCCCGTTCCCTATCCCATCCTCCCCATCCTCCCCTTTTTCCTTTCCTCCTCCTCCTCCTCCCTACCCCTCCCTTTTGCCCTTCCTCTTTTTTTTTTTTTTTCCCACAGGCACGCTAGTTCCTAGGTAAGGGAAAGGGTACCGGGGTCCATCCCATTCCGTTGAGGTTCTTGGTGGTGGCGTAGTTTGCCGTGGAATCTGGATTGCCTGGAGATGTCCCGATCCCTCTCCGGTATCCCGGAGGGTGGCTTTGGGTGTCTCTCGGGCGACGGGTGTATCTCTGGAAGCCACCTTTCGGATTCCAGGGGTGGTGGCCGAAGGAGGTATGCTTTGTGGCGGATTTCCGGCCGCCCTCTTTTGTCCACCGAGGTAGCTCGGCAGATGTGAGGTTGCTATCCCGGATTGCCGGTTTACTGGCATGATGGGTAGGGTATGGCACTGGTTCCATGCTGCATCTGCGCTACTTGCAGTGCTGAGGTTCTCTTTGGTGCGCAGGGAGATTTCTGGCCCTTTCATTCCTCCTAGGAACTATCCCTCCCCGGTCCCCCCCCTTTTTTTTTATTTTTATTTTTATTTTTTTTTCTTAAAAACAAAAAGAAAAGTAACCTAACCATGGCAGCCCTAGTCCATCAACCTGCTACCCCCGGGCCCCTTCTTGATACCGCACCCCGTTCTGACCCCGCCTCGTCTTTGGACCACTCTTCGGACACTCCTCATGCCTCTGTACCTCTTGCCGGTGCTGTCTCCTCACCCGCTTCAGGTACTGAGGCCTCGACTGACTCCTTCGATTTATCTGACCTTCGCTTTCCTCTGACTATGCTTCCGGCCTCTCCCTCTACGGTGCGGCAATTTTCGAATTGCCGGCCCGTTCCACGTCGTACCAACTCTGGTCCCACGCCTAAACGACAAGGACAATTACCTGCTGATGATACTTCTCCACCTTCTCGTTCTTCTCAGAAAAGATCGACACGTCCTTCACTACCTTTCCACGCTCAGTTTCAGACTGCACAATGGACTAAATTCTTCACTTTACGACCGACTTCCTCTACTGCCTATCTTTCTGACCACAGTATTGGCAAGGCACTCCTATGCCAAGTTGGTAAAGATATTTCTTTTCATGCTCTTAAGAGTGGTACGCGCATCGTCACCGTACAGAATGCTACCCAGGCTCATGAGCTTTCTCGTCTTTCCCATATCGATACTGTTCCTGTAACTATTGAAAAGCATCATTCCCTCAATTCTTGTAGTGGTACCATCATTCTGCCCCATACCATAGTTCAACAAAATTTCCAGACATGTGGCACTGACATTCTTGAACAGCTGGAACTCCAAGATCTCCCAATCCTCAAGGTAGACACTTACGTTCTTCCCGCCCGTGGGCGGAGACGATACCCTAGCAATGTGGCTCTTTTTACTTTTGACAGCCATGAATTCCCATCCTCAGTTTATGTAGCAGGACATTGGTTACAAGGTTGAAAGGTGATCCCTACACCGCAACAATGTAGAAATTGCTGGCGATTTGGCCATCCAGCGAAATATTGCAGATCTATCGCCAAATGCCCAGTCTGTGGTGCCGATGACCATTCAAATACGTCTTGCAATCGACCTCCCTCTTGCCTTAATTGTCATAAGGCTCACCCTTCGTACTCTCGCCGTTGTCAAGTCTACTTAAATGAGCGGGAAATCCATTACCTCAAAGAGGCAGAAGGTCTCCCTTATGCCATGGCAGTTTCTCATCTCTGCCTCCAAGGGAGACTACCTCGTGTTTCTTATTCCCGTGTTTCAAAACATCCCCCCACTTCTGGTATCCCATCTTCTGCACCCACCTCCGTGGTTACCTCTCCCATAGTCACTCCTGTAGCTAATTCTTTTGCTGTCCTTGGCTCAGACGTCCTTACTTCAACGTCTCAGTCTGATCTTGCTTCTTCGTGTTCTCTCTCACAAGCCTCAGTAGTGACGAGATCTCGTATGACACCTCCTCCCAATCGTCCCCTCTACTTCTCAAAAGTCAAAAAAAGGTCTGTTAACACCTCCTACCCATCTTCCACCTCCTCATTTTCCCTTCCCTGTCTCTGTACCTGGTTCTCCCCCTCTCACTGGCTCTGTTACAAGTGTAGAGGTTCACCCTCCTCCTCATACTGTACCTTCCTCCCCTGTTCCCTCCCAAGTTTCTTCCTCTTCTGCCACCTCCCAGGTTTCTGCCTCTTCTGTCCCCTTCCACGCTTCTCCAGTTCCCTCCACCCTTTCGCCCCCCCTACCTTGGTACAGTCCATTACAGTTCCAATCTTTACTCATCCTCCCCCTACCATTTCCAATATTGTCTCCCATACGACGTCTCTGAATTCTGAAACACTTGAAGCAATCTCTGAATATATTGCAGAGACCAAACCATCAATGGACACTGATCCACCCTCCGCTCCTTCCCTCTCCTCTACTCCATCTGCACAACTCCTTTCTTCACAGTGCACCGTTCTTTCACTGCTTGAACGTTTTCCACTGCCCCCGCATGTGGACTTTTCTAACCCCTCTAGTCCATAGGAACCCTTACCTGGAGTTTACCTGGAGAGAGTTTCGGGGGTCAACGCCCCCGCGGCCCGGTCTGTGACCAGGCCTCCTGGTGGATCAGCGCCTGATCAACCAGGCTGTTGCTGCTGGCTGCACGCAAACCAACGTACGAGCCACAGCCCGGCTGATCAGGAACTGCCTTTAGGTGCTTGTCCAGTGCCAGCTTGAAGACTGCCAGGGGTCTGTTGGTAATCCCCCTTATGTGTGCTGGGAGGCAGTTGAACAGTCTCGGTCCCCTGACACTTATTGTATGGTCTCTTAACGTGCTAGTGACACCCCTGCTTTCATTGGGGGGATGGTGCATCGTCTGCCAAGTCTTTTGCTTTCGTAGTGAGTGATTTTCGTGTGCAAGTTCGGTACTAGTCCCTCTAGGATTTTCCAGTGGTATATAATCATGTATCTCTCCCTCCTGCTTTTCCAGGGAATACAGGTTTAGAAACCTCAAGCGCTCCCAGTAATTGAGGTGTTTTATCTCCGTTATGCGCGCCGTGAAAGTTCTCTGTACATTTTCTAGGTCGGCAATTTCACCTGCCTTGAAAGGTGCTGTTAGAGTGCAGCAATATTCCAGCCTAGATAGAACAAGTGACCTGAAGAGTGTCATCATGGGCTTGGCCTCCCTAGTTTTGAAGGTTCTCATTATCCATCCTGTCATTTTTCTAGCAGATGCGATTGATACAATGTTATGGTCCTTGAAGGTGAGATCCTCCGACATAATCACTCCCAGGTCTTTGACGTTGGTGTTTCGCTCTATTTTGTGGCCAGAATTTGTTTTGTACTCTGATGAAGATTTAATTTCCTCATGTTTACCATATCTGAGTAATTGAAATTTCTCATCGTTGAACTTCATATTGTTTTCTGCAGCCCACTGAAAGATTTGGTTGATGTCCGCCTGGAGCCTTGCAGTGTCTGCAATGGAAGACACTGTCATGCAGATTCGGGTGTCATCTGCAAAGGAGACACGGTGCTGTGGCTGACATCCTTGTCTATGTCGGATATGAGGATGAGGAACAAGATGGGAGCTAGTACTGTGCCTTGTGGAACAGAGCTTTTCACCGTAGCTGCCTCGGACTTTACTCTGTTGACGACTACTCTCTGTGTTCTGTTAGTGAGGAAATTATAGATCCATCGACCAACTTTTCCTGTTATTCCTTTAGCGCGCATTTTGTGCGCTATTACGCCATGGTCACACTTGTCGAAGGCTTTTGCAAAGTCTGTATATATTACATCTGCATTCTTTTTGTCTTCAAAGTGCATTTAGACCTTGTCGTAGTGATCCAGTAGTTGAGACAGACAGGAGCGACCTGTTCTAACCCATGTTGCCCTGGGTTGGGTGTAACTGATGGGTTTCTAGATGGGTGGTGATCTTGCTTCTTAGGACCCTTTCAAAGATTTTTATGATATGGGATGTTAGTGCTATTGGTCTGTAGTTCTTTGCTGTTGCTTTACTGCCCCTTTGTGGAGTGGGGCTATGTCTGTTGTTTTTAGTAACTGAGGGACGACCCCCGTGTCCATGCTCCTCTCCATAGGATGGAAAAGGCTCGTGATAGGGGGTTCTTGCAGTTCTTGATGAACACAGAGTTCCATGAGTCTGGCCCTGGGGCAGAGTGCATGGGCATGTCATTTATCGCCTGTTCGAAGTCATTTGGCGTCAGATAACATCGGATAGGCTTGTGTTAATCAAATTTTGTGGCTCTCTCATAAAAAATTCATTTTGATCTTCGACTCTCAGTCTGGTTAGCGGCTTGCTAAAAACTGAGTCATATTGGGACTTGAGTAGCTCACTCATTTCCTTGCTGTCATCTGTGTAGGACCCATCTTGTTTAAGTAGGGGCCCAATACTGGACGTTGTTTCTCGATTTTGATTTGGCATAGGAGAAGAAATACTTTGGGTTTCTTTCGATTTCATTTATGGCTTTTAGTTTCTTCCCGCGATTCCTGACTCCTAAAGGATTCTTTTAGCTTAAGTTCGATGCTTGCTATTTCTCTGACCAGTGTCTCCCTGCGCATTTCTGATATATTGACCTCTTTTAGCCGCTCTGTTATTTTTTTCCGTCGCCTGTAAAGGGAGCGCCTGTCTCTTTCTATTTTACATCTACTCCTCCTTTTTCTTAGAGGAATAAGCCTTGTGCATACATCGAGTGCCACCGAGTTAATCTGTTCTAGGCATAAGTTTGGGTCTGTGTTGCTTAGTATATCTTCCCAGCTTATATCGGTTAGGACTTGGTTTACTTGGTCCCACTTTATGTTTTTGTTATTGAAGTTGAATTTGGTGAATGCTCCCTCGTGACTAGTCTCATTTTGTCGGTCTGAGGCTCCACGCATACATGTCTGAACCTCAATTATGTTGTGATCTGAGTATATTGTTTTTGATATGGTGACATTTCTTATCAGATCATCATTGTTAGTGAAGATGAGGTCTAGTGTATTCTCCAGTCTAGTAGGCTCTATTATTTGCTGGTTTAAATTGAATTTTGTGCAGAGATTTAAAAGCTCGTGTGAGTGTGAGTTTTCATCAGAGCTGCCTCCTGGTGTTATTACTGCAACAATATTATTTGCTATATTCCTCCATTTTAGGTGCCTTAAGTTGAAACCCCCCAGGAGCAAGATGTTGGGTGCAGGAGCTGGAAGTTTTTCCAGACAGTGGTCAATTTTTAACAGCTGTTCCTGGAATTGCGGGGGATGTTGCATCCGGAGGCTTGTAGACTACCACAATGACTAGGTTTTGGTTCTCGACCTTTACTGCTAAAACTTCCACTACGTCATTTGAGGCATTTAAGCAGTTCTGTGCAAACAAGTGACTCTGCAATGTACAGGCCAACCCCCCCTTTTGCCTGTTTCACTCTGTCACATCTGTATAGGTTGTAACCTGGGATCCATATTTCGTTGTCCAAGTGTCCTTTATGTGGGTCTCAGTGAAAGCCGCGAACATTGCCTTTGCCTCTGCAAGCAGTCACGGATGAAAGGTATTTTGTTGTTTATTGCTGGCTTTAGACCCTGTATATTTGCAAAGAAGAATGTTATCGGACTGGTGGTATTGTTGGTACTGGGGGGGATTTTTTTTTTCCGGCATTAGTATCTGTATCTGTTGGTTTGGGGGTGGAGGCCATCGACTTTTGGTTCCACTCCAGGAATGACTGGATTTGGTGTACGATTTCGCCATTTCCTGCCAGTTTTTTTTCCTTCCTGGCACTAAAAAACCTCTCCCTCTTGAGGGGCTGTGGCTACCCAGGTTTTCCCATGGCCTGGTGTTTTGTATCTTTTTGTCCCCTTTAGTTGGTATGCCTGGCAATTTAAGTATAGCACAGTCTTTCCTGTACTGAAGAGGTACACTTTTCAGGGTGAAAAGCTTACAGGAAGGGAGTTTGCATTTTCCTTTTGTCATATGGGCAGGGACATTTTCTAGGGTGGTCATAGTTGCATGTCCCATCGTTTTTCCAGATTTCCCATGCCAGCAGATACCAAGTGCATAGTATGTGCACAGGCTTGGTTTCCGTTTGCCTTGGGTTTCTGTGACTGTATTCCCTGTTGGTGCATGTTTCCCTGTCTTATTCCTATCCTCCTTAGCACCAACAATGGAGCTCCCACCAGTTGTTTTTGGTAATTTATCCTCACTATTGCTATTGGAGTCCTCTTGTTTGCTATTTCCTGCGGTATTTCTGGTTTGCAATATTGGTTTTATCTTATCTTTGACTACACTTGTTTGCCTACTATGGCTCCTGTCCTGTCCTGCAGATTTCAGGTATCTTTATCATTGCCAATCATGGCCTATTTACAGTGGAATATACGCGGCCTCAGGGATAATCGGGGTGAGCTTCAGATGTTACTCTCCCAGTTATCCCCTGTTGGTGTTTGCTTACAGGAACCAAAATTACACTCTGCTGTTATCTCTCCCATCTCAGGCTATAATTTACTGTATTCTTCAGATCCTTTTCCTGATGGGACCTTTAAGAAAAGTGCCCTTCTTCTATGCACTGATATTCCGTACCATCAGCTATTTGTTCGTACTTCGCTGCATTGCACAGCAGCCCGTATCCACTTGCATAGGTGGTATATCCTCTGTTCTTTATATCTCTCTCCTTCTCGGGCATTATCTATTCCGGATATTGCCTTTCTTGTTTCATCATTACCACCACCGATTCTGTTACTTGGTGATTTTAATGCCCACCATTTCCTCTGGGGGGGTCTCACTGTGATTCCCGTGGCACTCAGTTAGAGGCTTTTCTTGCCACCCACCCCCTGCATGTTTTAAATACAGGTACTCACACCCATTTTGATCCTCGTACTCACACTCTCTCTTGCATCGATCTCTCAGTCTGCTCTTCCTCCACCGCATTAGACTTCACTTGGTCTGTTCTTCCGGACTTACATGACAGCGATCATTTCCCAATCATTCTTACTTCCCCTTCATATTCACCACCTCTTCACATCCCACGCTGGCAATTTGATCAGGCAAATTGGAACCTTTACTCACACCTAACTGTTTTTAGAGAGGTTCCTTCTTCGTCCTCCATCGATGAGCTTTTACACCTCTTCTCGTCCTCCATTTTAACTGCAGCTTCTCATTCTATACCCCAAACTTCAGGCAGGCATTCTCAGAAATGCGTGCCTTGGTGGTCTCCTGCTTGTGCTTGTGCAGTACGTTTGAAACGCGCTGCATGGAGCAGGTACCGGTACAATAGAACCACAGAGAGACTTCTTGATTTTAAGCAGAAGCATGCGATCGCTCGCCGTGTCATCCGTGATGCTAAACACACTTGCTGGCGAGATTATGTCTCCACCATCACCTCTGCTTCATCTATGAGTGCAGTCTGGAAAAAAGTACGAAAACTGAGTGGTAAATATTCTCCTGACCCGGCTCCTGTTCTGTGGGTTGCCGGTGTTGATATAGCAAACCCATTAGATGTTGCCAATGAAATTGGCAATCATCTGGTCCGTATTTCTCAGGGACTCCATCTATGCCCCTCATTTCTTTCCTCAAAGTCTGCCAGAGAGTTAGCACCCTTGGACTTTTCTTCTCTCTGAGAAGAACAGTATAATGTGCCTTTTACACTTCAAGAACTGGAGGCAACACTCTCAGCTTGCCGATCATCGGCAGCTGGGCCCAACAACATTCATATTCATATGCTACAACATTTACATCAGTCAGCCCTTGCAGTCCTATTACGCCTTTATAATCTTATTTGGTCACAAGGAGTTCTTCCACAGCTGTGGAAATCCGCCATTGTTCTCCCTTTCCACAAACCAGGCACTACGGGACATGAAACCTCCCACTATCGTCCCATTGCTCTTACCAGTGCAGTTTGCAAAGTGATGGAACGCCTAGTAAATAGACGTTTAGTGTGGTATTTAGAGACACAACAGTCTCTCCACTCGTCAATATGGCTTTAGTAAGGGACGTTCTACCATAGACCCCTTACTATGCTTGGATACGTATGTTCGTAATTGCTTTGCGAATAACCACTCAGTTATTGCCATATTTTTTGTCCTTGAGAAGGCATATGACACAACTTGGAGGTATAATATTTTAGCCCAAGCCCATTCCTTAGGCCTTCGAGGCAATCTACCATTCTTCCTTAAGAACTTTTTAACTGACAGGTATTTCCATGTTCGGGTTAATAAAGTGCTCTCCCCGGACTTTATCCAAGCTGAAGGTGTCCCCCAGGGATGTGTTCTGAGCACAACACTTTTTCTCCTTGCTATTAATGATTTGGCCTCTAGTCTTCCATCAAATATTTGGTCATCACTCTATGTTGATGACTTCACTATTGCCTGTGCAGGCGCTGACTGTCACCTTATTACAGTTTCTCTCCAGCATGCAGTCGACCGTGTTTCCAATTGGGCCACCACACATGGGTTTAAATTTTCCAGCACTAAAACCCACCAAATTACTTTCACTAGACGCTCTGTCATCGATCATCCTTTGTACCTCTATGGCTCCCGTATCCCTGAACGTGATACAGTCAAGTTTCTGGGCCTCCTCTTTGATCGTAGGTTATCCTGGAAACCTCACATTACCTCTCTGAAGGCAACTTGTCACAGCCGGCTGAACCTTCTTATAACCTTTGCTCATCTTTCATGGGGAGCTGATCGTCGAACCCTCCTTCGCCTACATTCCACCCTTATTTTATCGAAACTTGATTATGGTGAACAGATCTATTCAGCGGCATCTCCTGCTACTCTCTCTAGCCTTAACCCCATTCATCACCAAGGATTACGTTTATGCCTTGGTGCTATTCGCTCTTTCCCCTGTCGAGAGCCTCTATGCAGAAGCGAATGTTCCATCCTTATCCGATCGCCGTGATGCCCATTGCCTTCGCTACTATGTACGCTCTCATGATCTCCGCAATCCTTCCATTTATAGAATGGTCACTGATATTAGTAGACATTCTTTATTTGTTTGCCGCCCCTGTTTACTCCGTCCCTTCTCTCTTCGCCTTCATTCGCTCTTGTCTTCTCTTCAATTACCACCTTTCTATGTACATGTAGCATCTCACTTTTCCCTACCCCCCTGGGAAGTTCCAGCTGTTCGAGTCTCTTCTTTCTCTCTCCCTTTCTCGAAAGCCCAACTGTCTATGGTCGCTTCCCGCTCTCTTTTTCTTGACCACTTTCACTCTCATTCTCATGCCATTGCTGTGTACACAGATGGCTCTAAGTCTTCTGACGGTGTAGGATTCACAGCAGTGTTTCCGGACAGCGTCATACAAGGGCATTTACTATCTTCGGCTAGTATTTTTACTGCTGAATTGTATGCCATCCTTACAGCACTTATCCATATTGCATCTATGCCTGTGTCATCATTTGTGGTTGTCTCAGACTCCCTCAGTGCTTTACAGGCTATACAGAAATTTGATACACCTCACCCCTTAGTCCTCTGTATCCAACTTTGGCTACGCCGCATCTTTACCAAGCATAAAGATATTGTTTTTTGAGTCCCTGGTCATGTTGACGTACAGGGCAATGAACAGGCAGACACTGCTGCGCGGTCAGCAGTACATGACATACCAGTTTCATGTAGAGGTATTCCATTTACGGACTATTTTGCTGCAATATCTTCCCAACTTCACACCCGTTGGCAACAACTTTGTTCTACTATGCTCGGCAACAAACTTCAATCTATTAAACCGAGTATAGGTTACTGGCCATCTTCTTATCACCAGTGTCGAGGTTGGGAGACTACTCTCTCCCGTCTTCACATTGGCCATACTCATCTTACTCATGGATATCTCATGGAGAGGCGCCCTGCTCCTCTCTGTGAGAATTGCCAAGTTCCATTATCAGTCAGCCACATTCTGTTGGACTGCCCACTTTATCAACAGGCACGCAGAATTTACCTCCGTCGTCGTCTTCGCTCTGCTGCTCTCTCTTTACCTTCCCTTCTCGCTGATGGACCCACCTTTCATCCAGACTCTCTCATTGACTTTTTGACAACAACTGACTTGCTTCACAAATTCTGATACCTTCAGCCCTTTCTACTTCAATCTCTTGCTACCCTCTACCCCCGTACTATCCCCTGCTCCGCTGTTTTCTGTAACCTACTGATCATCCCTCCTCCCTTCTGCCATCCAATACCCTCGCTTCCTTCCCTACCCTGCAGCGCTGTATAGCCCTTGTGGCTTAGCGCTTCTTTTTGATTATAATAATAATAATTCAACACGCTACCCAACCTACCATTAATTTGCACCTGAATCATGGCTTCTGCATACAATATCTTCACCCATTTTACTATTCCCTCCCCAAAACCCATACGTCTTAAATTGTCAACCATGTACTCCCTACTCACACCGTCGTAAGCATTCTCCCAGTCAATGCCCAAAATTCCACCCCACTTACAACCCTTTAAAAATTCCCTAATTCGACTATGTCCATCCCTCATACTCCGACCCAGAATTCCCAACTGACCCTTGTGCACAATACCACCTATCACCCTCTTCATCCTGTTCCCTAGAATCTTCGCAAAAATCTTATAATCCGTACACATTAAAGATATGGCTCTGTAAGTGCTCAGTGTTCTCCCCTCCTTCTTTTTCTTTACTAGCACGACCACACCCATCCTTTGTGACATTCCTAATTTCCCTTCCTTCAGCATGCAATTCATTACCTGAACCAAACAATCATAGTAGGGAAACAAGTGTAGTCAAAGATAAGATAAAACCAATATTGCAAACTAGAAATACCGCAGGAAATAGCAAGCAAGAGGACTCCACTAGCAATAGTGAGGATATATTACCAAAAACAACTAGTGGGAGCTCCATTGTTGGTGCTAGGGAGGATAGGAATAAGACAGGGAAACATGCACCAACAGGGAATACAGTCACAGAAACCCAAGGCAAACGGAAACCAAGCCTGTGCACATACTATGCACTCGGTATCTGCTGGCATGGGAAATCTGGAAAAACAGATGGGACGTGCAACTATGACCACCCTAGGAAATGCCATGCCCATATGACAACAGGAAAATGCAAACTCCCTTCCTGTAAGCTTTTTCAACCTGAACTGTGTACCTCTTCAGTACAGGAAAGACTGTGCTATAACTTAAATTGCCAGGCATACCATCTAAAGGGGACAAAAAGATGCAAAATATCCAGGCCATGGGAAAACCTGGGTAGCCACAGCCACTCAAGAGGGAGAGGTTTTTTAGTGCCAGGAAGGAAAAAAAACTGGCAGGAAATGGCAGAAATCGTACACCAAATCCAGTCATTCCTGGAGTGGAACCACAGTCGATGGCCTCCACTCCAAACCAACAGATACAGATACTAATGCCGGAAAAAAAATCCCCCCCCAGTACCAACAATACCACCAGTCCGATAACATTCTTCTTTGCAAATATACAGGGTCTAAAGCCAGCAACAAACAACAAAATACCTTTCATCCGTGGACTGCTTGCAGAGGCAAAGGCAATGTTCGCGGCTTTCACTGAGACCCACATAAAGGATCACTTGGACAACGAAATATGGATCCCAGGTTACAACCTATACAGATGTGACAGAGTGAACAGGCAAAAGGGGGGGGGTTGGCCTGTACATTGCAGAGTCACTTGTTTGCACAGAACTGCTAAATGCCTCAAATGATGTAGTGGAAGTTTTAGCAGTAAAGGTCGAGAACCAAAACCTAGTCATTGTGATAGTCTACAAGCCTCCGGATGCAACATCCCAGCAATTCCAGGAACAGCTGTTAAAAATTGACCACTGTCTGGAAAACCTTCCAGCTCCTGCACCCAACATCTTGCTCCTGGGGGATTTCAACTTAAGGCACCTAAAATGGAGGAATATAGCAAATAATATTGTTGCAGTAATAACACCAGGAGGCAGCTCTGATGAAAACTCACACTCATGCGAGCTTTTAAATCTCTGCACAAAATTCAATTTAAACCAGCAAATAATAGAGCCTACTAGACTGGAGAATACACTAGACCTCATCTTCACTAACAATGATGATCTGATAAGAAATATCACCATATCAAAAACAATATACTCAGATCACAACATAATAGAGGTTCAGTCATGTATGCGCGGAGCCCCAGACCGACATAATGAGATTAGTCACGAGGGAGCATTCACCAAATTCAACTTCAATAACAAAAACATAAAGTGGGACCAAGTAAACCAAGTCCTAACCGATATAAGCTGGGAAGATATACTAAGCAACACAGACCCCAACTTATGCCTAGAACAGATTAACTCGGTGGCACTCGATGTATGCACAAGGCTTATTCCTCTAAGAAAAAGGAGGAGTAGATGTAAAACAGAAAGAGACAGGCGCTCCCTTTACAGGCGACGGAAAAGAATAACAGAGCGGCTAAAAGAGGTCAGTATATCTGAAATGCGTAGGGAGACACTGGTCAGAGAAATAGCAAGCATCGAACTTAAGCTAAAAGAATCCTTTAGGAGTCAGGAATCGCGGGAAGAAACTAAAAGCCATAAATGAAATCGAAAGAAACCCAAAGTATTTCTTCTCCTATGCCAAATCAAAATCGAGAACAACGTCCAGTATTGGGCCCCTACTTAAACAGATGGGTCCTACACAGATGACAGCAAGGAAATGAGTGAGCTACTCAAGTCCCAATATGACTCAGTTTTGAGCAAGCCGCTAACCAGACTGAGAGTCGAAGATCAAAATGATTTTTTTAAATGAGAGAGCCACAAAATTTGATTAACACAAGCCTATCCGATGTTATCCTGACGCCAAATGACTTCGAACAGGCGATAAATGACATGCCCATGCACTCTGCCCCAGGGCCAGACTCATGGAACTCTGTGTTCATCAAGAACTGCAAGAAGCCCTATCACGAGCCTTTTCCATCCTATGGAGAGGGAGCATGGACCGGGGGTCGTCCCACAGTTACTAAAAAACAACAGATATAGCCCCACTCCACAAAGGGGGCAGTAAAGCAACAGCAAAGAACTACAGACCAATAGCACTAACATCCCATATCATAAAAATCTTTGAAAGGGTCTAAGAAGCAAGATCACCACCCATCTAGAAACCCATCAGTTACACAACCCAGGGCAACATGGGTTTAGAACAGGTCGCTCCTGTCTGTCTCAACTATTGGACCACTACGACAAGGTCCTAAAAGCACTAGAAGACAAAAAGAATGCAGATGTAATATATACAGACTTTGCAAAAGCCTTCGACAAGTGGTGACCATGGCGTAATAGCGCACAAAATGCGTGCTAAAGGAATAACAGGAAAAGTCGGTCGATGGATCTATAATTTCCTCACTAACAGAACACAGAGAGTAGTCGTCAACAGAGTAAAGTCCGAGGCAGCTACGGTGAAAAGCTCTGTTCCACAAGGCACAGTACTCGCTCCCATCTTGTTCCTCATCCTTATATCCGACATAGACAAGGATGTCAGCCACAGCACCGTGTCTTCCTTTGCAGATGACACCCGAATCTGCATGACAGTGTCTTCCATTGCAGACACTGCAAAGCTCCAGGCAGACATCAACAAATCTTTCAGTGGGCTGCAGAAAAACAATATGAAGTTCAACGATGAGAAATTTCAATACTCAGATATGGTAAACATGAGGAAATTTAAATCTTCATCAGAGTACAAAACAAATTCTGGCCACAAATAGAGCGAAACACCAACGTCAAAGACCTGGGAGTGATCATGTTGGAGGATCTCACCTTCAAGGACCATAACATTGTATCAATCGCATTTGCTAGAAAAAATGACAGGATGGATAATGAGAACCTTCAAAACTAGGGAGGCCAAGCCCATGATGACACTCTTCAGGTCACTTGTTCTATCTAGGCTGGAATATTGCTGCACACTAACAGCACCTTTCAAGGCAGGTGAAATTGCCGACCTAGAAAATGTACAGAGAACTTTCACGGCGCGCATAACGGAGATAAAACACCTCAATTATTGGGAGCGCTTGAGGTTCCTAAACCTGTATTCCCTGGAACGCAGGAGGGAGAGATACATGATTATATACACCTGGAAAATCCTAGAGGGACTAGTACCGAACTTGCACAGGAAAATCACTAACTACGAAAGCAAAAGACTTGGCAGACGATGCACCATCCCCCCAATGAAAAGCAGGGGTGTCACTAGCACGTTAAGAGACCATACAATAAGTGTCAGGGGCCCGAGACTGTTCAACTGCCTCCCAGCACACATAAGGGGGATTACCAACAGACCCCTGGCAGTCTTCAAGCTGGCACTGGACAAGCACCTAAAGTCAGTTCTGGATCAGCCGGGTATCCCCCCCCAGTACCAACAATACCACCAGTCCGATAACATTCTTCTTTGCAAATATACAGGGTCTAAAGCCAGCAACAAACAACAAAATATCTTTCATCCGTGGACTGCTTGCAGAGGCAAAGGCAATGTTCGCTGCTTTCACTGAGACCCACATAAAGGATCACTTGGACAACGAAATATGGATCCCAGGTTACAACCTATACAGATGTGACAGAGTGAACAGGCAAAAGGGTGGGGTTGGCCTGTACATTGCAGAGTCACTTGTTTGCACAGAACTGCTTAATGCCTCAAATGACGTAGTGGAAGTTTTAGCAGTAAAGGTCGAGAACCAAAACCTAGTCATTGTGGTAGTCTACAAGCCTCCGGATGCAACATCCAGCAATTCCAGGAACAGCTGTTAAAAATTGACCACTGTCTGGAAAATCTCCAGCTCCTGCACCCAACATCTTGCTCCTGGGGGATTTCAACTTAAGGCACCTAAAATGGAGGAATATAGCAAATAATATTGTTGCAGTAATAACACCAGGAGGCAGCTCTGATGAAAACTCACACTCACACGAGCTTTTAAATCTCTGCACAAAATTCAATTTAAACCAGCAAATAATAGAGCCTACTAGACTGGAGAATACACTAGACCTCATCTTCACTAACAATGATGATCTGATAAGAAATGTCACCATATCAAAAACAACATACTCAGATCACAACATAATTGAGGTTCAGACATGTATGCGTGGAGCCCCAGACCGACAAAATGAAACTAGTCACGAGGGAGCATTCACCAAATTCAACTTCAATAACAAAAACATAAAGTGGGACCAAGTAAACCAAGTCCTAACCGATATAAGCTGGGAAGATATACTAAGCAACACAGACCCAAACTTATTGCCTAGAACAGATTAACTCGGTGGCACTCGATGTATGCACAAGGCTTATTCCTCTAAGAAAAAGGAGGAGTAGATGTAAAATAGAAAGAGACAGGCGCTCCTTTACAGGCGACGGAAAAGAATAACAGAGCGGCTAAAAGAGGTCAATATATCTGAAATGCGCAGGGAGACACTGGTCAGAGAAATAGCAAGCATCGAACTTAAGCTAAAAGAATCCTTTAGGAGTCAGGAATCGCGGGAAGAACTAAAAGCCATAAATGAAATCGAAAGAAACCCAAAGTATTTCTTCTCCTATGCCAAATCAAAATCGAGACAACGTCCAGTATTGGGCCCCTACTTAAACAAGATGGGTCCTACACAGATGACAGCAAGGAAATGAGTGAGCTACTCAAGTCCCAATATGACTCAGTTTTTAGCAAGCCACTAACCAGACTGAGAGTCGAAGATCAAAATGAATTTTTTATGAGAGAGCCACAAAATTTGATTAACACAAGCCTATCCGATTTTTATCCTGACGCCAAATGACTTCGAACAGGCGATAAATGACATGCCCATGCACTCTGCCCCAGGGCCAGACTCATGGAACTTTTGTGTTCATCAAGAACTGCAAGAAGCCCCTATCACGACCCTTTTTCCCATCCTATGGAGAGGGAGCATGGACACGGGGGGTCGTGCCCTCAGTTACTAAAAACAACAGACATAGCCCCACTCCAAAAGGGGGCAGTAAAGCAACAGCAAAGAACTACAGCCAATAGCACAAAACATCCCCTATCATAAAAATCTTTGAAAGGGTCCTAAGAAGCAAGATCACCACCCATCTAGAAACCCATCAGTTACACAACCCAGGGCAACAATGGGTTTAGAACAGGTCGCTCCTGTCTGTCTCAACTACTGGATCACTACGAAAAAGGTCCTAAATGCACTAGAAGACAAAAAGAATGCAGATGTAATATATACAGACTTTGCAAAAGCCCTTCGACAAGTGTGACCATGGCGTAATAGCGCACAAAATGCGCGCTAAAGGAAATAACAGGAAAAGTCGGTCGATGGATCTATAATTTCCTCACTAAAAGAACACAGAGAGTAGTCGTCAACAGAGTAAAGTCCGAGGCAGCTACGGTGAAAAGCTCTGTTCCACAAGGCCACAGTACTAGCTCCCATCTTGTTCCTCATCCCCATATCCGACATAGACAAGGATGTCAGCCACAGCACCGTGTCTTCCTTTGCAGATGACACCCCCAATCTGCATGACAGTGTCTTCCATTTGCAGACACTGCAAGGCTCAGGCGGACATCAACCAAATCTTTCAGTGGGCTGCAGAAAACAATATGAAGTTCAACGATGAGAAATTTCAATTACTCAGATATGGTAAACATGAGGAAATAAATCTTCATCAGAGTACAAAACAAATTTCTGGCCACAAAATAGAGCGAAACACCAACGTCAAAAAACCTGGAGTGATCATGTCGGAGGATCTCACCTTCAAGGACCATAACATTGTATCAATCGCATCTGCTAGAAAAATGACACGATGGATAAGGGAACCTTCAAAACTAGGGAGGCCAAGCCCATGATGACACTCTTCGGTCACTTGTTCTATCTAGGCTGGAATATTGCTGCAACACTAACAAGCACCTTTCAAGGCAGGTAAAATTTGCCCCGACCTAGAAAATGTACAGAGAATTTTCCCACGGCGCGCATAACGGAGAAAAACACCTAAATTATTGGAGCGCTTGAGGTTCCTAAACCTGTATTCCCTGGAACGCAGGAGGGAGAGATACATGATTATATACACCCTGAAAATCCTAGAGGGACTAGTACCGAACTTGCACACGAAAATCACTCACTACGAAAGCAAAAGACTTTGGGAGACGATGCACCACCCCCCAATGAAAAGCAGGGGTGTCACTAGCACGTTAAGAGACCATACAATAAGTGTCAGGGGCCCGAGACTGTTCAACTGCCTCCCAGCACACATAAGGGGATTACCAACAGACCCTGGCAGTCTTCAAGCTGGCACTGGACAAGCACCTAAAGTCAGTTCCTGATCAGCCGGGCTGTGGCTCGTACGTTGGTTTGCGTGCGGCCAGCAGCAACAGCCTGGTTGATCAGGGCGCTGATCCACCAGGAGGCCTGGTCACACACCCCGGGGCCACGGGGGGGTTGACCCCCGAAAAATCTCTCCAGGTAAACTACGAAAGCAAAAGACTTGGCAGACGATGACCAACCACCCCCAATGAAAAGCAGGGGTGTCACTAGCACGTTAAGAGACCATACAATAAGTGTCAGGAGCCCGAGACTGTTCAACTGCCTCCCAGCACACATAAGGGGGATTACCAACAGACCCCTGGCAGTCTTCAAGCTGGCACTGGACAAGCACCTAAAGTCAGTTCCGGATCAGCCGGGCTGTGGCTCGTACGTTGGTTTGCGTGCAGCCAGCAGCAACAGCCTGGTTGATCAGGCTCTGATCCACCAGGAGGCCTGGTCACAGACTGGGCCGCGGGGGCGTTGACCCCCGGAACTCTCTCCAGGTAAACTCCAGGTAATAAGAAAAGAAAAGAGAGATTGTCTTTTTTGCAAGGGTACTCATTTTTCTAAGAATTGCAATGCATGCAATTCATGGAATGATAAAGTTGAAAGATTGGAGGAACTTGACAGATGTATCAGATGTCTAGGTAATCACAATGTAAAGGATTGTCATGCCAAATTAAACAACTGTTGTCAATGTCACAAAGTAAGACACCATATAGTCATGTGTAAGGGTCTATATGACAATGTTGATAATAATGATAATGTTGACAATCCTGACACAACAGTAGCTAATGTAAAAATTGCTGCTAATGTTAATAATGATGGTTTTGCTGAAGTAGCCTTACCTGTGTTACAGGTAAAAATTGATAATAAAAGGCATAAATCAAAAAATGTAAATGCATTATTGGACCAGGGATCCCAGCATACGTTCATTAAACGTAAATGTCTTGATGGTATGAAAGTACAGATGGGAGATCCCACAACTTTAAAATTATCTGGTTTTCTCTCGGATAAAAGGGCTCAATTGTATGACACTGTTTATGTAACTGTCAGGTTGGGCAATGAGAAAAAACGTGTTAATGCAGTAATTGTAGATAGACTTCCAGAGAAAATATCTACAGTAGGGCTTAGTAAAGCTACAGAAAGACTTTCACATATTGTAAATTTAGCACCTTCTGGTGTAAGTGATGATTCTGTAGGCCCAATAAATATTTTGATAGGTAGTGACTATTATGCCTCCTTTGTAAAGGGTATGGTAAAGAAATATGGTGTCACCCTTTTGAAGACTGCAGGAGGCCATGTAATGTATGGTAGGATTCCCGTAATAATAATTCATGACTAGAGGAAACTACAAATACCATAACTGTGTGTCTTACTCATGAAATCATGCCCCAGTATAATTCTTCCATAGAGGATTGTGTGGAGGCAGTGCATAAATTGTGGGAATTAGGCAGCATTGGAATAAATGTAAATGAAGAAAGTCCAGACGATTCTTTTACTCAGGAACATTAAGTGAGAGATGTAAAATTTGAATCTGGACAATACTGGGTACGACTTCCGTGGAGACTGAACCATCCAGAATTGCCCACTAATTACAGAATGGCATATGGACAGTTAAAGGCTCAGCTCCACGAACTGAGTAAGACACCAGAATTGTTAACTGCCTATAATGATATAATTGGTGAGCAGTTAATTAATAAATTTATAGAAGAGGTTTTTTTTTATATTTTATTTAAAAGACATACATAGTACATAAAAGTAAACGACAAATTACATAGTGAAAACAGTGATGAAAAATTCTGCATAGTACATGTACTTTCCAATTAACATATTACATCTGAAAGACACAAATCTGTACAGTAAACAATGACCACTCCAATCCTTGAAGTAATGACATTATGTCTGGAACACTAAATCTAACCTAAAGACTCCTTGGCAAGTACATCTAATTCCTGATTGTACATCCTGCCACTGAATGTACACCTTACATTGTACATCCTGCCACGGAATGTACACCTTACATTGTACATCCTGCCACGGAATGTACACCTTACATTCTGAAAACACTACCCCCCCCCCCCCTTCTTGCATGTCAATCCACCTGACACGTAACAATCTTTATATGTAACTGTATATTGTATGAAATACTTTCATTATTCCATATTGAACAACATGATACGTTCAGTATCACTCAATGTATTGAGATAATATAAAATTCAATTCTACATGATTCATGTACAACGTATATCTACTAAACACCCAAACATATCACCTTCTCCAGGAAGGTATAAATATATACATATGTTACATACACTTTACAACACAACCAGTGAAACTACAAAAACCTAATCCTATGTCATCCATCAATTACCCTATAATATATATCAATTCAACGGTAACCTAAACCTACGGGCTCTATAGAGCTCCCATGAAAAAACAATATGTAATAAGAAAACAGGATAAGTCAAGCTTTCTAAAAATATTTCACCCATATCATTAAAACCACTACTAAGATGTAAGTCTGTTAGCACAAAACATAACAGTGCATGACCTTCACACGTCGATAAATACTGAAGCCTTCCTACCACACGCAATACTTCATGTGTATATATATATTTCGCATTCACAGAGTGCACCCACATTGTCATTTCATTACACACATACCAATAATTTCGTTGCAGATATGTAATATTCCATCACATTATGACATCTGTCATCCTTTGTCAATTGCATAATTAATAATTAAATTGAAGAACTTGTATCGTTCACAAAACAACCCGCTCATCACACAGTCAAAGGCACTTATGTCTTAGTGCTATATTCATTCTCTTCCACACTAAACCCTTTCACACCGTCCTTATCGGGAAGCCAGCCTGCCGTGACCCCTTACATTGCACGTAAATCCCATAAATCCCTCAACCGAAAACTCCGATAGCCCTCAGTAAAAGCAGTCTCCCAACTCCATCCATAAATTTCCCTATTACGACACTTAGTTCTGTAAAATGTCGCAGCTAACACCTTTATCCTCTCATCCACGCCCACCTCCCTCATGGCCCATGACGTATATATAAAATCCGTATTCATCTCTCAACCTGCGGGCTGAGAGGACGCTTTCCGAGTCTGCTCCTGCTTACACCTGGTGGCGAACCGTGTACTACAGTACGCAAGATGGCGGATCGTCAGGGTAGAAGAGTAAACACGGTCTGTGTTGAATTCATTCGTGGCTCTCTCAGTGGTGCAACAATGCATGTCTTGTTGCCTACCATTATTTGCGACATCTACGGCATCCCCACTGAGGAATTATATGGTGCGGCTCTCAATGGGATGTCGAGTTTTTTTTGTAAAATTCGCAAATGCCGGCTTTTACTCCAAGATTGTGGAAGCTTTTCAAGAGAGGAAAATGGTGGTGAATTCAGCCGTAGAGGTATGCCTGCATGACGTCTCCACATACGTCACCTGGGTCAAAGTAAGGAACGTGCCTTTCGAGGCGGAGGAGTATGTTATTCGGAAAGTTTTTGGTAAATACGGCACGGTACATGCAGCGACCAAGGGAGTGTGGAGGGAGGGCCCATATGAAGGGCTCCCAGAAGGCTCCTGCACCCTCAAGATGACATTAAAACAGCCGATTCCATCTCACTTTCATCTAGAACACTACAGGACCCAAGTTTTTGTTCACTATGCAGGCCAACGTAAGACATGCCAGTTATGCAACTCGTATGACCATATGGCTGCTCAGTGCTCCAGACGCCTGGTTGTACGCATCCGGGAACCTTCTCCTGTGGTCCTAAGAACCGAGGCCTTTGATGTGGAGACTGGTCCCTCGCCTGAACAAGGACCTAAGCTTTGGAGTGAGGAAGTACAACAAGAGGAGACGTGGGCTATGGCATGTGCCACCCTGTCGGTGGACACTACAAACGTGCCCACGCCACCTGTGGGGCCTACGGAGCCTGTGGAGTTGTCACAGGAAAGTTTGCTGGAGAACGTGCTAAACGATCTCCTGGATGGGGCAGAGCATAGCCCAGACGTTTCACCGGAGTGTCAAGAAGTGGTGAAGGATGATTCGCCAAATATGGGAGACCTGGACGTGACTCCAATGACACGGTTGCATGAGGTGGTGGTGGAAGTCCACCAGGAGGTTTCGTCTGGTGAGGAGATGTGTGTGGAAGTTGGTTCCCGCAAACGGACGGCAGGAGTGTCGGATATGGACGAGGTCCTGACACCGGGACAGCGTCCAGGGAAGAAATTATGGTCAAAAGTGGTTGAGGCGCCTCTTGCAGACGGGGTAGTGGCAAGCGCCCAGCATATGGGTAGGGTACGGGGGGATGAGGGGGGCCTTGGGAAGTCAAAGGTCAAAGAAGGTCAGTGTAATGTACGTGTGGGAACGGGAAAGACCCACAAACATAGAGGAAAACCTCCTTTTGTGAATTCAAGTGTGTTACCATCAATGTAAATGGCCTGCAGGCAGAGTTTAAGTGTGTGTGGATGGAGTGGTTCTTGCGCAGGTACGCTGTGGATGTATGTTTCATACAAGAGCACAATTATAAGTTTGGGCGAGAGTTACGGTTAAAAGGCTACCGAATGTATGTTAGCAGTTCTTTAAAATTAAAGGGTGGGGTAGCTATAGTGGTGAAGGAGTCCAGCCCTTGGTGTGTCTTAAGATGGGAGGGGGGAGGTGGGAGGGTGGTGAGGGTAGATGGGTACTGGGGTGAGGTGAGGGTTTGTTTTATTGGCGTTTACATGCCAGCGGAAAGCAACACTAAAGTTAAAATAGAATTTGTGAGGGAGGCTTTAACGTTTTACACTCGGGGTTTGCCGTTCATTACCGTCATGGGTGGGGATTGGAATTGCGTTATCCACCATGGCAATGTTGAGCCGCGGGGGGCGGGGTGTGTTTTACCTGTCTTACGGAATCTGCTGGGGGATGCAGGGGTTTATGATGTGGTGGGGTGGGGTGGGTGGGGGGTGGAGCATACGTTCGTTTACAGGGGCTATGCGGCCCGTCTGGATAGACTTTATGTAACACAAGGAATTTGAGTTGGGCACGTACAGACCTTTGATGTGGGGTTTTCAGATCACCATGCAGTGCTAGCGGACTTGAACTGAGATGGAATAATCAGGGTTTATCCAGGTTATTGGAAACTGAACGTGCGGCTATTGGAGGGGGAGGGGGATGGGTCAGCTTTTCAGGACTGGTGGAAGAATATCTGGGAAACGCGACGAGCAGGTGAATGTTTGTTGGAATGGTGGGAAATGCGTGCCAAACCCGGAATAGCGAGTTATTATAAGAAGTGGGGAAAAGAGGAGGCGAGGTGGAGGTATGGGCTGCAAAACTATCTGGAGGGGCAGCTAAATGATTACTATGTGGGGGGCGGGAGTAGTAGTAGGTATGACGACATTGAACATCTTCGTAGTCGACTTGCAGAAATTCACAATGAACGTTTCAATGTGGTTAGAGTCAGAGCAGGTATGGAAGAAGTGCTATGGGGTGACAAACCTTTGGGTTGTGTCTTGCACAAATTTAAGGTCAGGTAACAGGTGACGTCCCTCTTGCAATTGGAAGTATGCATGGGTTTGGGTGGTTACCTGCCGGGTCAAGTACTTCTCACCATGGACAGCATGAGTTTTTATGCTGATCTATGGTTTGGGGAAAAGCTACGGAGGGGAGTAGGGGGGGTCCATGTGGGTGGCCTGGTGAGGAGGGATTTCAGAAAAGTTATAACTGACAGGGATAGAACGGTACTAGAAGGTAGAATTTGAGTGGAGGAGGTAGAGGAGGCGATTTTTAGTATGAGTAAAGGAGAGGCACCAGGAATAGATGGCATTTCGAATGATTTTTATAGGGCGCATTGGGGAAGTATTAAGCATTGTTTGGTTGATGTATTAAATTGCATGCTCATGGAGGGGAGGTTAGGTATGTCGCAAAGTATGGGGGTAGTTGTGCTGGTGCCCAAAAAGGGAGGGGGGAGGGGTCTGAGTGCATATAGAGCAATATCTCTTATGTGTTCTGACTATAAAATCTTTGCAAAAGTTTTAGGAAGCAGAATGAGGAAGGTTATGGGGTCGGTTATTCACGAGGGACAGCTAGGCATACCAGGTAGGTGCATGAGGGACGGACATGTATGTATTAGGGAGTTTTTGGAGGAATGTCAAGGGGGGGTGTCCTCGGGCTTGACTGGCAAAATGCTTATGACTGTGTTGATAGGGATTTATTGAGGCTTATTTTATTGAAGCAGGGTTTTGGAGAGGAGACTGTAAGATGGGTTGATACCTTGTATGCCACGGCTATGGTGTGCATACAGGTAAACGGTAAATTGGGGCAGCCGGTCCGTACGGAAAGGGGTTTGAGGCAAGGGTGCCCCCTCTCTCAGCTGCTTTTTGCTAGTATGCAAAACCCCTTTTATGAGCTGGTGGATGGTGGTTTGAGGCGTGGAACGCTGAGCAGCGACCATGCAGGGCGTGTGGTCGGGTACGTAGATGATACCACAATTTTGTTAAAAGGGGAGGAGGATTTGCAGATCGTGGGATGGATTGTTGAGTTTTTTGGGGCAGAGTCTGGCATGTGCGTCAATAAGGCAAAATCGAAATTATTGGAGGTGGGTACATGGTGGGTACATGGGTGGGGGGGAGGTTGGGCGAAAGGTATGGGTGGTCAGTCGTGGTGCAACTTAGAATATGTGGTATTGTGTACATGGCAGATGAGAGGGAGAGCCAAAGGGTAAACTCTGAATTGGTGGTTAACAAGGCTTTAGATCGACTTCGTGGGTTAAGAGCTGGGGATGTCTCGTTGCAACAGAGGACAGTAGTGGTTAATACACTTGTTTATAGTAAAGTATGGGGTGTGGCTGCAGTGTACCCTTTAAGAGATATGGATATTCAGGAACTGCAGAGAAGGGTCTTACGTTATGTTTGGGGTTTCAGGAGAGCTTGGTTAAGTCGGGAGGTTGTCATGACCCATGTTCGTCGTGGGGGTTTAGGTCTCTTGGCTTTGGGGCCATGGGTGAAGGCCCTCTATGTAAAGCAGCGGTTCCTCAGGGCGGGCGGTGAGAAGGGCATCTGGGTGGGTCGGATAATGATCAAAATGCGTAAATGGTGGAGCGGCAGGGGATTAATCGAGTGTGAGGACATGCTACGTTTGTTGTTAAAGTTGAGAAATGCGCAACGGATCCAGGTGGGGCAAATGGTCAGCATATATTGTCGTAGGGAAATTGTCCAGGGATTGTCTGTTTTTCCGCTGTATAATTGGGGGGAAATATGGGAAGGATTTTGTAAACTTAAGTTGGCACCAAGGGTTCGTGAATTGGTGTACAGATTTGTCATGGGGATTTTAGCATCAAAATCGGTCTTACATAGGATGGGTTTGGTAAGGGAGGCGGATTGCTTGCGTTGCAGTCTCGAAGAAACAGCTTTCCATGCTGTCTACTTTTGTGATACCTTGGACAAAGTTCGTTCGTGGTTGGGGCGGGTTTTAGATTTTCTTAGTGGGGGAAGTATTTCAATCTTATGGGCCTTAACATTGGATGTTAGTGGAGTATCAAGTGAGGTACGAAGAGCAATAATGTACGTGGTGGCTGATTTCCTCTATATCTCGTGGGGTTTGCGGGAAACCGGGGGATCAGTTAGGATCAGGGCAATTGCGGCAGGTATCTACAGAACGTATTGCAGAAATAAACTCATATATGGTAGAAGTTGGGATAATAGTTTTCCTGCAAAGTATCGAAGTCTTACTGTCCAAATGTTGCTGCAACTGCAGGTGGGGTAAGGCAACGGGGGGCTGGACTCCCCCTGTGGTAGCACCAAATGGTATGTTAGAGACTTCAGGGTAGAGGGCGGGTTTTAGGGAGTGACATGTATGTATTATGAATGGTGCTGTGCGTCTGTGTGTGTATGGTTGTGGCGTTGTGTGGCACTGAGATCTTGGATTAATCATAAAATAGTCATGCATTTTGATAATACAGATAAAAAGCAATATTTCAGTATTTGTTCCAGCCTCTAAAAAGGGGAAATTTGGTTCCCACTATACCCGGGGGTTTGGTGAAGTATGTTGGGTTTTCCTGGAATTCCCTTTTGGTTTAGTTTAGTTTTTGTAAGGGATGCCACGCTGATGTCCCCGCTAAAGAAAACGTTATTCGGGGCCTTTAAGGGGAATGTAGAAAGCAACCTTTTGGTGATTTGTAAATTTTTGTGAAGGGAAAAAAATGCATTTGCCTGAGTTTTGGGTTTTTGTATATGAAAGTGGGGGCTCCGCTGTGGGGAAAGGGGGGGGGGGGTTGAGATTAAAAAGTCCTATTTTTGTAATCTAGGCCATTAAAGTTCCTGGACAGCGTTTTTGTGGAATGTTTTTTCCTCACCGGGATATCACATAAAAATTTTTTTTTATCTTTTATGGTGCATATAGTCAGTTGTGTTCAATTAAGCACCTTTATAATATCACTGTAACAAGAAAGGGTTACTTTTTGGGGGTTTTTAATTAGTTGAAAACTAAATATGGGGTTGGTCGGGTTTTAGGTGTTTAGTTTTTCCCTCAATGTAATCATACATTTAGATCTGAAAAAATCTTATGTTAATTTTAAAGGATTTTTTTCATGTTTTGATTCCTTTTCAGTATATGCAAAACCAAAAATAAAGAACACCATTTTTTATTTCAAGAGTCTGTAGGTTTTGATAGTTATTTTATATAACCATATTTCATTGAGTGTACAATGTTTAGTTTATATGATATTGTTTTTGTATATAATTTTTTTTTATAAAATCATAGTCCGGTGTGTGCAATGTATTACTTTATATGAATTGTTTTGTATATAAAATTTCATTACAATATGATAAGACTGTCGGGTTTTGCTATATAGTTTTTTGTGGTTAAGATATGTTCGGGGGGTAGTTCTGTTTAGTTTATGTTGTTTTTGATATAAAGTTTCGCGTTTCGTTTTAATCATTATGTATACATCCATGTTTTTATTTGTGTTTTAAATAAATAAAAAAAAAAATCCATGACCAAATACGCCATGCATTCTCCCATCTTACTACACCCACCTATATCCAAACTTAAAGCCCGCACCCACCTGAAACCCTCCCACACCCACTAACCTGAACACCTTTCTAACCAACCCACAAAAACTTCTATACAGTCACAAAAATATCCCGCATGCAAAATTGTCTCCATGCTTCCACACGCTCTACATTCCCTCCCTCCCCTTATCCTCCGTTGAATAGGACAACCCCAGACGGCAAAATCCCATGTAAAAATCTAAAATTACCTCCCGGACACCCGTTTTCACGAAATTTGTTTTAGACGCATCCTATTTCGTTTCCACACATACATAGGGTTGCTTCTTCAACAGCAGCCACCACTGACCTACCCCTTTCCCCTCAATCATTGTTCGCATCGCTATTGTGCCGTGCTGACAGGCTGCCCCAGTAGCTCCTGATACAACTGGTTTACTGCGCAGTTTTCCTGTTTTGTGCATACAACATGGGGGGATCGCATTGGACGCCGGGTGAGCACTGTGTGGAATTGGTGCGTGGCACACTTACAGGAAAACCATGCACGTGTTACTGCCTGCCATCATCAGTGAGGTATAGGGGGATACCGACCGAAGAAATTATATGGAGTAGCAGTAAATGGTGTGGGCGAGAATTTTTTATCAAGTTTAAGAGCAGGATTCTACGCAAGCATAGTCACAAATATCAAAAGAAGAGGCTAGCAGTGAACACTATGGTGGAAGTCTGCTTACATAATGTGTCCAGCTATGTGACGTGGGGTGAAAGTACGAAACGTGCCTTTTGAGGCGACAGAGCATGATGTGATGGCGGTGTTTAGCAGCTATGGGAAAATCCACTCAGCAGTGATGGGGGTGTGGGCAAAATGGACCTTATGAGGGCTACCTGAAGGATCATTTACGCTGAAAATGACGTTGAGGCAGCCAATTCCATCATACGTATTTATGGAGGTCTTCCGAACGCAGGTCTATGTGTACTACTCAGGGCAGCGGAAGACTTGTAGATTATGTGGTTCTTTTGAACATTGGGGCGGCCCAATGCTATAAAAAAGCTGGATGGGGGGAAAACAGGTCCCGTGATCTTACATCAGGGGGAATGCTTGGGGGTGTTGGGGGGAAAGGGAGAAAGGGCCAAACAAGATTCCTTGCCGGGGGGAAAGGTGACGAAGTGGTTTGGGCTGAGGGAATGGGGAAAAGTGTAACAAAACAGGTGATAAGGGCGAAGACATCGAGTCTGATGAGGGGGGACGGGCCAAAAAGGATGGCTTGCTGGAGGAAGTTTAGTTCCTTTTTTTCAGACGTTGAGGGAGGGAAGGTGGTGAAGGGTGTAAACCCGGGGGCAGGCGACAGTGCAGCAAGGGGCAGGGGGTTAGGAATACTGTGGCATAATGTTAAAGTGCACAAAAGTTTTGGCAGAGGTCCTAGGGCGGAAAAGACGGTACGAGGTGTGGGTGGGGGGGGAGTTCTCATAAGGAACTGCAGGAACGTTGAGATGGACGTGTTTTTTATCCTGGGCAAAGAACAGGAGTAAAATCTTGGGGAAAAGGTTTTTTGTCATAAGGGGGGAAAAAGGGGAAAGGGGTAATGTAGGGTTTAATGGTTCAGGGATAATAACGGATAGGGGGGGTGAATAAGCAAGCTGTCAAGAAAGATGCCATAACAGTAGGACGGTATAGGAGGGTGTGTGCCACGAAGAAAGGGTAAACCACCACTTTAAAATAATTCACGATAGTAACTATAAATGTAAATGGATTGAAGAATGAAGTGAAACGAGTATGGATGGAATGGTTTTGAGGAGATATAATGTGGATGTATGCTTTATACAAGAACATAATTATAAGATAGGCTGTGCTTTGGCATTAAAGGGTTATAAATTGTATGTAAGTGGGTCTGTTAGGTTAAAAGGGGGAGTGGCAGTGGCTGTGAAGGAAAATAGTCCCTTACGTATTATAAACTGGGAAGAAGGGGGGGGGAGGGTAGTGAGGGTGGATGGTGAGTGGGGAGCATCTCGAGTAAGTTTCATTGGGGTTTATATGCCAGCGGAGAATATAATCAAAGTAAAAGAGGATTTTGTGAGAGACGTTTTTAAGGGGTTTACCTCTAGTAACTGTAATTGGGGGGGACTGGAACTGTGTTATAAGGGGGGGGGACGTGGAGCCAATGGGGGCAGGTTGTGTGTTACGGTCGTTACACAATGTTTTACAGGATGCAGGGGTGAGGGACGTGGAGGGGAGTGAGGCTTGGAGAGTGGATTACACTTTTGTTAGGAGGAATTATTCAGCGAGGTTAGATAGGATTTATATAACGGGAGCAGTTAGGGTAGGAGGGGTAAAAACAGTGGACGTAGGGTTTTCGGATCATAGGGCAGTTTGGTAGAACTGGATTGGGAGGGAGTGGTAAAGGTATATTCAAGTTTCTGGAAGTTAAATGCGAGGTTGGTGAGGAGTGAGGTGATGAACGCAGAGTTTAGAGACTGGTGGAGACATTTGTGGAGGGCAAGGGATGGGGTAGGGAGTATTTTGGATTGGTGGGAAAATAGGGCTAAACCTGGTATCGCGGGGTTTTATAAATATAAAGGAAGGGAGGAGGCGAGGTGGAGGTACGGTTTACAGAATTTTTTGGAACAGCAGCTCAATGAGTGTTACGCGAGAGATGAGGGGAAGTCTTTTGAAGAAATATCAGGGCTAAGAGGGAGACTAAGGGACATACATAATGAAAGATTTGATGAATTAAGGGTAAGGGCAGGTATGGATGCCGTACCATGGGGAGATAAACCGTCGGGTAGTGTGTTAAGAAGTTTTCGCATTAGACAACAGGAGTCCACTATAATACTTTTAGAGGTTAGTGACGATTTGGAAGGTTATACTAAGGGGCAAATGTTGGTGACAACTGAGGGGATAAGTAATTATGCGGACTATTGGTTTAAAAGGAAATGGGAAAAGGGTAATGTGGGGATAGTTAATAAAGAAAGAGGAGGGGTGAAGGTCTTGGGGAAAGGTGGGGAGGACAGAGGGGGATTGGAGGGAATAATAAGTATGGAAGAAGTGAAAGAGGCAGTGTTCAATTTAAGTAAGGGGAAAGCACCGGGAATTGATGGGCTTTCCAATGATTTTTACAGAGTGCATTGGGAAACCATAAATGTTTGTTTGGTTCAGGTATTGAATTGTATGCTGAAGGAAGGGAAATTGGGGACGTCACAGAGGACGGGTGTGGTCGTGCTTGTAAAGAAAAAAAGGGAGGGGAAAACACTGAGTACGTACAGGGCCATATCTTTAATGTGTACCTGGAGTTTACCTGGAGAGAGTTTCGGGGGTCAACGCCCCCGCGGCCCGGTCTGTGACCAGGCCTCCTGGTGGATCAGCGCCTGATCAACCAGGCTGTTGCTGCTGGCTGCACGCAAACCAACGTACGAGCCACAGCCCGGCTGATCAGGAACTAACTTTAGGTGCTTGTCCAGTGCCAGCTTGAAGACTGCCAGGGGTCTGTTGGTAATCCCCCTTATGTGTGCTGGGAGGCAGTTGAACAGTCTCGGGCCCCTGACACTTATTGTATGGTCTCTTAACGTGCTAGTGACACCCCTGCTTTTCATTGGGGGGATGGTGCATCGTCTGCCAAGTCTTTTGCTTTCGTAGTGAGTGATTTTCGTGTGCAAGTTCGGTACTAGTCCCTCTAGGATTTTCCAGGTGTATATAATCATGTATCTCTCCCTCCTGCGTTCCAGGGAATACAGGTTTAGAAACCTCAAGCGCTCCCAGTAATTGAGGTGTTTTATCTCCGTTATGCGCGCCGTGAAAGTTCTCTGTACATTTTCTAGGTCGGCAATTTCACCTGCCTTGAAAGGTGCTGTTAGAGTGCAGCAATATTCCAGCCTAGATAGAACAAGTGACCTGAAGAGTGTCATCATGGGCATGGCCTCCCTAGTTTTGAAGGTTCTCATTATCCATCCTGTCATTTTTCTAGCAGATGCGATTGATACAATGTTATGGTCCTTGAAGGTGAGATCCTCCGACATAATCACTCTCAGGTCTTTGACGTTGGTGTTTCGCTCTATTTTGTGGCCAGAATTTGTTTTGTACTCTGATGAAGATTTAATTTCCTCATGTTTACCATATCTGAGTAATTGAAATTTCTCATCGTTGAACTTCATATTGTTTTCTGCAGCCCACTGAAAGATTTGGTTGATGTCCGCCTGGAGCCTTGCAGTGTCTGCATTGGAAGACACTGTCATGCAGATTCGGGTGTCATCTGCAAAGGAAGACACGGTGCTGTGTCTGACATCCTTGTCTATGTCGGATATGAGGATGAGGAACAAGATGGGAGCTAGTACTGTGCCTTGTGGAACAGAGCTTTTCACCGTAGCTGCCTCGGACTTTACTCTGTTGACGACTATCTCTGTGTTCTGTTAGTGAGGAAATTATAGATCCATCGACCGACTTTTCCTGTATTCCTTTAGCGCGCATTTTGTGCGCTATTACGCCATGGTCACACTTGTCGAAGGCTTTTGCAAAGTCTGTATATATTACATCTGCATTCTTTTTGTCTTCTAGTGCATTTAGGACCTTGTCGTAGTGATCCAGTAGTTGAGACAGACAGGAGCGACCTGTTCTAAACCCATGTTGCCCTGGGTTATGTAACTGATGGGTTTCTAGATGGGTGGTGATCTTGCTTCTTAGGACCCTTTCAAAGATTTTTATGATATGGGATGTTAGTGCTATTGGTCTGTAGTTCTTTGCTGTTGCTTTACTGCCCCCTTTGTGGAGTGGGGCTATGTCTGTTGTTTTTAGTAACTGAGGGACGACCCCCGTGTCCATGCTCCCTCTCCATAGGATGGACTATAAGATGGATTATAAGATTTTTGCGAAGATTCTAGGGAACAGGATGAAGAAGGTAATAGGTGGTACGGTGCACAAGGGTCAGTTGGGAATTCTGGGTCATAGTATGAGGGATGGACATAGTCGTATTAGGGAATTTTTGCAGGGTTGTAAGGGTGGTGGAATTTTGGGCATTGATTGGGAGAATGCTTATGACTGTGTGAATAGAGAGTACATGGTTGACACTTTAAGGCTTATGGGTTTTGGGGAGGGAATAGTAAAATGGGTGAAGACCTTGTATGCAGAAGCTGCGATTCAGGTGCAAATTAATGGTAGGTTGGGTAGCGTGTTGAAAATGGAGAAAGGTTTGAGACAGGGGTGTCCTATGTCTCAAATTCTGTTTGCATGTATGCAACACCCGTTTTATGGAATGGTTGAGGAAGCAACAACGTTACAAGAGGAGGGTAAGGGGTTCACAGAGGTAATTGGTTATGTAGATGACACAACAATACTGATCAATGATGTCGAAGGTTTGCGAAAGGTGGAGAGAGTAATGAGGTTTTTTGGAGAGGCATCAGGCATGCGTGTCAACAGAGCTAAATCGAAATTATTAGAGATAGGAGATTGGGTGGGGGGTAGAATGGGGGTGGAGTTAGGATGGGATGTGACTGAACAGCTGAAAATTTGTGGGATTATCTATATGGCAGATGAGCAAGAGGCTAGACGGAGGAATTCGGAATTGGTGGGAGAGAAATTTGTACAACGGATTAGGAACCTAAGAGCGAAGGATGTTACTTTAATGCAAAGGGCAATAATAATAAATTCATTGGTTTATAGTAAAGTGTGGAACGTGGCAGTGGTGTATCCTTTACAGGAACAGGAGATAAAGGAGATACAGAGAAGGGTGCTTCGTTATATATGGGGTTTTGGACGAGCATGGCTAAGTAAAGAGGTGGTTATGACGAATGTGCGCAGAGGGGGAGTAGGGCTTTTGATGCTAGGGCCGAGGGTAAAGGCCATGTATGTTAAACAAAAGTATGTAAGGGAGGGGGGATAAAAGGGGTGAGGGTCGGGAGGGTGATGGGGGATGTACGACGATGGTGGGGAGGAAAGGACTTAATGGAATGTGAGAATATGCTAAGGGTTATGTTAGTAATAGGTGAGGTAAAAAAACTCAAGGTGGGAAGGTTGGTAGAGATGAGTAGGAAACCAGAAGTCATGCAAGGGGTGGCGGTATACCCTTTGTATGATTGGGGTACAATTTGGCATGATTTCCAGAAACTTAGATTATTGCCTAGGGTAAGGGAGTTAGTTTATAGGTTTGTAATGGGGATTTTAGCGTCAAAGCAGGCTATGTGTGTGATGGGTTTGGTAAATGAGGCGAAATGCGAACATTGTGAGGAATCGGAAACAGCTTTTCATGCCGTATATTTTTGTAGGGAGTTGGGGCAGGTACGGGTGTGGCTGGCTAGAGTTTTCAAGTTAATGGGTGGGGGCAATGTAGAACTCCTGCGTGCCATAACTTTAGAGATAAGGGGGGTGTCTGAGGTTGTAAAGAGAGCCATTCTGTACAGTGTGACAGATTTCTTGTTTTATTCCTGGAGCTTGAAGAAAAAAGGCGGGGGGATTAGGGTAAGGACAATTGTGGCAGGAATTTATCGCACAGTATGTAGAAATATAAACTCATTTATGGTAACAGGTGGGCAACTGCGTTCCCGGAGGCATATAGAAATATAACGGTAAGGGGACTCGGTAATTTGGCTACTTAAGTACTAAGGGACCATTTTCCTTTTCTAGAGCGAATTATGACCATAATGAAGGATATGTAAATGTGGTAGGATTGTCATGAGTTGTATGGGAGGGGATGACATGTTAGATGTGGCATAATTGGAGAGTTTTCTTGTGTGTGAATGTTTTAGTTTAACCATGTGTTGAAAGACAAGAGGTCATTGATGATCATAGTTTTAATAAGGTGAATGATCTTTGTCAGTGAGACAACTGCAAGAAGGAACACTCAAAGCATTGTTAACACTAATAATAATGTGCTATGTAACATGAGTGTGTAATCTTTGTTATTTTAATAGTGTGTTTAGTTTGTGGTAAGGTGTGGAAATGGCTATTTTGTCACCTTTATTATATTGTAATTGTTGAGGTGTTTTGTATTATGTCTGTGTGTAAAGTTTAATATACAATACTAATGAGTGTGCAACGAATTGGATTATATGAGAATGTCTTTGTATATAAAGTTTCATATATAACGTAAATAAATGTGACATTCTTTGGATTATATTGCCTTTTGTGTTGTAAGAGACTGGCTGTAGTTTATGGATATAACAAACCCACCTGTATGTTCAGGTGTGTGCTGTTTTTAGTTACATGTATGTTGTGTGTGCTGGTTGGGCATTTTGGAGGGAGAATCCAGCATTTATAGTTGAGCGTGTTTTTCTTATGTATAAGTTTAGTGCTGGGATAAGGAATGTGGAGTTGTTTGTTTTTATTATTTAATGGATCACGTTTCTTTGTTTATGTAACCTAAATATAGCACAAATGTATGATGTGTATTGTGTTTTTTAAATAAAATATAAAAATAAATTTAACACACGACGGATCCCTCACTGTCATTAATAACCTCAACATGGCCTCACCAACTATTAAATCCCTACCCCCCCACCACCGTTGCATATCCTTATGTACTCTCACAAGTCCACCTCCCCTCCCGCCCCCCTCCCTTATATAACTTCGTTTTAGGTACACGCTCATCATCCTTTTTTCCAGAGGTAAAAGTCCTAGCCCTCCTCGACTGACCGGAAGTGTTAACACCGCTCTACTTAACCATTTGCAGCCCGATCCCCATATAAACCTAAAAATCCCATGTTGTAAACGTTTCACCTCACGTCTCATCAGCGGGTACATGACAACGACATGCCATATCTTGCTGTACAATAGCACGTTCGTCACTATTACTCTTTGATGCAGCGTTAGTTGCGCTGCCCTCAAACCACCAAGTCTTTTCAATACTCCATCTACTATTCGCACCGAATTCACCTCTTGAGCCACCTGTGTATTTCTCACATAAATTATCCCACATATCATTAGTTGATCCACCACCTTCCACCCACCCCCTACCACCTCATCCCCATTTGTACTATCCCTTAGGTCTAGAAACTTAGTCTTCTCAACATTAATTTTCATACCTGAAGCCTCCCCAAACACATCCACCAACTTACCCACCCTAAGCCTCACTACGAACGGGCTAGTTTTCCTTACCAGGATGGCAACTCCTCCTTTCAACCTTATCGCATGCTCCACATACACATTATACCCATTCACCTTCAACTCATAACCTGGTCTGTAGTTGTGTTCCTGCACGAACACATCAACACTATTACGTACCAAATATTCACTAAACCATACACACTTTCTCTCTGATCTCAATCCATTAATGTTCAATGTCATGCACTTGAAGCTTACAGAGTGGTTTTCCTTCTTGACCCTGGTACTATCTTGCCACCAGATCGTTTTGTGACACCTCGGTCCCTCTCCCCCCCTTTAGAAACGCTCTTAACCAACTCCTGCCCCTTAGGGCCACTGTGTCCTCTCTGCGTAACTTCTGCCCAGGACTTTTTGCCAGTGCGCTGAGCAGGCGTGATCACATCCTCGGAGTCAGATAGCGCAGCAGTGCGCTTCCGTGATGCTCCCTCTGCTTGCATCACGTCGTCTGTTACATTGTCCCGGTGGACCTCCACCTCCACCGCTTGCATCAAAATATTCTTATCACACTGCGCAGACCGCAGATCCTGTTCCACGCCCTGATGCACAGCAGACCCAAGAACTAGGTCTGGACTCCCAACCTTCCCAATACTCTTGTCAGCCAATAACACATTTAAAGCCATGGCTAATGAGTCTTCCACATCGCTATCACTCGCAGTCGGGGTGTTCTCTTCCAACACATGAGCTGCGTTCAATGAAGGGGTGTCCCCCACCCTCGTCACACCTGCTGACTCCATCTCCTCCGCTCTCTCGACCTCCTCACTCCAGGACCCACCTTGTGTAGGCAGAGTCACATAAGGCAAATCTTGCTCCTCACACTTCTCTACTGCTGTATGTCGTTGCCGTTGTTCCATGTTGCCATGCCTCCTTCCACACAGAGCCGCTAGGTGATCATATGACCCACACAACCGACAGGTCCAGCGTTGCCCAGCGTATGTCACAAACACCTGGGTCCGAAATTATGGCAGCACTACATACGACGGAATAGGGTAATGTAACGTCATCTTCACAGAATACGTTCCTTCGAGTATCCCTGCGTATGGCCCAGTAGCCCACTTCCCAACAGTGGGCATATGTACTGTACCATATTTGCCCATCGCAAGACGGATGTCAGAATCATCTGCCTCGAATGGCACATTTCTAATCTTAACCCATGTGTAATGGCGAGAAACGTCGTGAAGTCGCACGGTCACAGCGGAGTTAACTGTCAAAGTAACCTCCTGGTACTTGTCTACCACCGCCTCATACACACTTGCCAAATTAAACTTGACAAAGATCCTCGTCGTGCCATTCAGCACTACTCCACATCTCGTTAGCAATACCATATGTATCTCGTATGATTGCAGGTAGTAGCAGGTCCATAGAAGTTCCTGTCACAGCCCCATGGATAAGCTCAACACAGACTGTTTATGCGTCTCTGGCTGGCCTGCGCCATGCTGTGAAAATATAACTGCCACTAATCAATGCCAGGGGCGGCAGCAGCAGCGCACGTCCTCACTACTCAAAGGTTGAGTGACGAAAATGCTATAGAAGAGGTACCTCCTGAGCAAGCCAAAATTTATGGTCACTATTTGCCACATCACAGAGTGAAGAAGTATTCAAAGACCACTCCTCTGAGAATTGGGTTTAATTGTAGTGCCAGGAGTAACAAACATGTACCTAGTTTAAATGACTTTGATGACAGGTCCATCATTGACGGAAAAATTAAGAGATATCTTACTAAATTTCAGGATGATGAATTATGCCTTTACTGCTGATATAAGTAAAGCTTTCCTAAGAGTGGGTTTACAAGAGGCTGACCGGGATTGTGCCCGCTTCTTATAGCCTGAGAATCCTAATGACCCACTTAAGCCTCTGAAAACCTATCGCTTTAGGAGCGTATTATTTGGTGCTACATCCAGTCCATTCCTACTTCAAGCGACGATAAATGCACACCTTAAACGTATGGAAAGTCCATTGAATAAAGTAATGAGCAAACAATTTTATGTGGACAATTTCCTGGGTGTGACGTCAACTGAAGAGGAACTGTTAATGACTTATGGAGAGGCTAATAAAATAATGCAAAGTGCAAATATGTCTGAGGGAATGGAATAGTAATTCATCCAAATTAAAGAACAAAATAAGTAAAGATTACCCTGGAGATGAAGTGCCAAAATGTAGTAGTGTATTGGGATTAACTTGGGATACTGAGAGACTTGTTAATGTTAAAACCAAATAATTACAGTATGCCCAATAAATTAACTAAGAGTTTTGCTTGCTGAAGTTTCCAAATGTTTTGATCCACTAGGTTTAGTGTCACCCCCTACTATAAAAGGGAAATTAATTCAGGAAGCATGGAAGCTTAAATGTGCTGGGATGA
>NC_069458.1:13308439-13380813 GCF_026875155.1 Cherax quadricarinatus | reverse complement strand
CTTTGAGGCAAGGATTTCACTTCTTTTTAAGTAGACCTGCAAGGCGGGAGCGAAGGTGACTTCATAAAATTTAAGGCAAGATGGAGTGACTGAAAGATTATTAGAATGGTCGTGGCACCACAGTTGGCTCGGCAAGATCTGCAATATTTTGCTGGGTGACCAAACCCAGCAATTTCTACATTTTTGCGGTGTAGGTATCACCTTCGAAACTTGTAACCGATGTCCCGCGACATATACAGAGACGGAGTTCTCGGCTGTCAAAAGTTAAACGAGCCACATTGCAAGGGTAACATCTCCGCCCCCGGGCAGGAAGGACATAAGTGTCGTACCTTGAGGATTGGGAGACCTGGGTTCCAGCTGTTCAAAAAAATGCATTGCCCACATGACTGGAATTTCTGTTGGGACTATGGTATGGGCAGAATGCAGTACCACTACAAGAATGAGAGAAAGATTTTTCATAGTGACTGGAGTAGTATCGATATTTCGAAAAGGAGAGAAAGATCATGAGCTTGGGCAGCATCTGGACAGTGACGATGCGCATACCGCTCTTGAGTGCATGAATGTAATATCTCTACCAACATGACGCAGGAGCACTTGCAAATTCTATGGTCAAGAAAGGTAGCAGAAGAAGAAAGTCGGTCTTAAGTAAAGGAATTTCTCCATTGTGTCCGTCGAAACTGAGCGTGGAGAGGGAGGCTTGACGTGTCGGTCTTTTCGAGGAGAATGGGAGGGTAACGAAGGAGCATCATCTGGAGATTGAGGTTGGCGTTTAGGAGTGGGACGGAGTAGTTGGTTCCGGGTGATAATGGGGCGGGCGATTCGGAAAATTGCCGTACCGTAGAGGGAGAAGCCGGAAGGCATAGTCAAAGGAGAGATGGAGTTCAGACAAATCGAAGGAGTCTGTCGAAAAGCCCGGTCACGAAAGCGGGTGAGGAACGCACCAACAGAGGTACTGGGGCAATCAGGAGTGTCCGAGGAAGTGGCTAACACAAGGCAGGGTTCAGTATTGGGTCGGTATCAAGAAGGGGCCCCGGGGGGTTAGTGGGATCTGGACTAGGCTGCTCCTCATGGTTAGGTTACTCTTTGCTTTTTGTTTAAAAGAAAAAAAAAAAAAAAGGAGAAAAAAGAATTAATAAAAGGGTTGGGAGCGGGGAGGAATAGTTCCCAGGGGGAATGAAAGTGACTGGAAATTCCCTCGCACCCAAGAGGACCTCAACACCGCTAGTAGCACAGAATGCAGCATGGAACCGTGCCATACCCTACCCTTCTTGCCAGTAACCAGCAATCCGGGATTGCACCCTCAAATCTGCCTGAGCTACCTCGGTGGGACAAAAGGGGATAGAGGCGCGGCCGGATATCCGCCACAAAAGCTTACCTCCATTGGCCACCACCCCCGGAATCCGAAAAGGTGGCTTCGAGAGAATACACCCATCACCGAAAACACCCAAAGCTACTCCGGGATACCGGAGAGAGGGATCGGGACATCCCCAGGCAATCTGATTGCAACGGCAAACTTACGCCACCGTTAATATTATTATTATAATCAAGGGGAAGCGCTAAACCCGGAGGATTATACAGCGCCTGAGGGGGGGATGTGGAAGGCTTTCAGGCTTAATGTTTTTGCATGTGGAACTGGAGCACAGATCCCAATTCCCTAAATCAAGGGCCCTCACCAACATCAAGGGAACCTTACTTGTGGGGATCCACGCCAAGAACCTCAACGGAATGGATGGATCCCGGTGTTCTTTCCCCAACTAGGAACTAGCGCGCCTGTGGCGAGAAATCCCCAAAGGCCAAAAAGAGGATGGGCATAAGGGTAGGGCGTGAGGGGAGGGGATGTAAAAAGGGGAGGATGGGATAGGGGAGAGGGAGAATGGGGGGTAATTAGGTTTGGTCTGAGGGAAGAGACCGTCAGGGTTATTTCCTCAGACCAAGAGCTCTTTCACCACGCCAAGGAGCCCCCTTGAAGAGGAGATTTTTGATGTATATGAGGAAGAGCAGGACCAAGGGACACTTCCCTGCGGAACCTCTGTATCAAGTGGCGTGTTGTTTGTTTGCTGTGTCTTATGGTAATCATACTGATACCTTTTAGTAAGGTAAGATTTGAAATAAGAAGCGCCCTGGCCTCTTTTTACTTAATGGTCATGTTTGTGGAGTAGGATGTCGTGGTCTCTGTGTCAAAAGATTTTTCTAGGTGAATAAAAATTCTAGTGGTATGCCTTATTTTCCAATTGCGGTGTAAAGAGATCTGCATTTTTTATGATTGCATCATTACGTGCTTTTATTTTTCATAAATTCCAAATTGCAGGGGTTGAGTATGTTTTGTGCTGTTTAAATGATATTAGTCTCTGTGCACGAGTTTCTCAAAGATTTTGGATTGCAATGTAAGTTTGATATTGGCTCCCTATAGTTTGTTTATGTCTTAGGCGTCACCGACCTTTATGTATTGGTGTTTGTAACCCTTGCCATCTTGAGTAGTTTCGGGAAGTGCTAGTTTCTATGGGACTTGTTAAGTAATGAAATAGCATTGCGAAAGGATATGGGCGCTCCCTTGTACAGAATGGTGGGACATTAGACAGATTCCCTGAGTTGTTGTTAAGTGTACTTTAAAATCTCGGTGATTCCGAGGGCTCTGTTGGTGCTAGGATAGAAAGGAATTTGGGAAATTTACCATCTAGATAGTAATTGTTCATTTTTTTTGTATTGGTTTGGTTTGTTTGTTAACATATATTGATAATTATGTTTGTGTGGCTTTTTTGTGTTGTATACAATGTGTGTATATATGTACATTGACCTTACTTTGGTCTCACGGCCACATAAGTATTGTGAAAAAATAAAATAGTGAAAAAAAAACAAAAAAACCGTCAAATACAAGTAAACTAAAGCTTTACTGGTGAGCGGCAGGGTCACGCTGTTGCCTTACGCGGCTCATTGTCTGCCCAAATTTCACAGCTCTATATCCTCCGTAAGTACTGATGGCAAAATTTTTTTTTTTTGGACAAACACTCAGAAAATATATTCTTAAAAATTTTCATATGAAAAAATAGTTTTTTTTTTTCGAATAGTTGCAACACAGAATGACAGTTTCAGAAAGGGGACTGTGACAGTCATAGGGTTAAGAAGTGTTAATGTATGTTAAGTTCTACATTTTTGGGGGAGAACATTTCTATTATTGTTATTTAAAGATTGATTAGTCTTAGACTTATAGTTGGACACCTCTGTTCTTCTTACTGCCATTATTTTCTTTTACTGTTGTTAAACTGAATATTTCATACTGTTGTTCAATGAATATTTACTACTATTGTTCTCTGAATTATGTGGAGAAATTTTCTCCAGAAAGAGGAGGGCTATCAGCCCTTACCCTCTCAGTAAGGGGCAATACAGCGTCTTGCTTGCTTCGATCAACAATTTAATTGGATGCAGATGCAAGTAACAATCATCGTGTATAGTCAGGCCATTCTTTTGCAAGAGACCAGTGTTACAAAATAGTGTGGGTTAATGGAGAGTAAATACTCTCTGTAAAGGGAAATTGTGTAAGAAAACCCCTGTATCACTTTATTCATTTTATTAATATAATCAAAAGAAGCGCTAAGCCACAAGGACTATACAGTTGCTGCAGGCAGGAAGGAAGACGAGGGGCATAGGTGGCAAAGGGAGATGGATGAGTAATAGGTTACGGATAACAGCGGGTAGTGGATGGTGTAAAGGGTAAAGGCAAGCAGAGATGACACTAGAAAGGGCTGAGGAGTGCGAAAAGTATCATCAGAGTGTGTGGAGTTATTCTGTCGTTGTCAAGTAGGTTCAATGGAGAGTCCAGGATTAAAGGGAGGGGTCCTCTGCATGAAGGAAGGGTAAAGAGAGAGTAGTAGAACGAAGACGACGTTGAGGTAAATTCTGCGTTCTCGTTGATAGAGAGGGCAGGTCTACGATGTGGCTAATCGATAATGGAACTTGACATGCTCACAGAGAGAGGAAACAGGGTGCCTCTCATGAAGTTACCATGAGTAGGACGAGTGTGCCAATGCGAAGGCGGTGAGGAGTGGTTCCCAACCTCGGCACTGATGCAAGAGGACGGGCCAGCTTACATTTGCTCGGTTTAATGAATGAAGTTTGTTACCGAGCAAGAGCTGACCAACGTTGTTGCACGGGTGCGAAGGTGGATAGCTATTGCAGCAAATATAGTCTAGAAATGGAACACATCGATAGGAAAATGGTTAGGTCAATGTTACCGCAGACCGCGCTGCAGGGTTGACTGTTTCATTGCCCTGTACGTCGATATGACAGGGACCAACAAAAAACAATATCTTTATGTTTGGGTAGTGATCGGGTAGCCAATGTTGGATACGGAGAACTAGGGGATGAGATGTAATCAAATTTTCGTATAGCTGTAGAGCAACTAAGGGAGTCTGAGACTACTACAAATGATGACAACAGGCATTGATGTGATTACGAATAAGTGCTGCAAGAAAAATGTCATACAGTTAAGCAGTATAATGCTAGCGGAAGATAGTAATGCCTACCCGTAAGACGCTGTCGGAAAACAACTGCTGCGAATCCGACGCGTCTGAAGACTTAGAGCCATCTGTGTACACAGCGGTGGCATGACATGAGAATGGGAGTGGAAGTGATAAGAAAAAGAGAGCGGGAAGCCACAGTAGGCAGTTGAGCTTTCGAGAAAGGTTGTGAGACAAGAAACTGACCCGATCAGCGGGAAACTTCCAGGGGGGTAGGGAAAAGTGAGTGCTACATGAACATTTAAGGTGGTTACTGAAGGTAGTCAAAGAGTGACTGTAGGCGAAGAGAAAAGGGGATGGAGACAAAACAGGGGCGGGATAACGAATAAGATGTTACTAATAGCGGTGACCATTTATAAATGAAGGATTGTGTAGATCGTGAGAGGTACATAGTTGCGAAGGCTATGCGGCATCACGGCGATCGACAGGATGGAACATTTGCTTCTGTAGAGACGGCTCTCAACAGGGGAGAAAGAGGAGAAAGCACCAAGGCAAAACGTAAGCCTTGGTGGATGGTAGAGTTAAGGCTTAGAGAGGGGGAGTAGCAGGAGAACCGCTGGAATAAATCTGGTCACCATAAGTCGAGTTTCGATTAAATGTGGCTGAATGTAGGCGGAAGCAGAGTTCGTCATCAGCTCCCCAGAAAGATGAGCTAGGCGTTTAAGAAGGTTTAGGCGGCTGTGACAAGTTGCCTTCAGGAGAGGTATTGTGAGGTTTCCGGATAACCGACGGTCAAAGAGAAGGCCTAGAAACTGACTCTATCCGTTCGGGGATACGGGAGAGCCATAGAAGATTCAAAGGATGTTTGGAGATAAACAGAACGTATAGTGAAAAGTCATTTGGTGAGTTTTGGTACTTGATAATTTAAACCCATGGGGTGGCCGTGGGAAACTCGCCGGACCCCGCATGCTGGAGAGAATCTGCAATAAGGTGACAGTCAGACGCTGCAACAAGCAATAGCGAAGTCATCAAACATAGAGTGAGGTCCTAATATTTTCTTATAGGTGGAAGAACAGAGGCCAAATTCATTTTTAGCAAGGAGAAAAAAGTGTTGATTGACGTGCTTAGAACACATCCTGAGGGACTCCTTCAGTTGGACAAAGTCCGCGGGGAAAGAACATTAATTGACTCGAACAGGAAATGGTTCTGTCAGTTAAAAAGTCTTAAGGAAGGATGTAGTTTGCATAGGAGGCCATTAAGGGATTGGGCCTGGGCCAAATTTTTATACCTCCAAGTTGTGTCATATGCCTTTATCAAGGTCAATAAAATATGCAATAATGAATGACTGGTGATTATTGCATAAGGCATTCGAACATTCGTATCCAAAGCGTAGTAAGGGTCTATGGTAGAACGACCCTTACGAAAGCCATTACTGAACTAGCGGAGAGACTGTGTGGAGTCTCTAAATTACCACATTAAACGTCGATTTACGTGGCGTTCCATCACTATTGCAAACTGCAATAGTAAGAGCGATGGCAATAGTGAGAGGCATCATGTCCTGTAGTAACCGGGTTGGCGAATGGGGAGGACAATGGCAGAGTTCCACAGCTGGGGAGAAGAACTCCTTGTGCCCAAATACGAATGATGAGGTGTAAGAGGACTACAAGGGCTGTCTGATGTAAATGTTTGTATCATCACGGAATAGAATGTCGTCAGGCCCAGCTGCCGATGATTCGTGCATGCTGGAGCATTGCCTCCAGTTCTTGAAGTGTAAAATAGGACATTATACTGTTCTCTCTGAAGAGAAGAAAAAGTCCAAGGGTCCTAACTCTCTGGCAGACTTTGGAAAGATCGAGGGGCATTGATGGAGCTCGGGAATTACGGACCAGATGTGTGCCAAGTTCAATGGGCAACGTCGAAGGGGTTTGCTACATCAACAAAGTGACCCGTTAGGAATCAGGAGACGGGTCAGGAGAGTATTTACCACTTCAATTCCTATTATTCCAGACTGCCCTCATTAGAAGAAGGCAGAGGGGATGGTGGAACAGAGTCTCCCAACAAGTGCATTTTAGCCTTCACGGATGACAGGCGAGCGATCGCACGTTATGCTTATAATCAACTAGTCTCTCAGCGGTTCTATTGTACGGTACCTGCCCCATGCTGCATGTTTCATCGTACTGCACGAAGCACAAGCAGGAGACACCATGGCACGCACTTCTGAGAATGCTGTCTGAGGTTTTGGGTATAGACATGAGACAAAAAAAATAAAAAGTGCTAGTAATAAAACTGATGTCGAGAAGATGTTGTAGGAGCTCATCCCATGGAGGATGAGAAGGAACCTCACTAAAAGGCGTTGAGGTGTGAGTAAAGTCCCAATTTGCCCGATCAATTGCCAGCGAGACTACGGAAAGGTGGTGAATAGGAAGGAGAAGTAAGAATGATCGGGAAAATGACGCTGTCATGTTTAAGGTCTGGTAGGGAACAGACAAGGTGAAGTCTAGTGCAGTGGAGGTAGAGCAGACTGATAGATCGATGCAAGAGAGAGTATGAGTACGAGGATCAAAATGGGTGGGAGTACCCGTATTAAAACTTGGAGGGGGTGAGAGGCGAGGAAAGCCTCAACTGAATGCACGTGAGTCACAATGAGACCCCCCCAGAGGAAATGGTGGGCATTAAAGTCACCAAGTTCAGAAGTGGTGGTGGAAGGATGAAACAGAAAGGGCAAAGTTGGGATAAGAAAAATGTCGTGAAGGAGAGAAGATATAAAGAAACATATTTGTTAAAACCACTTTTCAAGTGGATACGGGCTGAGTGTAATGCAGGTGGTATGGAATTAGTTGACAGTATTGATTATCGTTGCGTAGAAGAGGACTTTCATTAAAGGGTCCCATCTGAGAAGGATCGAAGAATACAATAAATTATGCCTGAGATAGGTTGGAAAACAGCCGAAGTGTAATTTTTGGTTCTTGTATGCAGCACTAACAGGGGGAAAACCTGGAAAGCAACATCTGAAGCTCACCCCGATTACCCCTGAGGCCGCGGTTATTCCACTGTACATAGGCCATGAGTGGCGATGATGAAAATAATCAGGAATATCTGTAGGTAAAGGCACCTACGGACTAGAGGGTAGAAAAGTCAACTGTGGGGTGGCATTGGAAGATGTTCAAGTAGGAAGAACGGGGCGTTGCGAAGATGGGGTTGTTGAAGATGGAGGAGAGGGAAGAGAAGGAAACAGGAAGTGATCAGTGTCTGAAGGTTTGTCTCTGCATTATATTCTGAAATGGCTTCAAGTGTTCTGAATTCAAAGATGTATGGGAGACCATAATGGAGATAGGTGTTGGGGGTGAGTAAAAGATTGGGGACCCGTAATGAACTGTACTAAGTGAGGGGGAGGGAAAAGTGTAAGGGACTGGAGATGAAGTTGTGGGGGGGGGACAGAAGGAGCAGAAAACGGGGATGGTGGCAGAAGAGCGGAGAAAAACTTGGGAGGGGACAGGGGTGGAAGGCATAGTACGAGGTGGAGGGTGAATCTCCACATTGTATTAGAGCTAGAGAGTGGGGAAGGAGAACTAGGTAAAAGCTGGAAAAGTAAAGTGTGAGGTGGAAGAAGGGAAGGAAGGGGCAAGAATGATTTGAGCAATGCTGGTTTTTTGGACTTCTGTAGTAGAGGGTCGATTGGCATTAGGTAGTCGTACGAGGTCTTGTCTATACTGGGGCTTGTGAGGAAGGACGCGGAAGATGTCGAGACAGACTGAGTTGTCGTAGGGACGTCAGAAGCCAAGGACAGCAAAAGGATTAGATGTCGTTAGTTAGTGCTATGGGAGGGGTAACAAAAGAGGAAGGCTCTGCAGAAGATGGCGTCCCCTGAGTGGGGGACGTTTGGAAAACAACGAGAATAAAGAAAAAACACGGGGTAGTGCTCCTTGGTGCATGAGAGAGTAACTTCCATAGATAGGGAGACCTTCTGCTCTTTTGAGGCAACGGATTCACGTTAGTTTAAGTAGACCTGGCACGGGTGGGGAGTACGAAGGGTTGAGCTTCATTACAAGTAAGGCAAGTTGTGGAGGTTGGACTGCAAATGTATTAGAATGGTGTCGGCACCACAGATGGGCATTCAGGCATAGATCTGCAATATATTTCTGGGTGACAAAAGCCAGCAATTTCTACATAGTTGCGGTTGTAGTATCACCTTTGAACTTGTATCCGATGTCCGCGACATTTTACAGTGGTCGGGAGAGTTCTCCGGCTGTCATAGTTGAATGAGCCACATTGCCAATGGGTAACGTCTCCGCCCCGGGCAGGGAAGGACTAAGTGTATACTTTGAGGATTGGGAGATACCTGGAGTTCAGCTGTTCAAAAATGTCATTGCCTCATGACTGGAAATTCTGTTGGGACTATGGTATGGGCAGATGACAGTAACCACTAAAGAATTGAGAGAAAGATGTTTTTTCAATAGTGATTAGGAGTAGTATCGATTATTCGGAAAGGAGAGAAAAGATCATGAGCTTGGGGTAGCTTCTGGACAGTGAACGATGGCAGCGGTTCCGCTCTTAAGGCGTGAAATGAAATATCTTGCCAACTGACGCAAGAGCCTTTGCCAATACTGATGGTCAGAAGGTAGGCAGAAGAAGTTGGTCTTAAGAATTTAGTCCAGTGTGTGGTCAGAAATGAGAGTGGAGAGTGAATGCTTGACGTGTCGCGTCTTTTTCCGAGTAGAATGGGAAGGTAATGAAGGAGCATCTTTCAGGAGATTGACGGTGGCGTGTAGAGTAGGACGGAGTTGTCGGCATGAAATGGGCAGGCGATTTCGAAAGTTGCCGTACCGAAGAGGAGATAGAAGCGGAAGCATAGTAAAGGAGATCGGAGTTCAGACAAATCGAAGGAGTCAGTCGTAGCCCGGTACTGAAGCGGGTGAGGAAACAGCACGCAAGTGGTCAGGGGCTTAGGAGTGTCCGAATGAGTGGTCTAAACACAAGCAGGGTCAGATTGGGGTTGCGGTTATCAAGAAGGGGGTCCGGGGGGTAGTGGTTTCATGGACTAGGGCTGCCATGGTTAGGGTTACTCCTTTGCTTTTGTTTTTAAGTAAAAAAAAGAAGAAGTAAAGTAAATAAAAATAAAAAAAGAATAAAAAAGGGGGGGTGCGGGGAGGAATAGTGCCCAGGAGGAATGAAAGGGCGGAAATCCTCCTCGCGACCCAGTGGACCTTCAACACCGCTAGTGCGCAGTAGCTAGCATGGAACCCTGTGCCGCGATTACCTACCCTTCATGCAGTAAACCAGCAATCCGGGATAGCAACTCCATCTGCCGAGCTACCTCGGTTGGACAAAAGAAGCAGGGCGGCCGGATTTTCCACCACAAAAGCATACCTCCTTCTGGCCCCACCCGGTATCGAAAGGTGGCTTCAGATACACACCGTAATGTCCAAAAGACACAAAAGCTACTCCGGGATACGGAGAGGGATCGGGACATCCCAGGCAATCCAGATTCCATGCAAACTACACCACCGCCCAAGAACCTCAACGGTATGGATGGACCCGGTGTCCTTTCCCTACCTAGGAACTAGCGGCCTGTGGGAGAAATCCGAAGGGGACCAAAAAAGAGGATGGGCAAAAGGGAGGGGTGGGAGGAGGAGAGGAATGGAAAAAGGAGAGGATGGGGTGGATGGGATAGGGGAGGGGAGGAATGGGGGGTAAATTAGGTTCGGTCTGAGGAGAAGACAGACAGGGCTAATTCCTCAGACAAGAGCCTTCTTCACACGCCAAGTGCCCCCTTGAAGAGGACTTTATTCATAATGTGGGACAACATTGCACTTCAAGAATCGATAAAATAGGATGTTTTGATATCAAGAAATCCTACATTTGTAATGAATTGTGATGATATCAAGCAAGTATGGACCAAATTATGCTTGAGTCTGTGATTGTGGGGCTAAACCCAAGGCTAATGCCCTCCAGGGGCAAGATTTCTTTAAAACTGTCAGGGGAAACATGCGTATTGCCGGGATAAATGACAAAGAACACTTGTGATCCACACATTTCTATTCTCAATGACAATCTCACAATTCATGGAGAACTATTGTGAAATTACCACGAAGTAAGACTCAAATCTTCAAGATCCGTGTGTACAGTGGAAGTGTGACATTCCTCAAGGGAAAACTTCTGCTTCTATTTAGACCCAATACCAGGTTTCATCCATGCCAAAAAGCCAGGGATAAATAGTTTGAAGTTGTGGGTCTGATTACAATTACCCAGGTATGTCTATCACAGTTATGAACCTAGTGTTGTTGGCTGCACAGAAGATAGCTAGGTCATGCCTTATCTGGAATTTGCCATTATTAACCCATCATTTAAAGGGTTATTGAGCCCAAAACGTAAGAATTAGAAATCATCATTTAGCATACTGAATGCGGTTATGTAGCTCTTTTGGGGCATTTTTGTGTTTTTTACAGTATTTAATTCCCACAGCCTAAGTGTGTGTAACTTTGACAGCTCATAGAATGTTCTAGAGGCAGCTGCAGGATGTTGAGCTAGTCATAAGGTAAGTAGCTTAGTACAGTTCATTTATTTGCTTTCTTAATGCTACCAATCCTTACTGAATATTTTCACTAGTGTTGTTCACTGATATTTTCATACTGTTGTTCATGGGAATATTTCACTAGTGATGTTCACTGAAATATTTCACTAGTGTTGTCACTGAATATTTAACTATGTTGTTCACTGAATATTTCACTAATTTTGTTCACTGAATATTTCACTGCAGAATTCTTGATACTGCAGTAAGCAGATTACAGACTTGACCTTACTGTATTTTTCCTTATACAGTATACGTTATACTTATATTAGCTCTCATGAGTACACAAGACTGATCTTCATTTAAAATATATATGATATTCTAAACATTAATACGACTTCTGCTCTATGAATTATATGATTTATACGACTGATATTTCATTAATATCTTATATGATTTATTACACTGATATTTCATTAATATATTTCACTCTCAACACTGTTAAAGGTATATCCCTTTTATATATTCTGATGAGTTTATAACTAAATATTCCTGAACAATTAAACACTAACATGATTTCTTCCTGTATGTACTCGTGTATGTTTCACAGACTTCTTTTTTGACTAAAACATTTCAGACACCTGAACATTGATATGGTTTATCTCCTGTATGTACTCTCATATGTGACAAAAAGATTATTTTTTTGACTAAAACATTTCAGACACTCTGAACATTGATATGGTTTATATCCTGTATGTACCCCTTGCATGCTTCACAAGACTGCTTTTATCACTAAAACATTCAACACTCTGAACATTATATGGGTTTTTTCTCCCGTATGTACTCCACATGTATCAAAAGGTTTCTTTTTACACTAAAACATTTCAGACACTCTGAACATTGATATGGTTTTTCTCCGTAGGGCTCTCAATGTATCCAAGATTTTTTTTTTCACAAAGCATTCTGACACTCTGAACATTGATAAGTTTATCTCCTGTATGTACTCGTGTATGTTTCACAAGACTTCTTTTTTCACTAAAACATTTCAGACACTCCGAACATTGATATGGTTTATCTCCTGTATGTACTCTCATAATGTGACACAAGATTATTTTTTTGACTAAAACATTTCAGACACTCTGAACATTGATATGGTTTATCTCCTGTATGTACTCTTGTATGCTTCACAAGACCGCTTTTCTCACTAAAACATTTCAGACACTCTGAACATTCATATGGTTTATCTCCTGTATGTACTCTCATAAAGTGTCACAAGACGCTTATTTGAGTAAAAACATTTCAGACACTCTGAACATTGATATGGTTTATCTCCTGTATGTACTCTCATATGTAACACAAGGTTATTTTTTTGACTAAAACATTTCAGACACTCTGAACATTGATATGGTTTATCTCCTGTATGTACTCTCACATGTATCAAAAGGTTCTTTTTACACAAAAACATTTTAGACATTCTGAACATTGATATGGTTTATCTCCTGTATGTACTACCATATGTGTCCCAATACTTTTTTTATGACTAAAACATTTCAAACACTCTGGACACTGGTATGGTTTATCTCCTGTATGTACTCTCAATATGTCCACAAGATTGTAATTTTTGACTAAAACATTTCAGACACTCTGAACATTCATTTGTTTATCCCTGTAGTACTCTCAATGTCCACAAGATTTCTTTTACACTAAAACATTCTTACAATCTGAACATTTATATGGGTTTTTGGTCTTCATTTTTTCATATTTTTTAAATGAAGGTATTCCATTTAAAATATTTTAGTTATACAACAGTGGTATAGTTAGTTTTTCCTTATGTACTCACATGTCTATTTAATTTTTTTTTGTTTATCTTTTTGACACTAAACACATGGCCTTCCTAATGAAAACATTCCCATGTTAAAATTTAATAAGGCAAAACTTTTCTACTTATGAGACATTAATAAGGTTTATATTGTGTTAAAACACTACTGTAATTTTTGTTTTGTGCTAAAAGATTAATATATGTACTAGAACACTGTAGAATACTAAACAATATATTATTATTTTTATTTTCTAATGTTTTTAAACAGATTTGTCTGAAATTTTTAATTACAAAATTGTCTAACTCGTTTTCATTTGTTAATCCTTGAGGGTTTCAGACCGCGAAATCTGAAAATTCTCACAGGATCTAAAAAATATTAATTTTTTTCTGATGAAATTGTTAGAGAATCGTTTTTCACTGAAGGTAATAAATAAAAAAAGTACAAAAATTTTGATAAAGAATTTGACAAAGTTGTACTCCTTCAAATTTTGCTGTGTCAGATATTTATCACTGGCAAATTTTTGCCACTTGAGTCCTGGTTTTTGCAAATTAAATTATTCCATTAGACCAAAAACTTAGTTATTTTGATAGTGATAGTGCTCCATTTTATCTAATGAAGCACATAAAATGCCCAAATCAACTATTTCAACTTCCCCAATAAAGTGACTGGCAAATTGGTAATTTGGGCCAATTTCCACAAAGTTCAAAATATTTCCAATTTCAAAATAGGGACCATAATAAAATCAATGTAACAGACATTCCTGGCACTAAACTAACATTTTCATCTATTTATTAGTTACATTTCCAGGATTTACAGATGAATTTCATTTTGATTTTTTATTCACAGATAATTTTTATTCATGCCAAAAAATAAAAGATTTACTTTTATGCAATATTGTAATAATTGTATAAATAAAAACAGTGCATTCGGGAACACACACCCAGACCCATCAGCTGACGTATTGGACAAGTGATATAAATTTGTTTACCCTCTAACACTGGCAAAAATAGAACATTTCTACTACTCTGAACTGAATTTCAAGCTATTTTCTGTACTAAAATCCACCAAAATCATTTCTGTAATACATCTTCTATTCTATCAAATGAGACCAAAAACAGTAAAATGCACCAAAAAAAAACACATGAAAATACACCTGAAAATTTGTGTTTTCGGCCGGGATGCTGCCGGAGGACGCCTTAAGTCCGAAAAAATGACTGAGTCTCAGGGATTTTTCGACGAGGATTGCATGTTGAAAAAAAAACATAGTCGCAGTTTTTTTTTTCATTATGAAACTGTGTGCTGCAGGATTTGTTTTAAAATGGTGCACACTTAACACCCAAGATGCATTCTCTCATATTTAGGCCCAATTTTTACCACTCACAGCTTATCTGAGTAAGCTGAGCTCATGATGTACTACTACAGCTTGGACCCTATTTAAAAGTCATAGAACTACAAACAGACCCTCAAAAAATTAACTGCCATGCCTTTTTAGATAGAATTCCCAATTTTCAAAAGCAAAAATTTTTTAATTAGTAATACTAGTTAAAAATTCACAAGAAGAACACTGTTGTGTTTCTTGAAGCACTGAAGATATAGTGGGCTGGCAAGACACAACCTGAAGTCTTCCACAAAATAAATTCTGCAATATCAGGTGCTTCTTGAAGTACTGAAGATATAGTGTCTGGCAAGACACAACCTGGTAGTCTTCCACAAAATACTTCTGCAATAGAAACATGAGTCAGTATAGTACAATATTTCCCAAAAATTTCCAACACAACATACTCAACTAAAAAAAAGATTTTTTTTTTTTCTTTTGTCACATGTTTTTACTAAATAAAATTGTTACTTTAACCCTTAAACTGACCAAATGTAGATCTATGTTTGTACACGTAGCACTCTGAATGTAGATCTACATTTTATTTTTCATTCTTTCAAATCTGGCACAATAGGCTCGAGTCACACAGACATGAAAGAATGGGTCTGTGCACTCAGTGTGTGCAGTACTAAAAAAAATCAGGGAGCACTTAGTACCTTGTGGGAGTACCATTCAACTTTAGTGCCAGCTAGAGCAAACAGCGTGGCAAACACCAGGGATTCACTGATGCCATGCCGCATTAACACTCCCCTTTTAAGAGGAAAGTAAAAATGGGTCTGATAAATACATGAATGAGTGTGGGTGGGTGTGAGTTGGACCTAACTAGCTTGTGCTACAAGGTCTGATGTCGTGCTCCTTCCTTCAGTGGATGTGACCGGACTAGGTGGGTCACTCATCTAAGCTGGGGTGGGGGGGTGACATGGACCTGCTTTGCATGGGCCAGTAGACCTACTGAAGTGTTCCTTCTTTATTATGTCCCTGGCTGTCTCTGTCCATATCTCTATATCTGTCTATATCTCTGTCTATCTCAATCTCTGTCTCACATGTACACATAGGTACAGCAGGGCCCCACTTATACGGCAGGTTAGGTTCCAGGCTACCGCCATAAAGCGGAAACCGCCGTAAAGTGGAACACCCTTTTTTTCCACTTATAAATGCATACAAACACTAGATAACAAGTTTACACTAACATATATTAAGTTAGCAATAGAACCAGGCATCAAAAAACAATAAAAAAGTACAATACACACATAGTGCACTCATTACTTACCTTAAAATATTTATAGTCTTAATCTAGGGTGAGACAAGTAGTATTTATTGTAAGAAATCAAGTGTGGTATGTATGGTAATCAGCCAGGCTACCTTACCAGGCCATCCCACCCACACATACTATTCTATGATATTTAAGCATCCCAGAGCTATAAAATGTATATACAGTTCACTCATTACTTACCTTAAAATATAGGGTGAGATGAGTAGTATTTATTGTAAAAAATCAAGTGTGGTATGTATGGTAGTCAGCCGGGCTACCATACCAGGCCAACCCACCCACACATATATTCTATGATATTTAACCCTTTGACTGTCGCGGCCGTATATATACGTTTTACGAGATGCTGTGTTTGACGTATACATACTCATAAATTCTAGCGGCTTCAAATCAAGCAGGAGAAAGCTGGTAGGCCCACATGTGAGAGAATGGGTCTGTGTGGTCAGTGTGCACCATATAAAAAAAATCCTGGAGCACGCAGTGCATAATGAGAAAAAAAAAACTCCGACCGTTTTTTTTAATTAAAATGCCGACTTTGTGGTCTATTTTCGTATAGTATTTATGGTTGTATTCTCGTTTTCTTGGTCTCATTTGATAGAGTGGAAAACATATTACAGAATTAGAGATGTTTTTGATTAATTTTACTATAAAGAGAACCTAGAAATGGAGCTCAAAGTAGGGGAAATGTTTGATTTTTGCCAATGTTCAAAAGTAAACAAATGATGCCATTGTCCAATAAATGTCCAACTAGCCATTCTAATATGCAGTCATGAATGGGTTGATGTTATTTATACAGTTATTACAGCATTGCAGTAGTCTGCATAATAGTAAGTCTAATATTTTTTGTTTGAATAAAAATTCAAAATAGAAAGCAAGAGTAATATCAGAGGGGCCTGGAGACGTGACTGATGAACAAAAAAAAAACGTTATTTTAGAGCCTGGAATGTCTGCATTGTTCATTCTGGACCTTATTTTGAAATTGTCATATTTTTTAGTTTTCGTGAAATTGGCCAAATTGCAAATTTCTGACCACATTATTAGGTAGTTGAAATCAGTAAATGGGCAGTTTCTTGTACTCAATCGATAGAAAAAATCAAGTTCTAAAGAAATAGCTATGAGTTTGGGCGACTAGAACAATGGAATTAGCCGAAAATAGGGCTCAAAGTGGGCGAAATCGCCGATTTGAAAACAGCGCCGAGATCGCTAACTTTGCGAGAGCATAATTCCGTCAGTTTTCCATCAAATTTCGTTTTTTTGGTGTCATTACAATCGGGAAAAGATTCTCTATCATTTCAGAAGAAAAAATAATTTTTTTTTTTTTTAAATTTTGCGACACCAGGAGACACCTCAGGATTGGGGGTTGCGACAGTCAAAGGGTTAAGCATCCCAGAGCGATAAAATGTATATACAGTTCACTCATTACTTACCTTAAAATATTTGTAGTCTTAATGTAGGGTCAGGAGTAAGTAAATGAGATAAAACGAATAAATGAGAGAGAAAGAATGAGTACATGAGAGGGGACAGGCGCAGAGTTATGTAAACAAACCAGGCGAACGTAAATTTTGTAAACAAACGAAGTGTACACGTCTGGTTTGTGTACAAGTTACATTGTGTACAGGTTGTCTCTACATTGATACGGTAGAATTAATAAAGAAGAACACTCCCATTCTCATGTAGCATCATTTTGAGAAGAAATGAAGCTCTGAGTGAAGGCAATGGAAATAAGTCACACTGACTTTTTTGGGTTATCCTAGGTTCTCTACACATATGTTGTTATGTATGATAATCTATGTAACTGTATTTGTGTATACCTGAATAAACTTACATACATACGAAAGGAATAATTTTCTACAGTTACCCCCAGTAAAAACATTTTCTCTTATGTTAGATTAGAGAAAATGTTATTCTTGCCGTCACTTGTACAAGTTATCTGGCTCCCACATCTTATATTTATGTTTATTTATTCTATTGTGGGGTGTATTTATCATCTTTTTATGTTATGTATCGTGTTTTATATATAATTTTGAAAAAATATCATGGATGGATTAATGAAAATGTGTATATTAACGTAATATACGACATTTAATGAGACTCGGTGAGTATTGTTATTATTATTATTATCATTTCTAATATGGCGTCACTTGTGCAAGTCGTCTGCTACCACATCTCACATTTATGTTTATTTATTCTACTGTGGGGTGTATTTATCTTATTTATATGTTATGCATCGTGTTTATTATATAATTTTGAAAAAAATATCATAGATGGATTAATGAAAATGTGTATATTAACGTAATATACGACATTTAAATGACTCGATGATTATCATTACTAATATGACGTCTGGAGACATAAGACACTTACCGATTTTAATGTGTACCTGCATGCCAGCACAGTATGTAAGTTTATTTAGGTACAGGTATACATAAGTATAATTATCAGAGTTATATATAAAATATGAAATAACTTTTAAAAAACATTTGAAATTTTGGAGTTTCCAGACAAAATGGAGAGACTTAGTGCTTACTGAGCTCACGGAGAATGTAAACAAACAGGGTGGGGCACGGTGACCGTATTAGAAAGTCAGGTGGGGGGAGCCGTATAGCGAGTTTTGGTCATAATTTGAAATGACCGTATTAGCGGAACGCCGTAAAGTGAAACGCCGTAAAGCGGGGCCCTCCTGTAGAGTATTATACATATGGTAAATTACCTAGGATAACCCAAAATTCCAGTCAGATAGACAGACAGATAGAAAGACAGACAGACAGATAGATAAACAAACATGCTTGTGTTTATCAGTGAAAATAAATAAAGCCAGGGTTCCCCTAGTGCCCATTTATCACATGTCACTGAGCTGTCAACAGTTGTCACAACACCATTCTTCAAGGAGATTGATATATACTCCAGGTGCACACAGGCAGACAGACAGACAGATAAGCAGAGATAGACTGGCAGACAGACAGATAGATAGACAGACAGACATGTTTGTGTGTAACAGTGATAACAATTACAGTGAGGGTTAGCCAAATATATGAGTGAGTGTGGGTGGGTGTAGTTGGGCCTGACTAGTTTGTGCTACTAGGTCTGATGTCATGCTCCTTCCTCTAGTGGATGTGATCTGACTAGGTGGGTCAATGGTCTGAGATGAGGGGGTGACATGGGCCTGATTTGCATGGGCCAGTAGGCCTTCTGCAGTGTTCTTTTTTATGTTCTTAAGTATTCGGCAAGCTGGCCGGCTGACTGGCTGGCTGGCTTTGGCTGTCTCTCTGTCTATAGCTCTGTATCTGTCTATATCTCTATCTGTCTATATCTCTGTATATCTATATCTCTGTTTATCTATACAGTAAGGCTCCGCTTTACGGCGTTTTGCCTTACGGCGATCCGCTAATACAGCGTTGTCAAATTATGACCAAAATTTGCTATACGGCAAGCGGTCTTTTAAATACAGCGCCCCCCACCTGGTTTGTTTACATTTTCCATGACCACATCTATTATGTCAGGAAACTTTCCAAAATTTCAAGTATTTTAAAGTTACTGCATATTTTATATGTACTCTGATAATTATACTTATGTGTACCTGTACCTAAATATACTTACACACTGTGCTGGTGTGCAGGTACACATTAAAATCGCTAAGTCTCTCACTACTCATGACGCCAATGCTATGTAATAATAATCACTCTTGGGCACACTAAATGTCTTATTTTACATCATTATAGGCATTTTCATTAATCCATCTATGATATTTTCCTCAAAATTATATATGAAACCCATTACATAGCATATAAACATGATAAATACACTCAGAATAAAAACTGATGTAAATATGAGATTTGTTTACAAAGCAGCTGTGTAGGATCTCACCTTCAAGGACCATAACATTGTATCAATCGCATCTGCTAGAAAAATGACAGGATGGATAATGAGAACCTTCAAAACTAGGGAGGCCAAGCCCATGATGACACTCTTCAGGTCACTTGTTCTATCTAGGCTGGAATATTGCTGCACACTAACAGCACCTTTCAAGGCAGGTGAAATTGCTGACCTAGAAAATGTACAGAGAACCTTCACGGCGCGCATAACGGAGATAAAACACCTCAATTATTGGGAGCGCTTGAGGTTCCTAAACCTGTATTCCCTGGAATGCAGGAGGGAGAGATACATGATTATATACACCTGGAAAATCCTAGAGGGACTAGTACCGAACTTGCACACGAAAATCACTCACTACGAAAGCAAAAGACTTGGCAGACGATGCACCATCCCCCCAATGAAAAGCAGGGGTGTCACTAGCACGTTAAGAGACCATACAATAAGTGTCAGGGGCCCGAGACTGTTCAACTGCCTCCCAGCACACATAAGGGGGATTACCAACAGACCCCTGGCAGTCTTCAAGCTGGCACTGGACAAGCACCTAAAGTCAGTTCCTGATCAGCCGGGCTGTGGCTCGTACGTTGGTTTGCGTGCAGCCAGCAGCAACAGCCTGGTTGATCAGGCTCTGATCCACCAGGAGGCCTGGTCACAGACCGGGCTGCGGGGGCGTTGACCCCCGGAACTCTCTCCAGGTAAACTCCAGGTAGGTGGTGTCGGAAGAATTACATTTTCTCTAGTCAAACACTGGGGGGTAACTGTAGAAAAATATTCTTTTCGTATTCCTTTACTCTATGTATAGCAATTCACGACCCTTGTGGGTTTAGTGCTTTTTATAATAAATAATAATAATAATTATTATCATTATTAATATTAATATTATTATTATTAATATTAATAATAATAATATTATTATTATTATTATTATTATTATTATTAATATTATTGTCTTCATTCACTCTAAAAATGGTGTGTTGCTGTTTGTTTATTCTGAACTAACTTGTACAACTTGTACACAATGTAAGAGTATTTGTATTGTGAGGTAATTATTATTAAAATAAAAAAAATGTAGGAAAATGTTTTACAAACTCTTACAAATGGACGTGAATGAACTAAACGTAGACACATATTAATACACATTTATTTCACCTGACCAAGTGATCATCCACTACCTGTTCAGTTTGTGTTCTTACGTTGTCTCAACTCTGTATCTCGCTCTCTCTCTCGTTTACTCTTTGGTTAACTAGTTGGCTCTCAATGACGATGGCGTCTAAGGTTAGCTGTAATAAAAAGAGAAGTCGTAAGCCTCTTGCTTTAAGTGCCAAGTTAGAGGATGATGGTGTGCCATTCTGATTTTATTCAATAAACACCCTGTCACTCACCTCTCATACATTAATATTAATATTTTAAGGTAAGTAATAAGTGTACTCTGTGTTTATCTTACCTTTTATTGTGTTTTTAATGCCTATTTCAATTGCTAACTTAATATAAGTTAGTGTAAACTTGTTGTCTGGCATTTATTGCATATTTTATATGCTCTGATAATAATACTTGTGGAGCCGGGTGGAGGGACAACACTACGTTTTCTCTGTTCAGCCATTAGAGAAAACGTGTATGAATCTGCATTTGGCCCAGCCACTCCCCCACTCCGCTTTTGTTTACAATTTTCGGCATGAGTTATTCATTACTTCTACCTTCATTTATGATGGCATCTATAGGTAGTTGTTAGAAATGATTAAATTCAGTGAACAAGGCATGTCGATATTAATAATATTGCTCTGGGCCACAGTGTAGGTAGCCGGTAGGTGTAGCCCAGGCTACACCTACCGGCTACCTTCACTGACTTTACAAATAAATACTACTCGCCTCTCTTCCTATATTAAGACTACACATATTTTAAGGTAAATAATGAGTGTACTGTATGTGCATTTTACCTCTCTGGGATGTTTTAAATATCGTATATTAAGTATGAGACGGGGAGCCAGTGCTACCTACACCTGGGCTACCTGCACCTGACTTCCTACAAATAAGTACTACTCACCTCTCTCCCTACATTAAGATTACAAATACTTTAAGATAAGTAATGAATTTACTGTGACTGTATTTTACTTTGTGTGTTTTTAATGCCTAGTTCTATTACTAACTTAATATAATTTAGTGTAAACTTGTTGTCTGGCATTTATATGCATTTATAAATGGAAAAAATGGAGTTCTGCCTTCCGGCGACGTCTGCTTTCCGGCGACAGCCTGGAACCTAACCCGCCACATAAGTGGGGCCCTACTGTATCTCTGTCTTTCTCTCACATGTACACATAAGTACAGTTATTATACATAGTGTAAATCATCTAGGATAACCCAAAAATTCAAGGCAAAGATAGACAGACAGACAGACACAGATAGACAGACAGACAGACAGATAGACAAACATGTTTGTGTGTATCAGTGAAAACAAATAAAGCGAGGGCTCCCCTAGTGCCCATTTATCACATGTCACTGAGCTGTCAACAGTTGTCATAACACCATTCTTCAAGGAGTTTGATATATACTCCAGGCACACACAGGCAGACAGAAAGACAGATAAATAGAGCTAGACAGATAAGCAGAGACAGACAGACTGGCAGACAGAGAGAAAGACAGACAAGACATGTTTGTATGTAACAGTGATAACAAATACAGGATGGTTAGCTGGAGCAGTTCACATTTATCAAATGTCACTGGGTTGTCAACAGCATAGGGAAGCTTTTCATAACTCCATGCTTCAAGGTATACTCCAGCATGTCTAAAACATTGCTGGGACCTATAAATACTTTGTATATAATTCTAGACAATAGTAAATGACCCAGGCAGGTGAAAATGTTCACCTGTCAATGTGATTGTGACTACATGTATTTGAATACTATCTCAGTACCTAATATTAGTGTCTGAACAAAGATTGGCTATGAAATCAAAGGAACTCTTATAAATTGTAATTATCAGAACATAAAAAACACATAAATGAAAATAAAACTGAAAAGGGTATATTGGCAACAATTCTGCAAGCGGCAGGATTGTTGCTGTCAGGTGAGCATCCAGAGCCAACTTCACGGTCTTATATCTCGGTAAATACTGACCCTAGCTTTTTTTTTAATCCTATAACATGTAGAAAAATGTGCTCTTCATTAACCCTTTGACTGTCGCGGTCGTATATATACGTCTTACGAGGTACCGTGTTTGACGTATATATATACTCATAAATTCGAGCGGCTTCAAATCAAGCAGGAGAAAGCTGGTAGGCCCACATGTGAAAGAATGGGTCTGTGTGGTCAGTGTGCACCATATAAAAAAAATCCTGGAGCATGCAGTGCATAATGAGAAAAAAAAAATCCGACCGTTTTTTTAAATTAAAATGCCGACTTTGTGGTCTACACCTACCATCTGACTTAAGACCAAGCTTGGTTGTAAGTCGAATGGTAGGTGTATATAATGTATACATGGTAGGTGTATATAATGTATACATGGTAGAGAACTGTATTGTAAATTTTACATCACATACAGTATCATATGTTACTGTTACCTTTATGTATTGTCGACACAGTGGAATGGGAGAATACCACTGATAGTGTCATCCTGCCAGAATGTAGTATAACCTATACCCTAAGTAAAGAGAAACAACTCTGGAACATGTGTAATACGTAGCTGGCTGGCTGGCCGGGTGGGTGATTGGCTGACTGAATGTGGCTGTCTCTCTCTCTCTCTCTCTCTCTCTCTCTCTCTCTCTCTCTCTCTCATCTCTCTCTCTCTCTCTCTCTCTCTCTCTCTGTATCTCTCTGTATCTCTCTCTCTCTCTGTATCTCTCTCTCTCTCTCACTCACAGGTACACGTAAGTAAAGTTATCATACATAGTATAAATTACCCAAATAATCCAGACAAAGTGCTATACAGTGGATCTGTGCTCCAGTGCACTAAACTAATAATATTAATAATAATTATTATTATTATTACAATAATACATATGTACTAATATTAATATTATTATTAACCCTTTGACTGTCGCAGCCCCCAATCCTGAGGTCTCTCCTGGTGTCGCAAAATTTAAAAAAAAAAATATATATATTTTCTTATGAAATGATAGAGAATCTTTTCCCGATTGTAATGACACCAAAAAAACGAAATTTGATGGAAAACTGACGGAATTACGCTCTCGCGAAGTTAGCGACCTCGGCGCTGTTTACAAATCGGCGATTTCGCCCACTTTGAGCCCTACTTTCGGCTAATTCCATTGTTCCAGTCGACCAAACTCATAGCTATTTCTTTAGAACTCCATTTTTTCTATCGACTGAGTATAAGAAACTGCCCATTTACCGATTTCAACTACCTAATAATGTGGTCAAAAATTTGCAATTTGGCCAATTACAAGAAAACTAAAAAATATGACAATTTCAAAATAAGGTCCAGAATGAACAATGCAGACATTCCTGGCTCTAAAATAACATTTTATTTGCTCATCAGTCATGTCTCCAGGCCCCTCTGATATTACTCTTGCTTTCTATTTTGAATTTTTATTCAAACAAAAAATTGAAGACTTACTATTATGCAGACTACTCCAATACTGTAACAATTGTATAAATAACATCAACCCATTCATGACTGCATATTAGAATGGCTAGTTGGACATTTATTGGACAATGGCATCATTTGTTTACTTTTGAACATTGGCAAAAATCAAACATTTCCCCTACTTTGAGCTCCATTTCTAGGTTCTTTTTATAGTAAAATCAATCAAAATCACCTCTATTTCTATAATATGTTTTCCATTCTATCAAATGAGACCAAGAAAACGAGAATATAACCATAAATACTATACGAAAATAGACCACAAAGTCGGCATTTTAATTAAAAAAAACGGTCGGAGTTTTTTTTTCCCATTATGCACTGCATGCTCCAGGATTTTTTTTATATGGTGCACACTGACCACACAGACCCATTCTCTCACATGTGGGCCTACCAGCTTTCTCCTGCTTGATTTGAAGCCGCTAGAATTTATGAGTATATATATGTCAAACACGGTACCTCGTAAGACGTATATATACGGCCGCGACAGTCAAAGGGTTAAACTATAATATAATAATCGTGTCCACTCATTACTTACCTTAAAATATCTGTAGTCTTAATGTAGAGTGAGAGGTGAGTAAACAAGATTAAATGAATAAACGAATGAAAGTGTAGAAGGTTGGCGAGTTATGTAAACAAACGTTGTTGCTGTTGTTGTTACCAGCGGGACACAAATGATTCCTGTTCACTGTGTCAAGCCGACCAGAAAAACATCTCGTATTTGTTAATTTATATGTTTATATGCTATGTAACATTTTTATTATATAATTTTGAAAAAGAAATCATAGATGGATTAAGCAAAATGTCTATATCAACGTTTTATACACATTTAATGCACCTCAGTGATTATTATTGTGTTATTATCATTATTAATTTGGCATCTTCAAGACCAATTACACTCTTAATGAGTGGCTCTGAGACAGACAAGCAGACAGAAAGACAGACAGACAGACATAGGTAGACAGACACTCAGGTAGACAGACACACAGGTAGACAGATGCACAGGTAGACAGACACACAGGTAGACAGACAAACACACAGGTAGACAGAAAGAGACACACAGGTAGACATAAAGACACACACAAGTAGACAGAAAGACACACACAGGTAGACATAAAGACAGACACACAGGTAGACATAGACACAGGTAGATAGAAAGACAGACACACAGGTAGACATAGACACAGGTAGATAGAAAGACAGACACACAGGTAGACAGACAGATAAACAGACACACAGAGATACACAGATATATAGGCAGACAGATACAGACAGGTTTATGTGCAACAGTGAAAACAAATAGAGAGTTCGAGAATAAGAGCCTTTCTTGCCACAGACTTCATCTTAGGGGCCATGGTGAAATTTACTCTCCAGTTAGTACAGTTAATACAGTATGATGCTGCTGATAGGACAGGGTTACTCAAACTGATGCTGCCTGCATGACACATTGCCACCGCAAGTATTGTCAAATATTGTACAGTGGTGTGCATCAGCCGGCCCAGCCCAGCTGCCAGATGCACGGTCGTAAGTCGAGTGGACGTATGTCGAGCAGGTCGTAAGTCGGATGGTAGGTGTATTTTCACACAGTATTTATGGTTGTATTCTGGTTTTCTTGGTCTCATTTGATAGAATGGAAAGCATATTATAGAAAGAGGTGATTTTGATTGATTTTACTATAAAAAGAACCTGGAAATGAAGCTCAAAGTAGGGAAAATGTTTGATTTTTGCCGATGTTCAAAAGTAAACAAATGATGTCATTGTCCAATAATTGTCCAACTAGCCATTCTGATATGCAGTCATGAATGGGTTGATGTTATTTATACAATTACAGTGGTCCCTCAATTATCATCCATAATCCATTCCTGGAAGTGGGACTACAGTGGACCCCCGGTTAACGATTTTAATCCGTGCAAGAGGGGTAATTGTTATGCGAAATAATCGTTATGTGAATGAATTTTCCCCATAAGAAATAATGGAAATAAAATTAATCCGTGCAAGACACCCAAAAGTATGAAAAAAAAAATTTTACCACATGAAATATACATTTTCCCACACACAAAGAGAAGGATACATGCACAATAGTAGAGTAGTACATGCACAGTATATATTGTGCATGTACTAGTCTACTAAATGAATAAATGACACTTACCTTTATTGAAGATGCAGCAATGACTGATGAGACACTGTGTCCTGGGAGTGCCTTTTCCTCCTGAGTACTGTAGGTCCTGTTTGGCATTTTCTTCCAGAACAGGCCTTATCACACTGTGTATGCCACTACGATTCTTAAATCTCTCAAACCAACCTTTGCTGGCTTTAAATTCACCAATATGAGCACTAGTTCCAGGCATTTTTCCCTGTTCACCTGGGTGTTAGTCGACTTGTGTGGGTTGCATCCTGGGAGACAAGATTAAGGACCCCAATGGAAATAAGTTAGACAGTCTTCGATGACACTGACTTTTTTGGGTTATCCTGGGTGGCAAATCCTCTGGGGTTAATTGTTTCTTGGTATTCTCAATAAGCCACACCAACAACGGTGCTACAGCAGCAGCAGCAGCTGACAGTGCAGCAGCAGCAGCAGCAGCTGACAGTGCAGCAGCAGCAGCAGCTTTACCACCAATAGTAGCGATGGTTGATTGGGGTTTATTATACAACCTGGCCAGCTCGGAGACATGCACTCCACTTTCAAACTTATCAATGATCTTTTTCTTCATCTCTATTGTAATTCTCACCCTTATCTCTCTCTCCAGGTATTGCTGTAGGGTTGGCACTAGAAGCTTTCTTGGGGCCCATGGTCACTTATTTTCCAGAAAAAGCACCGAAAACACTGTAATAATACGAAATATTCCGATTGTATGCTTGGATGTTACCGCGGAGGCTGGCTGGTAAACAATGCCACCGGCGGAACATGTGAGCGTGGCTCAGGCCGCACATTGGACGCGTCTCGGACGAAAATCGGTAAGCGGGTTTTTAAGCGGTATGTGAGGCAAAATTTTTGCAATTAAAGTAAGCGGTATGCGAAATAATCGCTATGTGATGCCATCGTTATGCGGGGGTCCACTGTATTATCGAAATGGACGATTTTCGAATCAATTTTCCCCATAAGAAATAATGTAAATCCAATTAATTCGTTCCAGACACCCAGAAGTATCAAGAACAATTTTTTTTTTACCTAAAAGATAGATTTACATGCACAAAAGAATGAACATTCAACATGAAAGTTACCTTTATTGAAGGCTGTTGTTGATGAATGGAAGACAGGGAGGAGGAGAGAGGGAAGAGAGGTTATTGTTTGGAAAGGGAATCCCCCTCCATAAGGACTCTAGGTCACTTCAGGGGTCACTTCTCTAGCATAAATATAGATTTACATTACAGAAAAGAATGCCAAATAAATGTAAAGCACTAATAAAATGTATAAATGAACATTGGTAATAGGGGTAGTTGATGAGTGGAACGGTCTGCCTAGTAGGGTGATTGAAGCTAAAACATTGGGTAGTCTCAAATTTAGGCTGGATAAATACATGAGTGAGACGGGTAGGATTTGAGTCGGACTTGCACCTGAGCTTATTGCTTGGGTAGCATTTGTTCTGTTAGTGGGTTGGATTTGTGAAGGACCGGCCTAGTATGGGCCAACAGACTTATTACAGTGTTCCTCTTTTCTTATGTTCTAAAAGCTATGGCTTTGGTAGTTTCAAATTTAACCCCTTGACTGTTGCAACCCCCAATCCTGAAGTGTCTCCTGGTGTCGCAAAATTTAAAAAAAAAATTATTTTTTCTTATGAAATGATAGAGAATCTTTTCCCGATTGTAATGGCACCAAAAACACGAAATTTGATGGAAAAGTGACGGAATTACACTCTCGCGAAGTTAGCGACCTTCGCGATATTTACAAATCGGCGATTTTTGCCCACTTTGAGCACTATTTTCGGCTAATTCCATTGTTCCAGTCAACCAAACTCATAGCTATTTCTTTAGTACTCCATTTTTTCTATCGATTGAGTACAAGAAACTGCCCATTTACCAATTTCAACTACCCAATAACGTGGTCAGAAATTTGCAATTTGGCCAATTTCAAGAAAATTAAAAAATATGACAATTTCAAAATAAGGTCCAGAATGAACAATGCAGACATTCCTGGCTCTAAAATAACATTTTCTTTGTTTATCAGTCATGTCTCCAGGCCCCTCTGATATTACTCTTGCTTTCTATTTTGAGTTTTTATTCAAACAAAAAATAGAAGATTTACTATTATGCAGACTACTCCAATACTGTAATAATTGTATAAATAACATCAACCAATTCATGACTGCATATTAGAATGGCTAGTTGGACATTTATTGGACAATGATGTCATTTGTTTACTTTTGAACATCGGCAAAAATCAAACATTTCCCCTACTTTGAGCTCCATTTCCAGGTTCTTTTTATAGTAAAATCAATCAAAATAATCTCTTTTTCTATAATATGTTTTCCATTCTATCAAATGAGACCAAGAAAACTAGAATACAACAATAAATACTATACGAAAATAGACCACAAATTCGGCATTTTAATTTAAAAAAACGGTCGGAGTTTTTTTTTTCTCATTATGCACTGCGTGCTCCAGGATTTTTTTTATGTGGTGCACACTGATCACACAGACCCATTCTCTCACATGTAGGCCTACCAGCTTTCTCCTTCTTGATTTGAAGCCGCTAGAATTTATGAGTATATATACGTCAAACACGGTACCTCGTAAGACGTATATATACGGCCGCGACAGTCAAAGGGTTAAGTTGGATAAATACACGAGTGAGAGGGGTTGGATTTGAGTCGGACTTGCACCTGAGCTTATTGCTTGGGTACCATTTGTTCTGTTAGTGGGTTCGATCTGTGAAGGACCGGCCTAGTAAGTAAGTAAGTAAGTAAATTTATTCAGGTATACACAAATACAGTTACATAGAATTATCATACATAGCAACATATGTGTAGAGAACCAAGGATAACCCAAAAAAGTCAGACAGAGTGACTTATTTCCATTGGGGTCCTTTTACCTTATTATTATACTATAAAGGTTATAATATTTTCTTATTATTCTACAATGAAGATAACATCTTATTATCATACTAAACAGACTATCTACTACACGAGGGTCATTACTAGGGATAAGGTAAAATTTACACGTATTTTAGCTAAAAAATAGAAAATCATTCCCCTCCCTTTCTGTAGCTTCATTCATCAGACACTTTTTGGCAGTCTTCTTGAACTGGTTCATGCTATCACTGGCTTTGGCATGTGCGGGTAGTCTGTTCCAAAGCCAGTGATAGCATGAACCAGTTCAAGAAGACTGCCAAAAAGTGTCTGATGAATGAAGCTACAGAAAGGGAGGGGAATGATTTTCTATTTTTTAGCTAAAATACGTGTAAATTTTACCTTATCCCTAGTAATGGGCCAGCAGGCCTACTGCAGTGTTCCTCCTTTCTTATGTTCTTATTGAAGACTTGTTTGTGTGAGGGAGGGATGGTAAGTTTATTGTTGAAGAATATGGGGAATATCAACTCTACGGCTTATTTATCAATCACAATTCAACTAATATGACATAATAAACAATATTAATAACATAGAAACATGGAATATACTCTAGAATGAATAAAATAAGTCATTACGTATGTCATGAGAGGTGTTGTGTTGTGTTATTGTTGGGTATATAAGGGCCACTGAGAGTAAGCCGTCCATAATGGTGGTGAAGCAGCAGCTGAGGCGGCGGTGTTTTCTGTAGCCCTATATAACTCCAACAACATTGGAGGAGTTGGTAGAATTGCTGAATCACTAAAGAAGGAACCCTCTACCACCATCACTACAACCTTCTACCACTATGACAACTGTTACCACCATCACTACTACCTTCTACCACCATCAACCACTATCACAACTGCTTCCTCTCTACCACCACCACCTTTGTATTTTTCTACAAACTTTTTCATAAATTATATGTGTTTCTCACATTCTTTACCAAAGCGTTGGTACTAGAAGCTTTCTTTGGAGCCATGGTAGCTTATTTAGCACTTGCAAGAACTAAAATCAATGGAATATTATGAAATATTTCATAGGAGCAAGTGAGGGGACTGTAACTCACTGGTAAACAATGCCACACTGGCTGGGAAGGCAGGCCCAGGCGGCTCAGAGCATGAGTACACGTCCCAGACGCAGGACGATTAGCGAGTTAACGAACCTTTTGCGAGCCAATGTTTAGATGAAATAATGGGACTATTTCCGAAATGGACGACTTTCAGGCCGGACGATTATTGAGGGACCACTGTATTACAGTATTGCAGTAATCTGCATAACAGTAAATTTTCTATTTTTTGTTTGAACAAAAATTCAAAATAGAAAGCAAGAATAATATCAGAGGGGCCTAGAGACGTGACTGATGAACAAAGAAAACATTATTTTAGAGCCAGGAATGTCTGCATTGTTCATTCTGGACCTTATTTTGAATTATTTTTACTATTAACACACTGACCGATTCCCACCAAGGCAGGGTGGCCTGAAAAAGAAAAACTTTCACCATCATTCACTACATCACCGTCTTGCCCGAAGGGTACCTTACACTACAGTTTTTAAACTGCAACATTAACACCCCTCCTTCAGAGTGCAGGCACTGTACTTCCCATCTCCAGGACTCAAGTCCGGCCTGCCGGTTTCCCTGAATCCTTTCATAAATGTTATTTTGCTCACACTCCAACAGCACGTCAATTATTAAAAACCATTTGTCTCCCCTGCTATACAACAAGGTCCTCGAATTCCTCAGGATATACCCAAGCGTTTGAGAAGGGAAGGTGATCATTTCATAATACAGCTTCTTTCAACTCAGAAGAAATTTGCTCAGAAGAGATGCATCGTCTCTGCACAAACAAAACGACGACAATAAGATGCAAAGACACTCGGTTTATGTGTGAGGAATGTAAGGTACCTTTGTGCATGGTGCCTTGTTTCAAGGAGTTCCACAAGCTCCAACAGTTCTAAAACCATGTCCAGTGATTGTAAATATGTAAATATATGATAGAACATTAGTATTATACAAGATTTGTGCATGTTTATTGTAATAAACAACGGTGGTAAACAAAAATATGATAATAACTTTAGTGCGGTTATTGTGTTCAATACAGTGAGTTTATATATATACATTATATACAGTATTGGTCTCTCAGGCCCCAAATGTTAGTAGGAAAAGAAAAAAATTGGAAAAGAAAAGAAAAAACTTCAAAAACTGCTAAATAAAGTAATGAGCGAATGTGGAATTCGTCGATGTTGCCGCCACCAGCTCATTTTGGACAAACTTCTCAGCACTGTATCTCGGTAAGTACTGATCTGAATTTTTTTTTGTCTTATTACCTTCACAAAAATATGCTCTTTAATTCTGTAAGAAAAAATATTTTTTTTTTTCAAAATTTCTTGGACACTGGAGCACCACTTCAGATTTTGGCCTTGGACCCTGAAGGGGTTCAAGGTCCTGTATATGTAGATTGCACAGTAGTAAGTGTGGATGTTCTGAACAGGGAGTAAGTTTGGATCTATGAAGAGTGGGGTGGTGTGTTGCCAGGGATGAGATTTAGTGATTATTCTTATTGCGGCTTTTTGTTGAGTTATTATTGGCTTTAGGTGTATTGCTGCAATTGATCCCCAAGCACAAATAGCATAGGTGAGGTATGGATAAATGAGTGAATGGTATAGTGTGAGAAGGGCATTTTGCGGCACGTAGTATCGTATCTTGGAGAGGATCCCAACTGTTTTGGATACTTTTTTTGATATGTGTTGGATATGGGTGCTGAAATTCAGGTTGTTGTCGAGGTATAGGTCAAGGAATTTGCCCTCATTATGTCTGGCAATTAGAGTGCTGTCAATCTTAATGTTAAGTTGTGCAGCACCTGCTCTGCTACCAAACATAATATAGTGGGTTTTGTCAGTGTTAAGTGTAAGTTTATTAGCTGTCATCCAAGTTGATATTTCGAGCAGCTCATTAACCCTTTGACTGTTTTCGACGTATAAATACGTCTTACGAGCCAATGTTTCTGACGTATATATACTCAATAATTCTAGCGGCTTCAAATCAAGTGGGAGAAAGCTGGTAGGCCCACATGTGAGAGAATGGGTCTGTGTGGTCAGTGTGCACCACATAAAAAAAATCCTGCAGCACACATTGCGTAATGAGAAAAAAAAACTCTGATCGTTTTTTTGGAATAAAACGCCGACTTTGAGGTGTATTTTCGTATAGTATTTATCGTTGTATTCACGTTTTCATGGTCTTAGGTGATAAAATGGAAAACATATTACAGAAATAGAGATGATTTTCATTACTTTTACGATGAAAACGACCTTGAAACTGAGCTCAAAGTAGCGGAAATGTTCGATTTTTACCAATGTTCAAGAGTAAATAAATCACACCACACGTCCAATACACGTCAACTGGGGAGTCTAATATTCTTTCACTAGTGCACTGATATTATTTGTACCATTTTTACAATAATGCAGTCGTCTGCATAACAGTAAATTTTGTATTTTTTTGTATGAATAAAAAATCAAAATAGAAAGCAATAATAATATAAGAGGGGCCTAGAGATGTGACTAATGAACAGAGCATATGTTATTTTAGTGCCACGAATGTCTACCTTGTTTATTCTGGACCCTATTTTGAAATTGGCATCTTTTTTATTTGTGTGAAATTGGCCAAATTGCCAATTTCTGACCACCATATTGGGTAGTCCAAATTAGTAAATGGGAGGTTTCTTGTACTCAGCTGATAGATAAAATGGAGTTCTAAAGAAATAGCTATGAGTTTGGTCAACTGGAACAATGGAATTGGCTGAAAATAGGGCTCAAAGTCGGCGAAATCGCCGATACGCATATGTCGCCGAGACCGCTAACTTCGCGGGAGCATAATTCCACGAGTTTTCGACCAAATTTCGAACTTTTGGTGTCATTACCATCGGGAAAAGATTCTCTATCATTTCATAAGAAAAAATAATTTTTTTTTTTCAAAAATTGAGCGACATAGAATGACAGTTTCAGAGAGGGGCCTGAAACAGTCAAAGGGTTAACAATGGTGTTGAGGGTGGCAAGATTAGGGTGAGATATGACATAAGTCATGTCGTCTGCAAAGAGAATGGGTTTCAGGTGTTGGGATACGTTTGGAGGATCAATGATGTAAATGAGGAACAGCAGGGTCCAAGGACACTTCCCTGCGGAACTCCAGTATCAAGTGGTCGTATTGATGATGCTGTGTCTTTAATGGTGACATACTGAGACCTATTAGTAAGGTAGGATTTGAAATATGCAAGCACATGGCCTCTTATACCATAATGGTCAAGTTTGTGGAGTAGGATGCCGTGGTCTACTGTGCCAAAAGCTTTTCTTAGGGAAATAAAAATTCCTAGCAGATATTCCTTATTTTCCAATGCTGTGTAAAGCAGATCTAGCATTTTTACAATTGCATCATTAGTGCTTTTATTTTCCCTGAATCCAAATTGGCAGGGGTTGAGTAGGTTTTGTGCTGTTATAAATGAATACAGTCTCCTGTGCACGAGTTTCTCAAAGATTTTGGATACCAATGGTAAGTTTGATATTGGCCTATAGTTGTTTACATCTGTAGAGTCATATATATATATATATATATATATATATATATATATTATATATATATATATATATATATATATATATATATATATATATATATTATTTTTTTATTATCACACCGGCCGATTCCCACCAAGGCAGGGTGGCCCGAAAAAGAAAAACTTTCACCATCATTCACTCCATCACTGTCTTGCCAGAAGGGTGCTTTACACTACAGTTTTTAAACTGCAACATTAACACCCCTCCTTCAGAGTGCAGGCACTGTACTTCCCATCTCCAGGACTCAAGTCCGGCCTGCCGGTTTCCCTGAATCCCTTCATAAATGTTACTTTGCTCACACTCCAACAGCACGTCAAGTATTAAAAACCATTTGTCTCCATTCACTCCTATCAAACACGCTCACACATGCCTGCTGGAAGTCCAAGCCCCTCGCACACAAAACCTCCTTTACCCCTCCCTCCAACCCTTCCTAGGCCGACCCCTACCCCGCCTTCCTTCCACTACAGACTGATACACTCTTGAAGTCATTCTGTTTCGCTCCATTCTCTCTACATGTCCGAACCACCTCAACAACCCTTCCTCAGCCCTCTGGACAACAGTTTTGGTAATCCCGCACCTCCTCCTAACTTCCAAACTACGAATTCTCTGCATTATATTCACACCACACATTGCCCTCAGGCATGACATCTCCACTGCCTCCAGCCTTCTCCTCGCTGCAACATTCATCACCCACGCTTCACACCCATATAAGAGCGTTGGTAAAACTATACTCTCATACATTCCCCTCTTTGCCTCCAAGGACAAAGTTCTTTGTCTCCACAGACTCCTAAGTGCACCACTCACTCTTTTTCCCTCATCAATTCTATGATTCACCTCATCTTTCATAGACCCATCCGCTGACACGTCCACTCCCAAATATCTGAATACGTTCACCTCCTCCATACTCTCTCCCTCCAATCTGATATTCAATCTTTCTGTTATCCTCATAACCTTACTCTTTCCTGTATTCACCTTTAATTTTCTTCTTTTGCACACCCTACCAAATTCATCCACCAATCTCTGCAACTTCTCTTCAGAATCTCCCAAGAGCACAGTGTCATCAGCAAAGAGCAGCTGTGACAACTCCCACTTTGTGTGTGATTCTTTATCTTTTAACTCCACGCCTCTTGCCAAGACCCTCGCATTTACTTCTCTTACAACCCCATCTATAAATATATTAAACAACCACGGTGACATCACACATCCTTGTCTAAGGCCTACTTTTACTGGGAAAAAATTTCCCTCTTTCCTACATACTCTAACTTGAGCCTCACTATCCTCGTAAAAACTCTTCACTGCTTTCAGTAACCTACTCCTACACCATACACTTGCAACATCTGCCACATTGCCCCCCTATCCACCCTGTCATACGCCTTTTCCAAATCCATAAATGCCACAAAGACCTCTTTAGCCTTATCTAAATACTGTTCACTTATATGTTTCACTGTAAACACCTGGTCCACACACCCCCTACCTTTCCTAAAGCCTCCTTGTTCATCTGCTATCCTATTCTCCGTCTTACTCTTAATTCTTTCAATTATAACTCTACCATACACTTTACCAGGTACACTCAACAGACTTATCCCCCTATAATTTTTGCAATCTCTTTTATCCCCTTTGCCTTTATACAAAGGAACTATGCATGCTCTCTGCCAATCCCTAGGTACCTTACCCTCTTCCATACATTTATTAAATAATTGCACCAACCACTCCAAAACTATATCCCCACCTGCTTTTAACATTTCTATCTTTATCCCATCAATCCCGGCTGCCTTACCCCCTTTCATTTTACCTACTGCCTCACGAACTTCCCCACACTCACAACTGGCTCTTCCTCACTCCTACAAGATGTTATTCCTCCTTGCCTATACACGAAATCACAGCTTCCCTATCTTCATCAACATTTAACAATTCCTCAAAATATTCCTTCCATCTTCCCAATACCTCTAACTCTCCATTTAATAACTCTCCTCTCCTATTTTTAACTGACAAATCCATTTGTTCTCTAGGCTTTCTTAACTTGTTAATCTCACTCCAAAACTTTTTCTTATTTTCAACAAAATTTGTTGATAACATCTCACCCACTCTCTCTCATTTGCTCTCTTTTTACATTGCTTCACCACTCTCTTAACTTCTCTCTTTTTCTCCATATACTCTTCCCTCCTTGCATCACTTCTACTTTGTAAAAACTTCTCATATGCTAACTTTTTCTCCCTTACTACTCTCTTTACATCATCATTCCACCAATCGCTCCTCTTCCCTCCTGCACCCACTTTCCTGTAACCACAAACTTCTGCTGAACACTCTAACACTACATTTTTAAACCTACCCCATACCTCTTCGACCCCATTGCCTATGCTCTCATTAGCCCATCTATCCTCCAATAGCTGTTTATATCTTACCCTAACTGCCTCCTCTTTTAGTTTATAAACCTTCACCTCTCTCTTCCCTGATGCTTCTATTCTCCTTGTATCCCATCTACCTTTTACTCTCAGTGTAGCTACAACTAGAAAGTGATCTGATATATCTGTGGCCCCTCTATAAACATGTACATCCTGAAGTCTACTCAACAGTCTTTTATCTACCAATACATAATCCAACAAACTACTGTCATTTCGCCCTACATCATATCGTGTATACTTATTTATCCTCTTTTTCTTAAAATATGTATTACCTATAACTAAACCCTTTCTATACAAAGTTCAATCAAAGGGCTCCCATTATCATTTACACCTGGCACCCCAAACTTACCTACCACACCCTCTCTAAAAGTTTCTCCTACTTTAGCATTCAAGTCCCCTACCACAATTACTCTCTCACTTGGTTCAAAGGCTCCTATACATTCACTTAACATCTCCCAAAATCTCTCTCTCTCCTCTGCATTCCTCTCTTCTCCAGGTGCATACACGCTTATTATGACCCACTTCTCGCATCCAACCTTTACTTTAATCCACATAATTCTTGAATTTACACATTCATATTCTCTTTTCTCCTTCCATAACTGATCATTTAACATTACTGCTACCCCTTCCTTTGCTCTAACTCTCTCAGATACTCCAGATTTAATCCCATTTATTTCCCCCCACTGAAACTCTCCTACCCCCTTCAGCTTTGTTTCGCTTAGGGCCAGGACATCCAACTTCTTTTCATTCATAACATCAGCAATCATCTGTTTCTTGTCATCCGCACTACATCCACGCACATTTAAGCAACCCAGTTTTATAAAGTTTTTCTTCTTCTCTTTTTTAGTAATTGTATACAGGAGAAGGGTTACTAGCCCATTGCTCCCGGCATTTTAGTCGCCTCATACGACACGCATGGCTTACGGAGGAAAGATTCTTTTCCACTTCCCCATGGACAATAGAAGAAATAAAAAAGAACAAGAGCTATTTAGAAAAAGGAGAAAAACCTAGATGTATGTATATATATATATGCATGTGCGTGTCTGTGAAGTGTGACCAAAGTGTAAGTAGGAGTAGCAAGATATCCCTGTTATCTTAGCGTGTTTATGAGACAGAAAAAGAAACCAGCAATCCTACCATCATGCAAAACAGTTACAGGTTTTTGTTTCACAGTCATCTGGCAGGACGGTAGTACTTCCCTGGGTGGTTGCTGTCTACCAACCTACTACCTATATATATATATATATATATACATACATATATATATACATACATATATATATATACATACATATATATATATATATATAATATATATATATATATATATATATATATATATATATATATATATATATATATATATATATATATATACATACACCTACCATCTGACTTACGACCAAGCTTGGTTCCGACCAACCAGCCATAAGTCGAAATGGACGTAAGTTGAACCTTTGAAAATTGCCGACATATTGGGTAGGGCATAATGTCAAAACTTTCCTATATAAACTACCTACATAATATTGTAATGTAATGTACAATCATTATTTCATTCTTTTTACCATAATTTACTTCTATTGTTGTATTTTAATTATTTATGTACTGTATATAATGTATACATGGTAGTGATATGTATTGTAAATTTTACATCGCATACAGTATCATATGTTACTATTATCTTTATGTATTGTTGACACAGTGGATTGGGAGAATACCACTGGTAGTGTCATCCTGCCAGAATGTTATGTAACCTATACCCTAAGTAAAGAGAAACAACTCTGGAACATGTGTAATACGTATCCGGCTGGCTGGCTGGGTGGTCAGGTCTGTGGTTGGCCGGGTGGGTGGCTGGCTGGCTGGATGGGTGGGTTATCATACATATTATAAATTACCTAGGATAACCCAAAAAATCCAGACAAAGTGCTATACAGTGGATCTGTGCTCCAGTGCCCTAAATTAATAATAATATTAATAATCATTATTATTACAATAATACATATGTACTAATATTAATATTATTATTATTAAGCTATAATATAATAATCGTGTCCACTCATTACTTACCTTAAAATATCTGTAGTCTTAAGGTAGACTGAGAGGTGAGTAAACAAGATTAAATGAATAAATGAGAGAGAGAATGAGAATGTAGAATATTCACGAGTTGTGTAAACAAACATTGTTGTTGTTGTTGTTGTTGCCAGCCCAAACATGAATGATTCCTGTTCACTGTCAAGCCGACCAGAAAAACATCTCATATTTGTTAATTTATATGTTATGTAGCATGTTTATTATATAATTTTGAAAAAAAATCATAGATGGATTAAGCAAAATGTCTATATTAACGTTTTACACATTTAATGTGCCTCAATGATTATTATTATTATCATTATTAATATGGTGTCTTCAAGACCAAGTACACTCTTAATGAGTGGCTCTGAGGCAGACAAGCAAACAAAGACAGACACACAGGTAGACAGAAAGACAGACACACAGGTAGGCACAGACACAGGTAGACATAAAGACAGACACAGGTAGACATAAAGACAGACACAGGTAGACATAAAGACAGACACAGGTAGACAGAAAGACACACAGGTAGACAGAAAGACAGACACACTAGTAGACAGACAGATAAACAGACACACAGAGATACAGACAGATATACAGGCAGACAGATACAGACAGGTTTATGTGCAACAGTGAAAACAAATAGAGAGTTCGAGAGTAAGAGCCTTTCTTGCCACAATCTCCAATGCAAGATTCAGACTTCATCTTAGGGGCCATAGTGAAATTTACTGTCCAGTTAGTACAGTTAATACAGTATGATGCTGCTGATAGGACAGGGTTACTCAAACTGATGCTGCCTGCATGATGCATTGCTGCCGTGAGTATTGTCATATATTGTACAGCAGTGTGCATCAGCTGGCCCAGCCCAGCTGCCAGATGCATGGTCCTAAGTCGAGTGGACGTATGTCGAGCAGGTCGTAAGTCGGATGGTAGGTGTATATATATATATATATATATATATATATATATATATATATATATATATATATATATATATATATATATATACAGTGGACCCTCACCTAACGATATTAATCCGTTCCTGAGAGCTCAATGTTAGGCAAAATTATCATTAGGCGAATTAATTTTCCCCATAAGAAATAATGGAAATCAAATTAATCCGTTCCTGACACCCCAAAGTATAAAAAAAAAAAATTTACCACATGAAATATTAATTTTAATACACACAAACTGAAGAAGACATGCACAGTTACATGACACTTACCTTTATTGAAGATCTGGTGATGATTGATGGGATGGGAGGAGGGGAGAGTGTGGATGGTGTTAATGTTTAGAAGGGGAATCCCCTTCCATTAGGACTTGAGGTGGCAAGTCCTTTTCCGGGGTTACTTACCTTCTTCTTTTAATGCCATTAGGACCAGCTTCAGAGTCACTGGACCTCTGTCGCACAGCACATCTGTCCATAGAGACCTGTACTTCCCATTCCTTTATGACATTCCTAAAGTGTTTCACAACATTGTCAGTGTAATAGTCACCAGCACAGCTTGCAATAGCTGTGTGAGGGTGATTTTCATCAAAAAAGGTTTGCACTTCAAGCCACTTTGCACACATTTCCTTAATCTTTGAAGTAGGCAATTTCCTCAATTTATCTATCCCCTCCTCAGGAGCAGTTTCCTCAGGTCTGGCCTCTTGCTGTTGAAGATGATCTAGCAGCTCATCAGTGGTTAGTTCATCATTGTCCTCCTCCACCAACTCTTCCACATCCTCCCCACTAACCTCCAACCCCAAGAAATTCCCCAATGCCACAACTGATTCCACAACAGGCATAGGATTCTCAGGGTTAGCCTCAAATCCTTTAACCCTTTGACTGTTTCAGGCCCCTCTCTGAAACTGTCATTCTATGTCGCTCAATTTTTGAAAAAAAAAAAAAAATTATTTTTTCTTATGAAATGATAGAGAATCTTTTCCCGATGGTAATGACACCAAAAGTTCGAAATTTGGTCGAAAACTCGTGGAATTATGGTCCCGCGAAGTTAGCGGTCTCGGCGACATATGCGTATCGGCGATTTCGCCGACTTTGAGCCCAATTTTCAGCCAATTCCATTGTTCCAGTTGACCAAACTCATAGCTATTTCTTTAGAACTCCATTTTATCTATCAGCTGAGTACAAGAAACCTCCCATTTACTAATTTGGACTACCCAATATGGTCAGAAATTGGCAATTTGGCCAATTTCACGCAAAATAAAAAAGATGCCAATTTCAAAATAGGGTCCAGAATAAACAAGGTAGACATTCGTGGCACTAAAATAACATATGCTCTGTTCATTAGTCACATCTCTAGGCCCCTCTTATATTATTATTGCTTTCTATTTTGATTTTTTATTCATACAAAAAAATACAAAATTTACTGTTATGCAGACGACTGCATTATTGTAAAAATGGTATAAATAATATCAGTGCACTAGTGAAAGAATATTAGACTCCCTAGTTGACGTGTATTGGACGTGTGGTGTGATTTATTTACTCTTCAACATTGGTAAAAATCGAACATTTTCGCTACTTTGAGCTTAGTTTCAAGGTCGTTTTCATCGTAAAAGTAATGAAAATCATCTCTATTTCTGTAATATGTTTTCCATTTTATCACCTAAGACCATGAAAACGCGAATACAATGATAAATACTATACGAAAATACACCTCAAAGTCGGCGTTTTATTCCAAAAAAACGATCAGAGTTTTTTTTTTCTCATTACGCAATGTGTGCTGCAGGATTTTTTTTATGTGGTGCACACTGACCACACAGACCCATTCTCTCACATGTGGGCCTACCAGCTTTCTCCCACTTGATTTGAAGCCGCTAGAATTATTGAGTATATATACGTCAGAAACATTGGCTCGTAAGACGTATTTATACGTCAAAAACAGTCAAAGGGTTAAAATCCATTTGGTCTACACATTCTGGCCACAGTTTCTCCCAAGCAGAGTTCAAGGTCCTCTTAGTCACTTCCTCCCAAGCCTTACCTATAATGTTTACACAATTGAGGATGCTAAAGTGATCTCTCCAAAACTCTCTTAGAGTCAATTGAGTTTCTGAGGTCACTACAAAGCACCTTTAAAACAGAGCTTTTGTGTAGAGTTTTTTGAAGTTTGCAATGACCTGCTGGTCCATGGGCTGCAGGAGAGGAGCGATATCAGGAGGCAAAAACTTGACCTTAATGAAGCTCATTTCCGCAGAAAGTCGCTCTGCCATATCTGAAGGATGACTAGGAGCATTGTCTAATACCAGGAGTCACTTAAGGTCCAATTTATTTTCCAGGAGGTAATTTTTCACAGTGGGGGCAAATGCATGGTGTAACCAGTCATAGAAAAAGTCCCTAGTGACCCATAAGTTACTGTTTGCCCTCGACAGCACACACAAATTAGCCTTGAGGACATTGTTTTTCCTGAACACTCTAGGAGTTTCAGAGTGATATGCCAATAAAGGCTTCACTTTGCAATCAACACTAGCATTAGCACACATCAACAGAGTAAGCCTGTCTTTCATAGGCTTATGTCCTGGGAGTGCCTTTTCCTCCTCAGTAATGTAGGTCCTGTTTGGCATTTTCTTGTAAAACAGGCCTGTTTTGTCACAATTAAACACTTGTTCAGGTATCAGTCCTTCACTGTCTATGTACTCCTTGAATTCCTGCACATATTTTTCAGCCGCTTTGTGGTCCGAACTGGCAGCCTCACCATGCCTTATCACACTATGTATGCCACTACGATTCTTAAATCTCTCAAACCAACCTTTGCTGGCCTTAAATTCACTCGCATCACCATTAGTTGCTGGCATTTTTCTAATTAAATCCTGATGCAACTTCCTAGCCTTTACACATATGATCGCTTGAGAGATGCTATCTCCTGCTATCTGTTTTTCATTTATCCACACCAATAACAGTCTCTCAACATCTTCTATCACTTGCGATCTCTGTTTCAAAAACAAAGTTGCACCTTTGTCAAGAACAGCTTCCTTGATTGCCGTTTTCTTGGCCACAATAGTAGCGATGGTTAATTGGGGTTTTGTGTACAACCTGGCCAGCTCGGAGACACGCACTCCACTTTCATACTTAGCAATGATCTCTTTCTTCATATCCATAGTAATTCTAACCCTTTTTCCTGTAGGGTTGGCACTAGAATCTTTCTTGGGGCCCATGGTGACTTATTTTGCAGGAGCAATCACTAAAAACACTGTGATAATATGAAATGTTCCGATTGTATGCTTGGATGCGACCGCGTTGGCTGGCTTGTAAACACTGGAACCCACGGAACAAGTGAGGTGGGCTCAGGCTGCACGTGGACGCGTCTCGAACGAATCGCATTGAGCGAGTTTTTTAGCGCTAGCCGAGGCAAAATTGTTGTGTTAAAATGTATCGCTAGGCGGATTTAACATTATGCAATGCATTCGTCCACTGTACATATATATATATATATATATATATATATATATATATATATATATATATATATATATATATATATATATATATATATATATATATTTTGTTACGTTAGGTTGTCCCTTATTATTTTGATAGTAAGGTTCTCACTACATGTTCTAGTGTGGGGTAGTTTTTTACTTAATGGCCTTATCTGTCTAGGGGTAATACTTACATTATGGCTGATCATCCTGAGTGTCTCTGATATCCTTTCACCAGCCCTCTTCACAGGTTATGTAAACTACTACCATAAAAATATAACTGTATTCTCAATAGATATGTACAGAATATACAATTACAGCCTCACATTTTCAAAACAAAGATCTACACACTCCATAGCTGTTCTCCACATGGTGTATCTTATTAACTTTTGTCCTTCTCTCTTCTTGACATAACTCTGGGCTAACCAGTGTTTTGACACACTTTAGTCACCCTGGGTATGGTGGCCACAACTTAAATTATAAAAACTCACCCCTGGAGCACACATACTGCCCCAAAAGATAGAAGACGGACCCAGGGATCCTGCCAGGTTGAAGGTCAGCCACAGAGAGAGTCAGAGAGAGGGAGAGAGAGAGAAGCCTAGCTAAGCTCCTCCCACCAAAACAAAAGACTGTTGCCAAGCACAATTCTCCAGTTAGCACAATTGTACCACACCTTAATTTTACTTTTACAAAAAGAAATACAACTTTATAAACTACTTATTTAAATTGTGTGTTTATGTGTCTATAGTATAACATATTATATTGAGAAAAATAGGCTTGACCCAGCTGCCTCTCAGTCATAAGGTTGATCAGCCCTTATGACATTTAGAACTGAGTCCCCATCAATTCAATATAATTAGGTATTCCAGAGAAACTGTTACTTATAAATACATGTTGGGTTCTATAGCCCCATAACACCCCCACCTCCAGACAAAGTCTCACAAAAGCTAGCCGTGTCCCTCAGGATACGGCTAGTAAAAAGTATATTGCTTAAGTCAGAAGGCGGTAAACAAGACTACTAGAAATGCTACATATTTCCCAGCACCATAACTACTCTTCACTTTACTGTTATTTACAACAGATTGCAGAATTTTTTATAGAAAAGCATTTTAACCATACCCATATACTCAAGGGTGTAACTATTTACAATTTTAGTGACTTTTAAACAATACACATTACAATGCAAAAATTGCACACAATGCCCACTGTGAAAGCCCGCACCAACAGGAGTGTGCCTCTGCTACGGTAATCCACCAAGCAACTGGTACTCCAGGGTGGCATCTTCCTGATCAGGAGATGAGAGTAGAGCCAAACCCAGAGCAGTCAGGTGTACACCAGGCAGGAAACTTCACAAAACATGTCAAGGTGTCTCTCACTTGGTGGCCAAACCAAACACTGAGACTTCCAGTCAACACTCAACAGTGGACCCCCGGTTAACGATATTTTTTCATTCCAGAAATATGTTCAGGTGCCAGTACTCACCGAATTTGTTCCCATAAGGAATATTGTGAAGTAGATTAGTCCATTTCAGACCCCCCAAACATACACGTACAAACGCACTTACATAAATACACTTACATAATTGGTCGCATTGGGAGGTGATCGTTAAGCGGGGGTCCACTGTGTGTGTATGTATATATATATATATATATTATATATATATATATATATATATATATATATATATATATATATATATATATATATATATTTTTTTTTTATTATCACACCGGCCGATTCCCACCAAGGCAGGGTGGCCCGAAAAAGAAAAACTTTCACCATCATTCACTCCATCACTGTCTTGCCAGAAGGGTGCTTTACACTACAGTTTTTAAACTGCAACATTAACACCCCTCCTTCAGAGTGCAGGCACTGTACTTCCCATCTCCAGGACTCAAGTCCGGCCTGCCGGTTTCCCTGAATCCCTTCATAAATGTTACTTTGCTCACACTCCAACAGCACGTCAAGTATTAAAAACCATTTGTCTCCATTCACTCCTATCAAACACACTCACGCATGCCTGCTGGAAGTCCAAGCCCCTCGCACACAAAACCTCCTTTACCCCCTCCCTCCAACCCTTCCTAGGCCGACCCCTACCCCACCTTCCTTCCACTACAGACTGATACACTCTTGAAGTCATTCTGTTTCGCTCCATTCTCTCTACATGTCCGAACCACCTCAACAACCCTTCCTCAGCCCTCTGGACAACAGTTTTGGTAATCCCGCACCTCCTCCTAACTTCCAAACTACGAATTCTCTGCATTATATTCACACCACACATTGCCCTCAGACATGACATCTCCACTGCCTCCAGCCTTCTCCTCGCTGCAACATTCATCACCCACGCTTCACACCCATATAAGAGCGTTGGTAAAACTATACTCTCATACATTCCCCTCTTTGCCTCCAAGGACAAAGTTCTTTGTCTCCACAGACTCCTAAGTGCACCACTCACTCTTTTTCCCTCATCAATTCTATGATTCACCTCATCTTTCATAGACCCATCCGCTGACACGTCCACTCCCAAATATCTGAATACGTTCACCTCCTCCATACTCTCTCCCTCCAATCTGATATTCAATCTTTCATCACCTAATCTTTTTGTTATCCTCATAACCTTACTCTTTCCTGTATTCACCTTTAATTTTCTTCTTTTGCACACCCTACCAAATTCATCCACCAATCTCTGCAACTTCTCTTCAGAATCTCCCAAGAGCACAGTGTCATCAGCAAAGAGCAGCTGTGACAACTCCCACTTTGTGTGTGATTCTTTATCTTTTAACTCCACGCCTCTTGCCAAGACCCTCGCATTTACTTCTCTTACAACCCCATCTATAAATATATTAAACAACCACGGTGACATCACACATCCTTGTCTAAGGCCTACTTTTACTGGGAAAAAATTCCCTCTTTCCTACATACTCTAACTTGAGCCTCACTATCCTCGTAAAAACTCTTCACTGCTTTCAGTAACCTACCTCCTACACCATACACTTGCAACATCTGCCACATTGCCCCCCTATCCACCCTGTCATACGCCTTTTCCAAATCCATAAATGCCACAAAGACCTCTTTAGCCTTATCTAAATACTGTTCACTTATATGTTTCACTGTAAACACCTGGTCCACACACCCCCTACCTTTCCTAAAGCCTCCTTGTTCATCTGCTATCCTATTCTCCGTCTTACTCTTAATTCTTTCAATTATAACTCTACCATACACTTTACCAGGTACACTCAACAGACTTATCCCCCTATAATTTTTGCACTCTCTTTTATCCCCTTTGCCTTTATACAAAGGAACTATGCATGCTCTCTGCCAATCCCTAGGTACCTTACCCTCTTCCATACATTTATTAAATAATTGCACCAACCACTCCAAAACTATATCCCCACCTGCTTTTAACATTTCTATCTTTATCCATCAATCCCGGCTGCCTTACCCCTTTCATTTTACCTACTGCCTCACGAACTTCCCCCACACTCACAACTGGCTCTTCCTCACTCCTACAAGATGTTATTCCTCCTTGCCCTATACACGAAATCACAGCTTCCCTATCTTCATCAACATTTAACAATTCCTCAAAATATTCCTTCCATCTTCCCAATACCTCTAACTCTCCATTTAATAACTCTCCTCTCCTATTTTTAACTGACAAATCCATTTGTTCTCTAGGCTTTCTTAACTTGTTAATCTCACTCCAAAACTTTTTCTTATTTTCAACAAAATTTGTTGATAACATCTCACCCACTCTCTCATTTGCTCTCTTTTTACATTGCTTCACCACTCTCTTAACTTCTCTCTTTTTCTCCATATACTCTTCCCTCCTTGCATCACTTCTACTTTGTAAAAACTTCTCATATGCTAACTTTTTCTCCCTTACTACTCTCTTTACATCATCATATATATATATATATATATATATATATATATATATATATATATATATATATATATATATATATATATATATATATATATATTATAAGGATAACAAAAAGATTAGGTGATGAAAGATTGAATATCAGATTGGAGGGAGAGAGTATGGAGGAGGTGAATGTATTCAGATATTTAGGAGTGGACGTGTCAGCAGATGGGTCTATGAAAGATGAGGTGAATCATAGAATTGATGAGGGGAAAAGAGTGAGTGGTGCACTTAGGAGTCTGTGGAGACAAAGAACTTTGTCCTTGGAGGCAAAGAGGGGAATGTATGAGAATATAGTTTTACCAACGCTCTTATATGGGTGTGAAGCATGGGTGATGAATGTTGCAGCGAGGAGAAGGCTGGAGGCAGTGGAGATGTCATGTCTGAGAGCAATGTGTGGTGTGAATATAATGCAGAGAATTCGAAGTTTGGAAGTTAGGAGGAGGTGCGGGATTACCAAAACTGTTGTCCAGAGGGCTGAGGAAGGGTTGTTGAGGTGGTTCGGACATGTAGAGAGAATGGAGCGAAACAGAATGACTTCAAGAGTGTATCAGTCTGTAGTGGAAGGAAGGCGGGGTAGGGGTCGGCCTAGGAAAGGTTGGAGAGAGGGGGTAAAGGAGGTTTTGTGTGCAAGGGGCTTGGACTTCCAGCAGGCATGCGTGAGCGTGTTTGATAGGAGTGAATGGAGACAAATGGTTTTTAATACTTGACGTGCTGTTGGAGCGTGAGCAAAGTAACATTTATGAAGGGGTTCAGGGAAACCGGCAGGCCGGACTTGAGTCCTGGAGATGGGAAGTACAGTGCCTGCACTCTGAAGGAGGGGTGTTAATGTTGCAGTTTAAAAACTGTAGTGTAAAGCACCCTTCTGGCAAGACAGTGATGGAGTGAATGATGGTGAAAGTTTTTCTTTTTCGGGCCACCCTGCCTTGGTGGGAATCGGCCAGTGTGATAATAAAAAAAAAAAAAAAAAATAATAATAATATATATATACATATATATATATATATATATATATATATATATATATATATATATATATATATATAATATATATATATATATATATATATATATATATATATACAGGTCTCCCTCAACATTCACGTTTTCAACTTTCACGGGCTTCACACATTCGCGAATTCCCAACCGCCAAATTCCCAGCCACCAAATTCCCAGCCGCCAAATCATATTTAAGTTTCCCGCCACCTACGAGTCCCTACTACCCTCCCTCCGACCCCTGCAACTGGCAGCCAGCCCTCCCACCACTCAGTGTGGTGAGTGTTTTGTTTGTTCATTATTTGCTATTAAACTACAGTATAAATAATGTAAACCCATTCATGACTGCATATTGGAATGGCTATTAGGACAGGTATTAGACAGTGACATCATGTGTTTACTCTTGAACACTGCAAAGAATTAAACAGTTCTGCTACAGCTAATAATAACAATAGTAATAATAATAATAATAATAATAATAATAATAATAATAATAATAATAATAATAATAATAATAAATATGATATAATTGAAGAAGAAAATTGTACAAAAATACGAGGGAGTGGTTGACACATCGTCAGTGTGACTTTGTTTATGCTGGAGTGAACATTAGTCTCCCTGCTCTTCCAAACATTTCACAATAATTCATTGTGTTTGGTGCTTGTAGACTAAGTGTGACTGGAGTGGTAGAGGCAGTGATTGAGGCAATGGTATTTAATAACATACATGTTAATAATAATACATGTTATTAATAATATGTACTATTACTATTTATAACATATATGTTATTAAATACATACATGTTAATAATAATACATGTTATTAATAATAATACATGTTATTAATAATAACATGTACTATTATTATTTATAACATATATGTTATTAAATACCACTGCCTCAACCGTTGAATTATTGTGAAATGTTTGGAAGAGCAGGGAGACTAATGTTCACTCCAGCATAAACAAAGTCACACTGACAATGTGTCAACCACTCCCTCGTATTTTTGTACAATTTCCTTCTTCAATTATATCGTATTTATTATTATTATTATTATTATTATTATTATTATTATTATTATTATTATTATTATTATTACTATTGTTATTATTAGCAATAGCAGAAATGTTCAATTCTTTGCTGTGTTCAAGAGTAAACACATGATGTCACCGTCTAATACCTTTCCTAATAGCCATTCCAATATGCAGTCATGAATGGGTTTACATTATTTATTCTGTAGTTTAATAGCAAATAATGAACAAACAAAGCACTCACCACACTGAGTGGTGGGAGGGTTGGCTGCCAGTTGTGTGGGGGTCGGAGGGAGGGTAGTAAGGACTCGCAGTGGTGGAGGCAGTGGTGGAGTCTGTGGAATTTAATAACATACATGTTATTAAACAACATACGTTATTAAAGCATAACATGTATATATTTAGTACAATTTACGACATTTTCGTGTATTTTATGATTATTCATGGTTCAACAAGTTAAGGACCCCAATTCAAAGTTTATTCTCTATAAAGATTACAATGTTGAATTTACAGAATTTGGTTGTTGTGTAGTTTACATGCAGTTAAATAATGATTACAGAGTGTACCACTAGAATGCCTAGCATGGCTAGGACCCCAATGGAAATAAGTCAGTGTGTCTGACTTTTTTGGGTTATCCTAGGTTCTCTACACATATGCTGCTATGTATGATAATTCTATGTAACTGTATTTGTGTATACCTGAACAAACTTACTTACTTACTTAAGGAAGCAGTATTGTAATGTATTTCCCTACAATATACGGTGGACCCCCGGTTAACGATATTTTTTCACTCCATAAGTATGTTCAGGTGCCAGTACTGACCGAATTTATTCCCATAAGGAATATTGTGAAGTAGATTAGTCCATTTCAGACCCCCAAACATACACGTACAAACGCACTTACATAAATACACTTACATAATTGGTCGCATTCGAGGGTAATCGTTATGCGGGGGTCCACTGTATTGGGGCACCAAACATTCACGGTTTTTCAACATTCGCGAGGCTCTTGATCCCCTAACCCTCACGAATGTTGAGGGAGACCTGTATATATATACAGTAGGGTGTTTTGCTTTACGGCATTCCGCTAATACGGTCATTTCAAATTATGACCAAAACTCGATATACGGCTCCCCCCACCTGACTTTCTAATACGGTCACCGTGCCCCACCCGGATTGTTTACATTCTCTGTGAGATCTGTAAGCACTAAGTCTCTCCATTTTGTCTGGAAACTCCAAAATTTCAAGTGTTTTTAAAAGTTATTTCATATTTTATATATACTCTGATAATTATACTTATGTATACTTGTACCTAAATAAACTTACACACTGTGCTGGCATGTGGGTACACATGAAAATCAGTAAGAGTCTCTTAGGTCTCCAGACATCATATTAGTAATGATAATAATCATCGAGTCTCATTTAAATGTCGTATATTACGTTAATATACACATTTTCATTAATCCATCTATGATATTTTTTCAAAATTATATAATAAACACGATGCATAACATATAAATATGATAAATACACCCCACAGTAGAATAAATAAACATAAATGTGAGATGTGGTAGCAGACAACTTGCACAAGTTACGCCATATTAGAAATAATAATAATAATAATCACCGAGTCTCATTAAATGTCGTATATTACGTTAATATATACATTTTCATTAATCCATCCATGATATTTATTTCAAAATTATATAATAATCACGATACATAACATAAAAAGATGATAAATACACTACACAACAGAATAAATAAACATAAATATGAGATGTGGTAGCCAGATAACTTGTACAAGTGATGCCAAGAATAACATTTTCTTTAATCTAACATAAGAGAAAATGTGTTACTGGGGGTAACTGTAGAAAATTATTCCTTTCGTATGTATGTAAGTTTATTCAGGTACATTATACACAAATACAGTTACATAGATTATCATACATAACAACATATGTGTAGAGAACCCAGGATAACCCAAAAAAGTCAGAGTGACTTATTTCCATTGCCTTCACTCAGAGCATCATTTCTTCTCAAAATGATGTTACATGAGAATGGGAGTGTTTTTCTTTATTTCTTCTACAGTATCAATGTAGAGACAACCTGTACACAATGTAACTTGTACACAAACCAGACGTGTACACTTTTTTTGTTTACAAAACTTACCTTCGCCTGGTTTGTTTACATAACTCTGCGCTTGTCCTCTCTCATATACTCATTCTTTCTCTCTCTCATTTATTCATTTTATCTCATTTACTTACTCCTGACCCTACATTAAGACTACAAATATTTTAAGGTAAGTAATGAGTGAACTGTATATACATTTTATCGCTCTGGGATGCTTAAATATCATAGAATAGTATGTGTGGGTGGGTTGGCCTGGTATGGTAGCCCGGCTGACTACCATACATACCACACTTGATTTTTTACAATAAATACTACTCATCTCACCCTAGATTAAGACTATAAATATTTTAAGGTAAGTAATGAGTGCACTATGTGTGTATTGTACTTTTTAATTGTTTTTTGATGCCTGGTTCTATTGCTAACTTAATATATGTTAGTGTAAACTTGTTATCTAGTGTTTGTATATGCATTTATAAGTGGAAAAAAAGGGTGTTCCACTTTACGGCGGTAGCCTGGAACCTAACCTGCCATATAAGTTGGGCCCTACTGTATATATACACCTACCATCCGACTTACGACCTGCTCGACTTACGACCACTCGACTTACGACCATGTTTTTTATGCCAAATTTCTGGGAAATAAACAACTATTTGTGTTGTACACAGTGTTTATCCTAAACCTTACAGTATAAAATACAGTATAAACAGCATAAGAAGTAAAGTAAAACATGAAATACCAAAATAAAACAATAAAATAAAGTCATTACAAAAATGTGATGTTGATATTCAGTAGTAAAGTTCGACTTACGACAGGTTTCTCAGAACCGAACTCAGTCATAAGTTGGATGGTAGGTATGTGTATGTATGTATGTGTATATATATATATATATATATAAAATATATATATATATATATATATATATATATAAAATATATATATAATATATAGATATTTTATATATATATATAGATTTGGAAAAGGCTATGACAGGGTGGATAGGGGGGCAATGTGGCAGATGTTGCAAGTGTATGGTGTAGGAGGTAGGTTACTGAAAGCAGTGAAGAGTTTTTACGAGGATTAACGATATTTTTTCACTCCAGAAGTATGTTCAGGTGCCAGTACTGACCGAATTTGTTCCCATAAGGAATATTGTGAAGTAGATTAGTCCATTTCAGACCCCCAAACATACACATACAAACGCACTTACATAAATACACTTACATAATTGGTCGCATTTGGAGTAATCGTTATGCGGGGGTCCACTGTATATATATATAATATATATATAATATATATATATATATATATATATATACATAAATATATATATGGAGTGAATGATGGTGAAAGTTTTTTCTTTTTCGGGCCACCCTGCCTTGGTGGGAATGGGCCGGTGTGATAATAAAAATATATATATATATATATATATATATATATATATATATATATATATATATATATATATATATATATATATATTATTTATTTTTATTATCACACCGGCCGATTCCCACCAAGGCAGGGTGGCCCGAAAAAGAAAAACTTTCACCATCATTCACTCCATCACTGTCTTGCCAGAAGGGTGCTTTACACTACAGTTTTTTAAACTGCAACATTAACACCCCTCCTTCAGAGTGCAGGCACTGTACTTCCCATCTCCAGGACTCAAGTCCGGCCTGCCGGTTTCCCTGAATCCCTTCATAAAAAGTTACTTTTCTCACACTCCAACAGCACGTCAATATTAAAAACCATTTGTCTCCATTCACTCCTATCAAACACGCTCACGCATGCCTGCTGGAAGTCCAAGCCCCTCGCCCCACAAAACCTCCTTTACCCCCTCCCTCCAACCCTTCCTAGGCCGACCCCTACCCCGCCTTCCTTCCACTACAGACTGATACACTCTTGAAGTCATTCTTTTCGCTCCATTCTCTCTACATGTCCGAACCACCTCAACAACCCTTCCTCAGCCCTTTGGGCAACAGTTTTGGTAATCCCGCACCTCCTCCTAACTTCCAAACTACGAATTCTCTGCATTATATTCACACCACACATTGCCCTCAGACATGACATCTCCACTGCCTCCAGCCTTCTCCTCGCTGCAACATTCATCACCCACGCTTCACACCCATATAAGAGCGTTGGTAAAACTATAAATCTCATACATTCCCCTCTTTGCCTCCAAGGACAAAGTTCTTTGTCTCCACAGACTCCTAAGTGCACCACTCACTCTTTTTCCCTCATCAATTCTATGATTCACCTCATCTTTCATAGACCCATCCCCTGACACGTCCACTCCCAAATATCTGAATACGTTCACCTCCTCCATACTCTCTCCCTCCAATCTGATATTCAATCTTTCATCACCTAATCTTTTTTGTTATCCTCATAACCTTACTCTTTCCTGTATTCACCTTTAATTTTCTTCTTTTGCACACCCTACCAAATTCATCCACCAATCTCTGCAACTTCTCTTCAGAATCTCCCAAGAGCACAGTGTCATCGGCAAAGAGCAGCTGTGACAACTCCCCCTTTGTGTGTGATTCTTTATCTTTTAACTCCACGCCTCTTGCCAAGACCCTCGCATTTACTTCTCTTACAACCCCATCTATAAATATATTAAACAACCACGGTGACATCACACATCCTTGTCTAAGGCCTACTTTTACTGGGAAAAAATTTTCCCTCTTCCTACATACTCTAACTTGAGCCTCACTATCCTCGTAAAAACTCTTCACTGCTTTCAGTAACCTACCTCCTACACCATACACTTGCAACATCTGCCACATTGCCCCCCTATCCACCCTGTCATACGCCTTTTCCAAATCCATAAATGCCACAAAGACCTCTTTAGCCTTATCTAAATACTGTTCACTTATATGTTTCACTGTAAACACCTGGTCCACACACCCCCTACCTTTCCTAAAGCCTCCTTGTTCATCTGCTATCCTATTCTCCGTCTTACTCTTAATTCTTTCAATTATAACTCTACCATACACTTTACCAGGTACACTCAACAGACTTATCCCCCTATAATTTTTGCACTCTCTTTTATCCCCTTTGCCTTTATACAAAGGAACTATGCATGCTCTCTGCCAATCCCTAGGTACCTTACCCTCTTCCATACATTTATTAAATAATTGCACCAACCACTCCAAAACTATATCCCCACCTGCTTTTAACATTTCTATCTTTATCCCATCAATCCCGGCTGCCTTACCCCCTTTCATTTTACCTACTGCCTCACGAACTTCCCCCACACTCACAACTGGCTCTTCCTCACTCCTACAAGATGTTATTCCTCCTTGCCCTATACACGAAATCACAGCTTCCCTATCTTCATCAACATTTTAACAATTCCTCAAAATATTCCTTCCATCTTCCCAATACCTCTACCTCTCCATTTAATAACTCTCCTCTCCTATTTTTAACTGACAAATCCATTTGTTCTCTAGGCTTTCTTAACTTGTTAATCTCACTCCAAAACTTTTTCTTATTTTCAACAAAATTTGTTGATAACATCTCACCCACTCTCTCATTTGCTCTCTTTTACATTGCTTCACCACTCTCTTAACTTCTCTCTTTTTTCTCCATATACTCTTCCCTCCTTGCATCACTTCTACTTTGTAAAAACTTCTCATATGCTAACTTTTTCTCCCTTACTACTCTCTTTACATCATCATTCCACCAATCGCTCCTCTTCCCTCCTGCACCCACTTTCCTGTAACCACAAACTTCTGCTGAACACTCTAACACTACATTTTTAAACCTACCCCATACCTCTTCGACCCCATTGCCTATGCTCTCATTAGCCCATCTATCCTCCAATAGCTGTTTATATCTTACCCTAACTGCCTCCTCTTTTAGTTTATAAAACCTTCACCTCTCTCTTCCCTGATGCTTCTATTCTCCTTGTATCCCATCTACCTTTTACTCTCAGTGTAGCTACAACTAGAAAGTGATCTGATATATCTGTGGCCCCTCTATAAACATGTACATCCTGAAGTCTACTCAACAGTCTTTTATCTACCAATACATAATCCAACAAACTACTGTCATTTCGCCCTACATCATATCGTGTATACTTATTTATCCTCTTTTTCTTAAAATATGTATTACCTATAACTAAACCCCTTTCTATACAAAGTTCAATCAAAGGGCTCCATTATCATTTACACCTGGCACCCCAAACTTACCTACCACACCCTCTCTAAAAGTTTCTCCTACTTTAGCATTCAAGTCCCCTACCACAATTACTCTCTCACTTGGTTCAAAGGCTCCTATACATTCACTTAACATCTCCCAAAATCTCTCTCTCTCCTCTGCATTCCTCTCTTCTCCAGGTGCATACACGCTTATTATGACCCACCCTTTTCGCATCCAACCTTTACTTTAATCCACAAAAATTCTTGAATTTACACATTCATATTCTCTTTTCTCCTTCCATAACTGATCATTTAACATTACTGCTACCCTTCCTTTGCTCTAACTCTCTCAGATACTCCAGATTTAATCCCATTTATTTCCCCCCACTGAAACTCTCCTACCCCCTTCAGCTTTGTTTCGCTTAGGGCCAGGACATCCAACTTCTTTTCATTCATAACATCAGCAATCATCTGTTTCTTGTCATCCGCACTACATCCACGCACATTTAAGCAACCCAGTTTTTATAAAGTTTTTCTTCTTCTCTTTTTTAGTAATTGTATACAGAGAAGGGGTTACAGCCCATTGCTCCCGGCATTTTAGTCGCCTCATACGACACGCATGGCTTACGGAGGAAAGATTCTTTTCCACTTCCCCATGGACAATAGAAGAAATAAAAAAGAACAAGAAGCTATTTAGAAAAAGGAGAAAAACCTAGATGTATGTATATATATATATGCATGTGCGTGTCTGTGAAGTGTGACCAAAGTGTAAGTAGGAGTAGCAAGATATCCCTGTTATCTTAGCGTGTTTATGAGACAGAAAAAGAAACCAGCAATCCTACCATCATGCAAAACAGTTACAGGTTTTTGTTTCACAGTCATCTGGCAGGACGGTAGTACTTCCCTGGGTGGTTGCTGTCTACCAACCTACTACCTATATATATATATATATATGGCACCTCTGCCAGAGAGAGGCTGTGGGCATCCTGCTCTGTGATTTTGGCACAATATCGTCCAATCAAGAACACCTACCAGGATTATCATCAACAGGTTGGTGTGTGAATATCTGCTGGTCATGTTGGAAAGGGCCAGAAGACTCTGCATTTCGTCTCTTCCTTCAGAATCAAGAAAAGTGTTGTGTATGTGAATTCAGTGAGGGAACATAACGGTCACCATGGGTAGGAGAGGTCTGCAAGGGGAGGCCTCATGGAGGAGGAGGAGGCGGCGGAGGTTGAGGGGTAAAACTGTGTCCCTCCCCTTCCCCAAACAGGCGCGCATACACTGTGTGCTCGTGTTACAACAATAGAGTGTTTGTTCACCGTGTGTAGTGTATAGTGCGTAGAACGTGCATGATATGTGCATAGCATGTGTGGTGTACAGCGGTGTGTCGTTTATAGTAGGGGCTGTGCACAGAGCATAGTGGTGTACAGTAACAGGTGCACAGAACATTGTGGTGTATAGTGACTTGTCCTGGGAGGAAGTGAGTGCCCTACTCCACCTCATCACACATCTTCCACTCCTCCCTTTCCTCCACCGCCCACCACAAGGATGGGAGACCCCTCTCCTCCCCCCACCACCACCATGAACTACATGTGGTATGTGCCATGTGCCATTTTCCCTTCAGCGTGGGCTTGCCACACAGTTTGAGGTATAGTAGATGATGAAGCCAGCCAACCACAAAGCCAGGGAAACGGTGCACCAAACAATGAAAGAAGAGGCACATGTCAGGTGTGTGGAGAGTTTCAAGCACGCAACAGGGATGGCCACATTCATGCACACAATGGGTGTGCAGGATCACATATGCCCCCAGCAGAGAGCAGCCCACAGCCTCCACAGGCAGATGACAATTTCAATGGCAACCTCCTGACTTGCAATAACCTTCTGCTGGCATTCAAATCCACTGCTAGCAGTACCCTATCCCACATCCCTAAAGTGGCTCATCCATATGCAGCAGGGAAATTCACAGACCTTCTTAAGCAGGTGAATGGAGGCTCCACCAACTTAGAAGCCCGAGGCACCATCCAAGCAAGGCACAACCTACTCCTGTTCGGCAATGTCTGTCTTGCAGTTCCTGAGAGACGAGGCAAACTGCTAGCCATGTCAGTTATCAAGGCAGTGTGCAACTACCCAAGAATGGATAATTGTGTCCCTCTGCCACATCACTGCAGGAATCACAGAGGTAGACCCAAGAAAAGTCCCAATGAAAGCGAGAAAATCTGCGCACAGGTTAGCAAAAAAATCGAAGAAGGTAACACAGTGGGAGCAATCAGAATAATTACAAGTGACAACACTGTAGCACCCAAAGATGAGACCACGGCCCAAGCACTAAGAGACAAGCATCCAACCAGGGACACCACTGCCATCAACAACAACCCTGAGGAAGACCCCATCACTGAACAATTAATTTTGCCAGAATTGGAAGTCTATAAGTCTACAAGGCAATTGTGTCATTTCCAGCAGGATCTGCAGTAGGCTACACTGGAATTTGACCTCAGCACTTCAGAGAGATGGTAAATCCAGTACTCAGTGCATCTGCATCAATTCTTCTCACTGAGTTAACAACTTTCATCAACAACTGCCTGGCTGGGCGAATCCCAGAAGAAATTAAACCTTTCTTTTTTGGAGCCTCACTATGTGCGTTGAAGAAGAAGGATGGGGGAATCAGACCCATTGCTGTTGGAAACACTCTTCGCCATCTCGTTGCCAAAGCAGCAGTAAGAAACATTCGCCTAGACGCTGCCAGTTTACTCCAGCCACACCAGCTGTGCTTTGGTGTCCCTCAAGGCAGTGAAGCCGCAGCTCATGTGGCAAGGGCCTACATCAGGGACCTACCAGAAGACAAGGCCGTAGTCAAACTTGATTTTAGAAATGTCTTTAATATGGTGAATGAGATGCTGTCTTTCAAGCTGTTCGGGATCGGTTCCCCAGTCTTTTTCCCTTCATTTCAGCCAGCTACAGCAAACCCTCAATTCTTTTGTTTGGAGAACATGAAATTCTCTCATCAGAGGGTGTTCAGCAAGGTGACCCACTAGCTCTACTTCTCTTCTGCTTGGCAATAAGAGAACTAACTTCCAGCCTATGCAGTGAGCTCAACATCTGGTACCTCGATGATGGCACTCTGGCAGGTACTGAAGAGTCCCTGGTAGGAGACCTACAACTGGTGAAAACACAGGGAGAAGACTTGGGACTCATCCTCAACCCCTCCAAGTGTGAAATCATCACAGCAAACCAGGAAATAATCAATGCTGTGCGAAGAATCCTCCCAGAAGTCTCTACTACCACTCCATCCAACAGTACCCTCTTGGGAGAACCACTGGGTCACCAGACCATCGACACTGTCCTCAAGGACAAATTGAATGACCTGATGAGAATGGAGGAGAGAATATGCAATCTTGATGTCCATGATACTCTGTATCTCCTCACAAGGTGCCTTACTATGCCAAAACTCACTAACTTCCTGAGGTGTGCACCCTCTTATGACAACCCAACACTTGACGAATATGATGCACACCTGAGGTCAACCTTTAAGAAGGCACTGAACCTGTCACTAGAGGATCAGCAATGAGATAAGGCAACCCTCCCAGGGCGACTGGGAGGTATAGGGGCGCGCAAAGCAATGCATGTTTCTTTACCTGCTTTCCTGTCTTCGTGTTTGGCTTCCAGTGCATTAGTCAAGAAGATTGTTCCCAAACACTTGAGAGACGTGGTAGGAGCTCAAGACCCCAAGTTTACTGAAGCAACGATTCGGTGGGACACCATTACAGATTCCTCCAGTAGACCAGCTTCTCCCAAAGAACACAAACAGTCCCACTGGGACAAACCGATCATGGAAAAAATCGCCAACAAAATGCTCTCCAACACCTCAGTAAAGGACAAAGCTCGTCTCCTGGCAGTGAAAGCACCACACTCCGGAGATTTCTTGTTAGCTCTTCCCAATTCCTCCTTGGGCACTCGACTAGACCCACAGGCCATTCAGATTGGTGTTGCTCTTCGCCTAGCCACCCCCATCCTCACCAAACATAGGTGTATTTGTGGCAGGGCGACAGCTGATCAATTCAGACTTCATGGTCTCGTGTGTCACACAGCAGAAGGGAAGTATGCCAGACATGAGGAGGTCAATGACATCATAAAGAGAAGTCTCGCCACAGCTCAATGGGAACCCCAAGTGCAGAGGTCTGACAGAAGTCAAAGGCATCCTGATGGAGCCACTATGCTACCTTGGAAGGATGGAAAGCAGATTGCCTGGAACTACAACTGTGCCGCCACATTGGCAGACACCTACTTGCCATACTCCGTAGTGAAAGGGGGTGGAGCTGCCAGCCACAGGGAGACCCAGAAGATCTGCAAATATGAAGACCTTCCCCCTTGCTATAACTTCATCCTAATAGGGTCAGAGACCCTGGGAGCATGGGGCAAGTGTGCCCTAAAGTTCCTCAAAGAGCAGGGTGAAAAGCTCATCATAGAAACCAAGGACCACAGGGTGACCAGCTTCTTCTTTGAGAGACTCAGTGTTGCAATCCAGAGAGGAAATGCCTGCAGCATTCTGGGCACGTGGCCCACTGCCAGGGAGCTGGACGAAGTACTCGAGATGTAGCTCTGAGTTACCTATGTTGTTTTACTTTCTATTGTATCTGTGTGAATGTTTTGTTTATATATATATATATATATATATATATATATATATATATATATATATATATATATATATATATATATATATATATATATATATATATATACAAGTACCATCCGACTTACAACCAAGCTTGGTTCTGACCAACCAGTCGTAAGTCAAAATGGACGTAAGTCAAACCTTTGAAAATTGCCAACATACTTGGTAAGGCATAATGTCAAACCTTTCCTATATAAAATACCTACATAGTACTGTAATGTAATGTACAATCATTATTTCATTATTTTTACCATAATTTACTTCTATTGTTATATTTTAATTATTTATGTACTGTATATAATGTATACATGGTAATGAACTGTATTGTAAATTTTACAACGCATACAGTATCATATGTTACTGTTATCTTTATGTATTGTCGACACAGTGGAATGGGAGAATACCACTGGTAGTGTCATCCTGCCAGAATGTTATGTAACCTATACCCTAAGTAAAGAGAAACAACTCTGGAACATGTGTAATATGTATCCGGCTGGCTGGCTGGGTGGATGGCTAACTGACTGACTAAATGTGGCTCTCTCTCTCTCTCTCTCTCTCTCTCTCTCTCTCTCTCTCTCTCTGTATCTCTCTCTGCATCTATCTCTCTCTGTATCTATCTCTCTCTGTATCTATCTCTGTATCTATCTCTCTCTGTATCTGTCTCTGTATCTATCTCTCTCTCTCTCTCTCACAGGTACACGTAAGTGAAGTTATCATACATATTATAAATTACCTAGGATAACCCAAAAAATCCAGACAAAGTGCTATACAGTGGATCTGTGCTCCAGTGCCCTAAATTAATAATAATATTAATAATAATTATTACTATTATTACAATAATACATATGTACTAATATTAACAATAATATTATTGTTAAACTATAATATAATAATCGTGTCCACTCATTACTTACCTTAAAATATCTGTAGTCTTAATGTAGAGAGAGAGGTGAGTAAACAAGGTTAAATGAATAAACAAGAGAGAGAATGAGTGTAGAAGGTTCACGAGTTATGTAAACAAACGTTGTTGTTGTTGTTGTTACCAGTCAAGCCGACCAGAAAAACATCTCATATTTGTTAATTTTTATATTTATATGTTATGTAGCATGTTTATTATATAATTTTGAAAAAAAAAAAATCATAGATTAAGCAAAATGTCTATATTAACGTTTTATACACATTTAATGTGCCTCAGTGATTATTATTGTATTATTATCATTATTAATATGGCATCTTCAAGACCAATTACACTCTCAATGAGTAGCTCTGAGACAGACAAGCAGACAGAAAGACACACACACAGGTAGACAGAAAGACACACACACACACAGGTAGACAGAAAGACAGAGACACACAGGTAGACAGAGAGACACGTAGGTAGACAGAGACAGACACACAGGTAGACAGACAGATAAACAGATGCACAGAGATACAGACAGACACAGATATACAGGCAGACAGATACAGACAGGTTTATGTGCAACAGTGAAAACAAATAGAGAGTTGGAGAGTAAGAGCCTTTCTTGCCACAATCTCCAGTGCAAGATTCAGACTTCATCTTACCTGGAGTTTACCTGGAGAGAGTTCCAGGGGTCAACGCCCCCGTGGCCCGGTCTGTGACCAGGCCTCCTGGTGGATCAGAGCCTGATCAACCAGGCTGTTGCTGCTGGCTGCATGCAAACCAACGTACGAGCCACAGCCCGGCTGATCAGGAACTGACTTTAGGTGCTTGTCCAGTGCCAGCTTGAAGACTGCCAGGGGTCTGTTGGTAATCCCCCTTATGTGTGCTGGGAGGCAGTTGAACAGTCTCGGGCCCCTGACATTTATTGTATGGTCTCTTAACGTGCTAGTGACACCCCTGCTTTTCATTGGGGGGATGGTGCATCGTCTGCCAAGTCTTTTGCTTTCGTAGTGAGTGATTTAGGGGCCATGGTGAAATTTACTGTCCAGTTAGTACAGTTAATACAGAATGATACTGCTGATAGGGCAGGGTTACTCAAACTGATGCTGCCTGCATGACGCATTGCCGCCGCAAGTATTGTCAAATATTGTACAGCGGTGTGCATCAGCTGGCTCAGCCCAGCTGCCAGATGCACGGTCGTAAGTCGAGTGGACGTATGTCGAGCAGGTCGTAAGTCGGATGGTAGGTGTATATATACAGTGGACCCCCGCTTTACGATCACCTCCCAATGCGACCAATTATGTAAGTGTATTTATGTAAGTGCGTTTGTACGTGTATGTTTGGGGGTCTGAAATGGACTAATCTAATTCACAATATTCCTTATGGGAACAAATTCGTTCAGTACTGGCACTTCTGGAATGAAATAATATCGTAAACCGGGGGTCCACTGTGTATATATATATATATATACAGTGGTCCCTCGTTTTTCGTAATTAATCCGTTCCTGGAGCCATTACTATAAACGAAATTTACGATTTGCGAATCAATTTTCCCCATAAGAAATAATGTAAATACAATTAATCCATTCCTGACACCCAGAAGTATTAAAACAAAAAATTTTTTTACATGAAATATACATGTAGTACATAAACAATACAATGGGAAATGATGAATGAAACATTAACAGCATAACACTTACCTTTATTGGAGATTCTTCTTAGTGTATGGGAGACTGGAGGAGGAGAGAGATTGGATTGTTTACAGTTTGGAAGGGGAATCCCCTTCCAGCAACACCTCAGGTACCAATTGCTTCTCTGGGGTTGCTTCTCTTCTCTGTTTCTTAATGCCACTTGGACCACCTTGAGTCACTCTAGTCCTGTCTCGCAAAGTAACTGTGGAGAGAGCTCTGTTTCTGGCGTCTCTTTAACACTTCCCTAAAATGGCCCAAGACTTTGTCACTGTACATATTTCTCACCTTCTTTACCACAGGCTTGGCACTAGGAGCTTTCTTTGGAGCCATGGTAGCTTATTTAGTACTAGCAAGCACTAAAATGAGTGGAATATTATGAAATATTTCGTAGGAGCACTTGAGGGGACCTTCACTCACTGGTAAACAATGCCAGACTGGTTGGGTAGGGAGGCCGCCCCGGCTCACACCGTGCATACGCATCCCAGACGAACTACTATTCGCGAGTCAACCTATGAAAAGCGAGTCCATGTTTATACGAAAATACCCCTATGATTGGCGAAATTTACGATTGCTGAGAACTACGAAAAGTGAGGGACCACTGTACATATATATACAGTGGACCCTCGAATTTAGTAGTGCCTTTTCTGTATGCAAAACCATTTTTATTATCTACAAAATGTATGTTTTGTTAATATTTCCCATAGGAAATACAGTGGACCCCCGGTATTCGATGGCATTGGTATTCGATAAATCCGGTATTCGATGCATTTTAACGCAAAAATTTTGCCTCGGTATCCGAATGAAAACCTGGTATTCGATACGATTCGTACGAGATGTGTCCACGTGTTGCCTGAACTGCCCTGTGTGTGCCAGTGTTTACAAGCCAGCCAGTGTGCGCGCATCTAAGGATACATTCGGTACAATCCATATTATCACAGTTTTTGGTGCTTGTTTCTGCAAAATAAGTCACCATGGGCCCCAAGATAGCTTCTAGTGCCAACCCTGTGGTAAAAAGGGTGAGAATTAGTATGGAAATTAAGAAAGATTTTGAAGGGTTTGGGGCTAACCCTGAGAAGCCTATGCCGGTTGTGGAATCCATTGTGCCTACTTCAAAAATTAAGGAAATGTGTGCACAGTGGGTTGAACTGCAAACCTTTATGGATGAAAATCACCCTAACACAGCTATTGCAAGCCGTGCTGGTGACTATTACAATGACAATGTTGTGGCCCATTTTAGACAAATCGTAAAGGAAAGGGAGGTACAGAGCTCTATGGACAGATTTGTTGTGCGACAGAGGTCCAGTGACTCTCAAGCTGGTCCTAGTGGCATTAAAAGAAGAAGGGAAGTAACCCCGGAAAAGGACTTGCTACCTCAAGTCCTAATGGAAGGGGATTCACCTTCTAAACACTAACAGCATCCACATTCTCCCCTCCTCCCATCCCATCAATCATCACCAGATCTTCAATAAAGGTAAGTGTCATGTAACTGTGCATGTCTTCTTCAGTTTGTGTGTATTAAAATTAATATTTCATGTGGTAAAAAAAATTTTTTTCATACTTTTGGGCGTCTTGCACAGATTAATTTGATTTTCATTATTTCTTATGGGGAAAATTGATTCGCTTTTCGATATTTTCAGTATTCGATGAGCTCTCAGGAACAGATTAACCCTTTGACTGTTTTGGTCGTACATATACGTCTTACGAGCCAGTGTTTCAAACGTATATATACTCAATAATTCTAGCGGCTTCAAATCAAGCGGAAGAAAGCTGGTAGGCCCACATGTGAGAGAATGGGTCTGTGTGGTCAGTGCGCACCACATAAAAAAAATCCTGCAGCACACAGTGCGTAATGAGAAAAAAAAAACTCTGATCATTTTTTTGGATTAAAACGCCGACTTTGAGGTGTATTTTCGCATAGTATTTATCGATGAATTTGCATTTTCATGGTCTTAGGTGATACAATGGAAAACATATTACAGAAATAGAGATGATTTTCGTTACTTTGATGATGAAAACGACCTTGAAACTCAGCTCAAAGTAGCAAAAATGTTTGATTTTTACCAATGTTCAGGAGTAAACAAATCACACCACACGTCCAATACACGTCAACTGGGGAGTCTAATATTCTTTCACTAGTGCACTGATATTATTTATACCATTTTTACAATAATGCAGTAGTCTGCATAACAATAAATTTTGTATTTTTTTGTATGAATAAAAAATCAAAATAGAAAGCAATAATAATAATATAAGAGGGGCCTAGAGATGTGACTAATGAACAGAGGATATGTTATTTTACTGCCAAGAATGTCTACCTTGTTTATTCTGGACCCTATTTTGAAATTGGGATCTTTTTTAGTTTGCGTGAAATTGGCTAAATTGCCATTTTCTGACCACAATATTGGGTAGTCCAAATTGGTAAATGGGAGGTTTCTTGTACTCAGCTGATAGATAAAATGGAGTTCTAAAGAAATAGCTATGAGTTTGGTCAACTGGAACAACGGAATTGGCTGAAAATAGGGCTCAAAGTCGGCGAAATCGCCGATACACATATGTCGCCGAGACCGCTAACTTAGCGGGAGCGTAATTCCACGAGTTTTCGACCAAATTTCAAACTTTTGGTGTCATTACCATCGGGAAAAGATTCTCTATCATTTCATAAGCAAAAATAATTTCTTTTTTTCAAAAATTTAGCGACATAGAATGACAGTTTCAGAAAGGGGCCTGAAACAGTCAAAGGGTTAATATCGAATACCGGGGGTCCACTGTAATGTAAATCCAATTAAACCATTCCAGACACCCAAAAATATTAACAAACAATACATTTTATAGATAATAAAAATTGTTTTGCATACAGAAACGGCACTACTAAATTCTAGGGTCCACTGTATATATATATATATATATATATATATATATATATATATATATATACAGTGGACCCCCGGTTAACGATATTTTTTTCACTCCAGAAGTATGTTCAGGTGCCAGTACTGACCGAATTTGTTCCCATAAGGAATATTGTGAAGTAGATTAGTCCATTTCAGACCCCCAAACATACACGTACAAACGCACTTACATAAATACACTTACATAATTGGTCGCATTCGGAGGTAATCGTTATGCGGGGGTCCACTGTATGTAATATATATATATATATATATATATATATATAATAATATATATATATATAATATATATATATATATATATATATATATATAATATATATATATATATATATATATATTCTGAATAGGGAACCCGATTCTTTGCTTAAATCCGTTCTCCATAGAACTGCGAAAAGTGTAGAATCATAAATTCGAAAACCATTTCTAAACATAAGAAAAAAAATAAATTAATCATTTCAGACACCCAAAAATATTAAAAAATTAAAATATATTTATTTTAGCAAAATAAATGTTTTTACTAATCAATGAGAAAGTCAGTTCGAAGAAAATAAAAAATATACTACATTAACTACTTACTGAAGAATTACTGGTAACGTGTAAGATGTGTAGAAAGGATGAATTTTAAATATTTTTTGCTAAGGAACAGTTTTCAATTCGGAGACTTTAGTACAATCTTATTGGGTACCTCCCTTTCTGTATTAATCCTCCAGATGAATCACTGGCCCGACAACGAAATATCTGTCGAAACATTTTCTCATTAAATTAAGAATTTCCTAATTTAGGACACAACATGTTATTTTTACATTGAAATAAGTTGTTTACTGATCAGGTGAGAATACTTTATCAAAATACAACATTACACTTACCTTTCACTCCAACTTCTTATAAGATGGCTGGGATAGAAGGAAGGTCTTACACTATCTTTATCTCCTCCTACTTTGGAAGCAAGTTCCTAGCTGGGTCTTCGCTGCTTCCTTTGAAGCCACATCGGTAACACTTGGTCACTGGTCCCTTTCCACCAAATATCTGTCCAGAAGGTCTTTCCATTTCTTTAAGATTTCCCTCAAGGACACAACACTGTCATTGTACATGTTGCAGATATGGCTTGTTTCAGCTTGGTCAGGGTGATACTTTTCAATAAAACTTTACAACTCATTTCACATTCCACACATGTCCTTAATCACTGAAGAAGGAACCTCCTTCACTCTCTTTTCCTCCTCCTCTGAAGCAAGTTCCTCAGCTGTGGTCTGATGCTGTTCCAGTTGAAGCTCTTGCAGTTCATCAGGGGTTAGCTCTTCCCTGTGGTCCTCCACCAACTATTCCACATCCCCATCACTCACCTCCAACCCCATGGACTTGCTCACAACAGGCAGAGGGTCGGCAGGGACAGGGTCTGCCTCAAACCCTTCAAAATCCCTCTGGATCATGTTCCTCACTTTATTTACCAATGGGCTTGCACTAGCTTTCCTTGGGTCCATAATGACTTATTTAGCCGTTGCACAAAAAACAATGGATTATTATGAAATGTATTGTATGAACCCACGGGGTGACGGTCACGTGTTGGTAAACAATGGCACACTGAGCATGAATGGCGTGGGAGACCGGCTTGGTGTGCGCGGTGACGGGCAGACGGGTACCAGACGGTCACCAAAACACAAGTCTAATAACGAAACTGGAGGCTAAATTTTGCCAAAAAAAATCGCCAAAGGTCGAATTTCATGAAAGTCGATGCTGCCGTAACTCAAGGGTCCACTGTATACACCTATCATCTGACTTACGACCTGCTCGACTTACGACCACTCACCTTACGACCGTGTTTTTTATGCCAAATATCTGGGAAATAAACAACTATTTGTGTTGTACACAGTGTTTATCCTAAACTTACAGTATAAAATACAGTACTAACAGCATAAAAAGTAAAATAAAACATGAAATACCAAAATAAAACAATAAAATAAAGTCATTACAAAAATGTGATGTTGATATTCAGTAGTAAAGTTCGACTTACGTCCATTTTGACTTACGACCGGTTTCTTGGAACCGAACTCGGTCGTAAATCAGATGGTAGGTGTATATATATATATATATATATATATATTATATATATATATATATATATATATATATATTATATATATATATATATATATATATATATATACACGTATATACAGTGGAACCTTGACTTATGAGTTTAATCCGTTCCATGAGCTAGCTCGTAACTCAATTTACTCGTATATCAAATTAAGTTTCCTCATTTAAATTAATTAAAAAGACATTAATTCGTTCCTGCACCCTGGAGAGACGAGAAAAAATACTTGAATATGATGCTATTATCAACTGTACGGCTTATTTATCTATCACAATTCATATAATATGACATAATAAACAATATAATTAGCACAGAAACATGATAAGTACTCTAGAATGAATAAAATAGGCCATAATATGGTGGCAGAGGAAGTGGCAGCGGCAGAAGCATCGGCCATTTCTGTCCCAATTTGACTCTAGTATCTTTCCACGTTTTTACTGTAAGAGGAAACGGCGTATTTTTGAAGCTAATTGCAGTAGATCACTTGGACCCATGGTTAGAAAACAGAAATTTGGCCAAATGACAGTAAAAAAAAAATGAAAACAAGCATGAGATAACTGCCTCCACAGGGACGTAAACATGTTTACTGCTTAACAGCTGTGCCATCTAGCAGAAGCAATCTGAATTATTACATATGTATTATGCATTATTATTAATATTATTATTATTATTATTAATTTAGGGAACTGAAGCTCTATCATTATTATAATAATAATAATTATTATTATTATCAATTTAGGGAATTGAAGCTCTATCATTATAATATTATATTATTAGTATATTATTATTATTGTTGTTATTAATTTAGGGAGGAGGAGCTTGGACATGGGTGAAATTCCACAGTCACTTAAAACAATAGATATAGCCCCACTCCATAAAGGTGGCAGCAAAGCATTAGCTAAGAACTATAGACCAATAGCTCTGACGTCCCACACCATAAAATTCTTTGAAAGAGTGCTAAGAAGCAGGATTGCAAATCACCTGGATTCCCAAAATCTGCACAATCCAGGGCAACATGGGTTCAGGGCAGGTCGCTCCTGCCAATCGCACAACTACCGGATCACTATGATACGGCCTTGGATGCACTGGAAGAAAATCAGAATGCAAATGTAATATACACAGACTTTGCAAAAGCATTTGACAAATGCAATCATGGTGTAATAGCCCATAAAATACGTGCTAAAGGAATAACTGGGAAAGTGGGGAGATGGATCTTCAAATTCCTAACAAATCGAACACAAAGAGTAGTGGTCAACAGAGTTAAATCGGAGGCTGCCATAGTGAAGAGCTCTGTTCCACAAGGCACAGTACTTGCCCCCATCTTATTCCTTATCCTCATATCAGACATAGACAGAGATATACATCACAGCACCGTATCATCCTTTGCGGATGATACTAGGATCTGCATGAGGCTGTCATCTGCTGAGGACGCGGTTAACCTCCAAGAAGATATAAACAAAGTTTTCCAGTGGGCAACGGTAAACAATATGATGTTCAATGAGGACAAATTCCAACTACAGTGGACCCCCGCATACCGTTGGCCTTACATAACATTAAATCCGCATACCGATACTTTTTATCGCTAAGATTTTGCCTCGCATACCGCTAAAAAACCCGCTCAACGCTGTTCGTCCAAGACGCGTCTAATGTGCGGCCTTAGCCAGCCTCACATGTTCCGCCGGTGGCATTGTTTACCAGCCAGCCTCCGCGGTAACATCCAAGAATACAGTCGGAACATTTCGTATTATTACAGTGTTTTTGGTGATTTTATCTGCAAAATAAGTGACCATGGGCCCCAAGAAAGCTTCTAGTGCCAACCCTACAGGAATAAGGGTGAGAATTACTATAGAGATGAAGAAAGAGATCATTGATAAGTATGAAAGTGGAGTGCGTGTCTCCGAGCTGGCCAGGTTGTATAATAAACCCCAATCAACCATCGCTACTATTGTGGGCAACAAAACGGCAATCAAGGAAACTGTTCTTGCCAAAGGTTCAACTGTGTTTTCGAAACAGAGATCGCAAGTGATAGAAGATGTTGAGAGACTCTTATTCGTGTGGATAAATAAAAAACAGATAGCAGGAGATAGCATCTCTCAAGTGATCATAAGTGAAAAGGCTAGGAAGTTGCATCAGGATTTAATTAAAAAAATGCCTGCAACTAGTGATGATGTGAGTGAATTTAAGGCCAGCAAAGGTTGGTTTGAGAGGTTTAAGAAGCGTAGTGGCATACATAGTGTGATAAGGCATGGTGAGGCTGCCAGTTCGGACCACAAAGCAGCTGAAAAATATGTGCAGGAATTCAAGGAGTACATAGACAGTGAAGGACTGAAACCTGAACAAGTGTTTAATTGTGATGAAACAGGCCTGTTTTGGAAGAAAATGCCAAGCAGGACCTACATTACTGAGGAGGAAAAGGCACTCCCAGGACATAAGCCTATGAAAGACAGGCTTACTCTGTTGATGTGTGCCAATGCTAGTGGTGATTGCAAAGTGAAGCCTTTATTTGTGTATCACTCAGAAACTCCCAGAGCGTTCAGGCAAAAGAATATCCTCAAGGCTAATTTGTGTGTGCTGTGGAGGGCAAACAGTAAGGCATGGATCACTAGGGACTTTTTCTATGACTGGTTACACCATGCATTTGCCCCCAATGTGAAAGATTACCTAACTGAAAAGAAATTAGACCTTAAGTGCCTCCTGGTGTTAGACAATGCCCCTGGTCATCCTACAGAAGTGGCAGAGCGACTTTATGGGGACATGAGCTTCATTAAGGTGAAGTTTTTGCCTCCTAATACCACTCCTCTCCTGCAGCCCATGGACCAGCAGGTTATTGCAAACTTCAAAAAACTGTACACAAAAGCTCTGTTTGAAAGGTGCTTTGTAGTGACCTCAGAAACTCAACCGACTCTAAGAGAGTTTTGGAGAGAGCACTTTAATATCCTCAATTGCGTAAACCTTATAGGTAAGGCTTGGGAGGGAGTGACTAAGAGGACCTTGAACTCTGCTTGGAAGAAACTGTGGCCAGAATGTGTAGACCAAAGGGATTTTGAAGGGTTTGAGGCTAACCCTAGGAATCCTATGCCAGTTGAGGAATCAATTGTGGCACTGGGGAAGTCCTTGGGGTTGGAGGTTAGTGGGGATGATGTGGAAGAGTTGGTGGAAGAGGACAATGAAGAACTAACCACTGATGAGCTGCTAGATCAACTTCAACAGCAAGAGGCCAGACCTGAGGAAACTGGTTCGGAGGAGGGGAGAGAGAAATTGAAGAAGTTGCCTACTACAAAGATTAAGGAAATCTGCAATATGGCTGAAAGTGCAAACCTTTATGGATGAAAATCACCCTCACACGGCTATTGCAAGCCGTGCTGGTGACTATTACACTGACAATGTTGTGAAACACTTTAGGGAAGTCATAAAGGAACGAGAGGTACAGGCCACTATGGACAGATATGTTGTGCGACAGAAGTCCAGTGACTCTGAAGCTGGTCCTAGTGGCATTAAAAGAAGAAGGGAAGTAACCCCAGAAAAGGACTTGACACCTCAAGTCTTAATGGAATGGGATTCCCCTTCTAAACACTAAGATTCCTCCTCCCATCCCATCAATCATCACCAGATCTTCAATAAAGGTAAGTGTCATGTAATTGTGCATGCCTTTTTCAGTTTGTGTGTATTAAAATTAATATTTCATGTGGTAAAAATGTTTTTTTTTCATACTTTGGGGTGTCTTGCACGGATTAATTTGATTTCCATTATTTCTTATGGGGAAAATTAATTCGCATAACGATAATTTCGCATAACAATGAGCTCTCATGAACGGATTAATATCGTTATGCGGGGGTCCACTGTACTCCATTATGGAAAACTAGAGGAGATAATAACTAGAACAGAGTATACTACAGACTCTGGCCATACAATAGAGCGGAAAAATAATGTAAGGGACCTGGGAGCAGTAATGTCTGAGGATCTCACTTTCAAGGATCACAACAGTGCCACGATCGCACGTGCAAAGAAAATGATAGGATGGATAATGAGAACGTTCAAAACGAGAGATGCCAAGCCAATGACGATCCTTTTCAAATCACTTGTTCTTTCGAGGCTGGAATACTGCTGTACATTAACATCTCCATTCAAAGCAGGTGAAGTCGCAGATCTAGAGAGTGTACAGAGATCCTTTACTGCATGTGTAAGTTCTGTCAAGCACCTTAACTACTGGGAACACTTCGAAGCACTTGACTTGTACTCATTGGAACGCAGGAGGGAGAGATATATCATAATCTACACTTGGAAAATCTTGGAAGGAATGGTCCCAAATCAGCACACAGAAATCACTGTTGCAACCCCTGAATGGGTTGCAATATATATAATGTATATTATGATTATGAATATAATGTATATTACCTTTTCATATAATTTTATATTGCTTGTATTTGCGATAACAGCTAAATCGTAAATGTATTGCTTTATATTGTTATTTGACTTAACTTCCTTTGGTTAGATAGGATGTAACATATTACGTGCTCAGTTCAAGTCTTGATTGTCTAACTACTGTAATTATCGCTTGTGGCTCGTTAGACTGCCGGCTTCTGTTTCTGAGCTGCAGCTGTCCACGGAGCTATCACGTGATCGAGGAGGGGGGGGGGTGTTCTCACCTTGCCTGAAGTATTCAGTCTGGTCTAGACTCGCTGGGTGGTTGGACGTATTCCAGACAAAGTGCCTAAATCTCCCTTATTGGCCCTTGTTGGAAGACCGTCTTGTGTCTCATTATTGTTAGTTCTGTGAGACTCTGTTCACAGAACATTGTATAGACTTAGTGATTTTCGATGTTGTACTGAGGTTGTGTGTCGTATAGACACTCTAAACAACTCAGGTCCTGAGCTGTAGCTTCTGACCTAACTTGTACTGGTATCTGTGTATTATCACAGTCGGGGATTTTCTTATGCTGAACTTAGATTCAGTAGTATGGGAGCTTTGTGACTTTTGTGGAGGATCTGCTGATGGTCCCTACTTAGTGTCGTTATATTATCTCCTTGTCCTGATTGTGTCGCAGTTGTTTGTTGTATTGTTATTGGGCTTAGCATTCTTTTTGTTGTTCAAGCAGACTGTTCTGATTGCCAGTTGGTCAAGAAGTTAGTTTATTTGAGGACTTTGTCAGTCACTTGTTTAAGTCTAGTCGAGTCGTGAGACATAGCGAACTACTTAGAGCACTTACACACATACACACTTACTTGTATATATTTGTAATATCTTCTTAAATGTTAATGTACCAGACGGTACTTCAGAATTATAAATGTGATATGTGCTTTCAGCACAATAATATTGTACACGAGAGAAGTGATATTATTTTAATTACTGTGAATAATTTAATTTAATTTGATATACGCCTAGACAACTTAATGACTAATAAATTTATTAAATTTTAATTTATCTAGTTAGTAGACTACCCGTTTAAACTGAACACAT
>NC_069458.1:13278372-13307939 GCF_026875155.1 Cherax quadricarinatus | reverse complement strand
GGGGGGGAAACACCTTGCTCACTTTACAAAGAGAAGGGTATGTTAGAATTTCTTGTAGTCGGGGTTTGCGCAATTCTTGAGACAAGGAGTTTGTAACAACCTATTCGGCAGTAAGGTGTGGTTTTTGAGCCCAAAACAATTGGTTTTTGTCAGCCATATCAAAGGGAAATATGTGAAATAACCCCCCCCTAGGGGTAATTTTCTTACAAATTGTATCTCTTGACAGCCCATGTTGTGTGGTTTCGACAGATCTAGACCTGTCTGCGGGGCGGCTGTGTAGACGATTTGTGTCATTTATCAGCTAAGTTTTTATTATATAGTTATAATAAAACAGCGGGAAAGGGCCAAAATTTAACAGGTGGCGTAGGGAGTGGTGGGGGATGGTGGGGGGTTGTTGGGAGTGGGAGTGGAGGTGGGTGGTGTCGGGGAGTGGTAGTGGATGGTGGGGTGGTGTCGGGGGGGTGGTGGATGGTGGGGTGGCGTAGGTGAGTGGTAGGGGTGGTGGGGGGGTTTGTCAGGGGGTGTTAGTGGATGGTGGGGTGGGTTGTGAGTGGTGGGGATGGTGGGGTGGTTTTTGGGAGTGGTAGTGGTGGGGGGGTGATGTCGGGGAGTGGTGGGGATGGTGGGGTGGTGTGGTGGTTTTTGGAATGGTGGGTGGTGTGGGTGAGTGGTGGGGGAGGTGGGGGGTGGTGTAGGTGGGGGGTAGAGATGGTTGGGTGGTGTGGGGAGTGGTGGTGTAGGGGTGGAGGGGCTGGGTGAGTCATGGGGATGGTGGGGGGTATTGGGGGGGGAGTGGTGGGGGATGGGGGGTGGTGTAGGTGTTTGGTAGTGGTGGTGGGGTGGTGTAGGGTGGTTGGGGAGGGGGGGGTAGTGTGATGAGGGGTAGGGGAGGGTGGGATGGTGTCTGGAGTGGTGGGGTTGGGGGGGGGGTGGTGAGGGGTTTGGGGTGGTTGGTGGGTCTGGGTGGTAGTGGAGGTGGGGGGGGTGGGTGTGGTAGTGGGGGGGGGGGGTGGTGGGGTTTTGGAGTGGGGGGTGGGTCGGGGTTTTTTTGGGTGGTGGTGGGGGGTGGGGAGTGGTGGGTGGGGGGGGGCGGGGGGGTTGGTGGGGGGTGGGTGGGGATGGGGTGGAGGTGAGGTGGCGTAGGGGTGGTGGGGTGGGGGGGGGGGGGAGTGGGGTGGGGATGGTGGGGGGGGGGGGGAGTGGTGGTGGATGGTGGGGGCGTAGGTGAGTGGTGGGGGGTGGTGGGGTGGGTTTTGGTGGGGTAGGGGAAGGTGGGGTGGTGTAGGTGATGCTAGGGATGGTGGGGTGGTGTAGGGAGTGGTAGGGGATTTTTGGTTGGTGTAGGGAGGGGTAGGGGTTTTTGGGGTTTGTGTAGGTGAGGGTAGAGAGGGTGGGGTGGGTAGGTGAGGGTAGGGGGGGTGGGGGGGGGTTCGGGGAGTGGTGGTGGATGGTGAGGGGCGTGGTGAGTGGTAGGGGTGGGGGGTGGTTTTTTGGGTGAGTGGGGGGGGATGGTGGGGTGGTGTAGGGAATGGTAGGGGATGGCGGGGTGGTGTAGGTGACTGGTAGGGGATGGTGGGTTTTGATGTAGGGGGTGGTGGGGGATGGTGGGGTGGTGTCTGGGAGTGGTGGCGGACGGTGGGGTGGCGTAGGTGAGTGGTAGGGGATGGTTGGGTGGCGTAGGTGAGTGGTAGGGGATGGTGGGGGGGTGTTGGGAGTGGTAGTGGATGGTGGAGTGGTGTCGGGGGCGGTAGTGGAGGGTGGGGGGGGTGGTGTCGGGGGTGGTAGTGGATGGTGGGTGGCGTAGGTGAGTGGTAGGGAAGGTGGGGTGGTGTGGGGGGAGTGTTTTAGTGGAGGGGGGGTTTGGCTAGGTGAATGGTAGGGGATGGTGGGGTTTTGTCGGGGAGTGGTGGGGGGACGGGGGGGGTTGGCCCATAGGTGAAGGGTAGGGGGGGGGGGGTGGCGTAGGTGAGTGGTGGGGAGGGTGGGGTGGTGTCTGGGGGTGGTGTGGAGGGTGGAGTGGTGCGGGGAGTGGTAGTGGTGGGGGGGTGGTGTCGGGGAGTGGTAGTGGATGGGGGGGTGGGTAGGGGAGGGGTGGGGAATGGTGGGGGGGTTTCGGGGAGTGTTGTGGATGGTGGGGTGGGGTGGGTGAGGGGTAGGGGATGGTGGGGGGTGGTTTTTGGGGGTGGTAGTGGGGGTGGGGTGTCGGGGATGGAAAGGGTGGGGGGTGGGTAGGTGAGTGGTGGGGGAGGGGGGTGGTGTATGTGGTGGTGGGGGTGGTGGGGGGGTGTAGGTGAGTGGTAGGGGATGGTGGGGTGGTGTCGTGGAGGTGGGGTAGGGGATGGTGGGGGGTGAAGGGGGTGGTAGGGGGTGGGGGGGTTGGTGTAGGTGGTGGTAGGGATGGGGGGGTTTGGGGGGTGTAGGTGGTGGTAGTTGATGGGGGGTTTTGTGTCGGGGGTGTAGGGGATGGTGGGGTGGTGTAGGAGAGTGGTAGGGGGTGGTTGGGTGGTGTGGTGAGGGTGGGGATTGTGGGGTGGTGTGGGTTTAGGGTGGGGGGATGGTGGGGGGGGGGCGGGGAGGGGTTGTGGTAGGGGGGGGTTTGGTTGGTGATGGTAGGGGTTTGGGGGGTGGTGTAGGGGGTGGTAGGGGAGGGGGGGGTGGTGTAGGTGAGTTGTGGGTTTGGTGGGGTGGTGTAGGTGGGGTGGGGGATGGTGGGGTGGGTATGGGTTTTGAGGGGAGGGTGGGGGGGTTTTGTCTGGGAGGGGTAGTGGGGGTAGGGTGGGTCGTGTAGGGGTAGTGGATGGTGGGGTGGTGCGGGGAAAGTGGTAGTGATGGTGGGGTGGGTAGGGAGGGGTTTTGGGGGTGGTGGGGGTGGTTCTGGGGTGGGAGTGGGTGGGGAGTGGGTCGGGGAGTGGTAGTGGATGGTGGGGGTGGTGTGGGGAGTGGTAGGGATGGTGGGGTGGGTAGGTGAGTGGTGGGGATGGGGGGTTGGTGTCGGGAGGTTGTGGATGGTGGGGTGGCGTATGTGAGTGGTGGGAGGGTGGGGGGGGTTGTCTGGGAGTGGTGTGGATGGTGGGGTGATGTCGGGGAAAGTGGTAGGGGTGGGGGGGGGTGGTGTAGGTGAGTGGTAGGAGATGGTGGGTGGTGTAGGTGGTGGTGGGGTGGTGGGGGGTGTAGGTGGGGGGTAGGAGATGGTGGGGGGTGGTTCGGGGAGTGGTGGTGGGGTGGTGTGGGTAGGGAGTGTGGGGGATGGTGGGGGGTATTGAGGGGAATGGTAGGGGATGGGGGGGGTGGTGTAGGTAAATGGTATGGATGGTGGGGTGGTGTAGGTGGTGGTAGGGGATGGGGGGTGGCGTAGATGAGTGGTGGGGATGGTGTGGTGGTGTTGGGGGGGTAGTGGATGGTTTAGGGGGTGGTGGGTGGGGGTGTGGATGGAGGGGTGGGGGGGTTTTGTGGGGGAGTGGTAGTGGTGGTGGGGTGGGTAGGTGAGTGGTGGGGATGGTGGGGGGTGTCGGGGAGTGGTAGTAAATTGGTGGGGTGGCGTAGGTGAGTGGTAGGGGATGTGGGGGGGTTGGGGTGGTAGTGGTGGTGGGGTGGTGGGGGAAGTGGTTGGGGATGGTGGGGTGGTGTGGTGAGTGGTAGGGAGGGTGGGGTAGTGTGGGGTGGTAGGGGATGGTAGGGTGGCTTGGGGTGAGTGGTGGGGGGGTTGGGGGGGTGTCGTGGAGTGGTGGGGGGATGGGGGGGTGGTGTAGGGGGTGGTAGGGGAGGTGGGATGGTGTAGGTGAGTGGTGGGGATGGGGGGGGTGGTGTAGTGAGTGGTATTTGATGGTGGGTTGGTGTTGGGGGCAGTAGGGGATGGTGGGTTGGTTAGGGAGTGGTAGGGGATGGTGGGGTGGTGTAGGGGGTGGTGGGGGATGGTGGGGTGGTGTAGGTGAGTGGTAGGGGATGGGGGGGTGGTGTAGGTGAATGGTAGGGGTTTGGGGGTGGTGTCGGGGAGTGGTGGTGGATGTGGGGTGGCTTAGGTATGGTGGGGTTGGTGGGGGTGTAGGGGAGTGGTAGGGGAGGTGGGGGGGTGTAGGTGAGTTTTTGGGGGATGGGGGGGGTGGCGTAGGCGGTGGTGGAGGGGGTGGGGTGGTGTAGGTGGTGGTAGGGGATGGGGGGTGGTGGACGGAGTGTTGGGGGTGGTGGGGTGGTGTCGGGGAGTGGTTGGGATAGGGGGGTTTGGTTAGGTGAGTGATGGGGTGGGGGTGTGGTGTGGGGAGGGGTAGTGGAAGGGGGGGTGGTGTAGGTGAGTTGTAGGGGATGGTGGGGTGGTTTTAGGTGAGTGGTAGGTGATGGGGGGGTGGGTGGGTGGTGGTAGCGGTGGGGGGGGGGGTGTCGGGGAGTGGTATGGTAGTAGGGTGGTGTTGGGGGTGGTGTGGATGGTGGGAGGGTTTTGTGGGGAGTGGTAGTGGTTGGGGGGTTTGGCGTAGGGAGGGTAGGGGTGGTGGGGTGGTGTTGTGGGGGTGTGGAGGGTGGAGTGGTGTCGGGGGTGGTAGTGGATGGTTGGGGTGGTTTTTGGGGGGGGAGTTTGTGGATGGGGGGGTGGCGTGGGAGTGGTAGGGGATGGTGGGGTGGTGTCGGGGAGTGTTAGTGGTGGGGGGGTGGGTAGGTGAGTGGTGGGGATGGTGGGGTGGGTCGGGGAGGGTATTTGATGGTGGGGTGGGCGGGGAGTGGTTTTGGATTTTGGGGGGTTGTTGGGGAGTGTTAGTGGATGGTGGGGTGGCGTAGGTGAGTGGGGGGGATGGTGGGTTTTGTGTCGGGGAGTGGTAGTGGATTGTGGGTGGTGTCGGGGAGTGGTAGGGGATGGGGGGTTTGGTGTTGGGAGGGGTTTAGGGTATGGTGGGTTGGTGTAGGGGAGTGGTAAGGGAAATTGGGGTTTTGGTTTAGGGGAGTGGAGGGGATGTTGGGTGGTGTGGGGAGTTGTAGGATGGTGAGGTGGTGTAGGTGAATGGTAGGTGTTGGTGGGTTGGGTTTGGAGTGGTAGGGTGGTGGGTTGGGTCGGGCATTAGGGGATGGTGGGTTGGTGTTGGGAGGGGTAGGAGATGGTGGGTGTTGTAGGGGGGATAGGGGATGGTGGGTTGGTGTCTGGGAGGGTAGTGGATGGTGGGTTTGTGTGGGGGGTGGTAGGGGTGGTGGATTGGTGTAGGGGAGTGGTAGGGGTGGTGGGTTGGTTATGGGGTGGTAGGGGTTTGGGTGTGTTGGTGTTGGGGAGTGGTTTGGGGATGGGGGGTGGGGGGGGGAAAGTGGTAGGGGATGGGGGGGTGGTGTACGGATGGTGGGAAAAATGGGGGTTTGGGTTTGTCTGGGAGGGGTTTTAGAGGATTGTGGGTTGGTGTAGGGGGGTGGTAGGGGGGTCGGTTGGTGTTTGGGAGTGTTAGGGGATGGGGGGTTTGGTTGTTGGGGGGTGGTAGGGTGGGGGGTTGGTTTTGGGGGTGGTTGGGGGATGGTGGTTGGTATAGGGGAGTGGTAAGGGTGGTGGGGTTGGTATAGGAGAGTGGTGGGGGTTGGGGGGTTGATGTGGGGGAGGGGTAAGGGATGGGGGTGGTGTCGGGGGGGGTTTTGGGGTGGTGGGGTGTTGTAGGGGAATGGTGGGGGATGGTGGGTTTGTGTTGGGAGTGGTAGTGGATGGTGGGTTGGTTTGGGGAGTTTGGGGTAATGGATGGGGGTTTTGGTGTAGGGGAGTGGTGGGGTGGTGGGTTGGTTTTGGAGTGAGAGGAGTGGGGGGGTTGGGGTGGGAGGGTGGTAGGGGATTGGGGGGTTTTTGTAGGGGAGTGGTAGGGGATAATGGGGGGTGTGGGGGTGGTAGTGGTGGGGGGTGGGGTGTAAGGGGAGGGTGGGGGAGGGTGGGGTGATGTGGAGGATGGGTAGGGGATGGTGGGGGGGCCCCATAGCGGATTGGGGGGGAGGGTGGGGTGGTGTTGGGAGTGGTGGGGAAGGGTGGGGGTGTTTTTTAGGTGAGTGGTAGGGGTGGGGGTTTTGTGTATGGGGTGGTAGAAGATGGTGGGTACTGTAGGAAGTGGTGGGGGGAGGGTTTGGTGGTGTGAGGAGTGGGGGGGATGGTGGGTTGGTGTATGGAGCGGTGGGGGGATGGTGGGTTGGTGTTGGGTGGTGGGGGGTTGGGGTTGGTTAGGGAGAAATAGGGGATGGGGGTTGTGTCTGGTAGTGTTAGGGGTGGTGGGTTTGTGCAGGGGAGGGGTTTGGGGGATGGGGGTTTGGTGTGGGGGAAGTGGAAAGGGTGGGGGTTGGTGTGGGGGAGGGTAGGGGTTGTTGTTTTGGGTGTAGGGGGTGGTGGGGATAGTGGGTGGTTTCGGGGGTGGTAGGGGATGATGGGGTGGGTAAAAAAGGGGTGGGGGTTGGGGTTGGTGTAGGGGGTGGTAGGGGATGGTGGGTGGTGTTTAGGAGTGGTAGGGGATGGTTGGTTGGTGTGGTTTTGGGGTAGGGGAGGTGGGTTGGTGTGGTGTGTGGTAGGGGAGGGTGGGTTTGTGTTGGGAGGGGTAGGGGATGGTGGGTTGGTACGGGGAAAGTGATAGGGGATGGTGGGTTGGTGTAAGGGGTTTTTGGGGGATGGGGGTTGGTTTAGGGGAGTGGTGGGGAGGTTTGTTGGTGTGGGGGAGTGGTTGGGGTTGGGGGGTTGGTGTAGGGGAGTGGAAAGGGAGGTGGGTTTGTGTCTGGGAGGGGTAGGGGGGGTGGGTTGGTGTAGGGGAGGGGTTTTGGGGTGGTGGAGGTGGTGCCAGGGAGTGGTGGGGGAGGGGGGGTGGTGTGGGGGAGTGGTGGGGGATAGTGGGTTGGTGTCGGGGAGTGATGGAGGGGTGGGTTGGTGTAGGGGAGTGGTGGGTGGTGGATTTGGTTTGCCAGGAGTGGTAGGGATGGTGGGGGGTTTGTAGGGGAGTGGTGGGAATGGTGGGGGGGGTGCCGGGAGTGGTGGGAATGGTGGGGGGTAGGGTAGTGGTAGGGGGGATGGTGGGGGTGGTGTAGGGGAGGGGTTGGGGCTGGTGGGTTGGTTTTGGGGAGTAAAAAAGGAGATGGTGGGTTGGTGTTGGGAGTGGAAGGGGGGATTGTTGGGGTGGTGTAGGGGAGGGGTAGGGGATTGTGGGGTGGTGTAGGGGAGTGGTTAGGGGGGAGGTGGGGTGGTGTTGGGAGTGGTGGGGAGGTGGGTATGAAGAGGGAGTGGTAGGGGGGGGGGGTGGTGTTGGGGAGTGATAGGGAGGGTGGGTTGGTGTGAGGAATGGTAGGGGTTTTGGGGGGGTGTTGTAGGGGATTTGGGGGGAGGTGGGGGGTTGTAGGGGAGTGGAGTGGTGGTGGGGTGGTGAAAGGGAGTGGTGGGATGATGGGGGTGGCATAGGGGTGGGTTACTGCTGGCCCCCGAGTCCAAGTCTAGCCCCCAGCCCGGCTTATCCGGCACTGACTTTAGGTATCTGTCCAGCTCTCTCTTGAAGGCAGCCAGGAGTTTATTGGCAATTCCCCTAATGCTTGATGGGAAGCTGTTGAACAGTCTTGGGCCCCGGACACTTATGGTGTTTTCCCTTAGTGTACCAATGGTGCCCCTACTTTTAATTGGGGGCATTTTGCATTGCCTGCCCAGTCCTTTACTTTCGTAGGGAGTGATTGTTACAAAAAACGCGATTCTAAAAACTTAGAGATCTCCAGTGAATACTAGAAAGGACTGCCCTTCTAGCATCCAGCCTGTTACTGGGTTTCGTAACAAGTAGTCAGTATCCTTGTCCAATTATCCATTAGAATTCAGTATGATTCAATAGTGCTTCAGGATTACAACTGGTAGTCTACTAACTAGATAAATTAAAATTTAATAAATTTATTAGTCATTAAGTTGTCTAGGCGTATATCAAATTAAATTAAATTATTCACAGTAATTAAAATAATATCACTTCTCTCGTGTACAATATTATTGTGCTGGAAAGCAACATATCACATTTATAATTCTGAAGTACCGTCTGGTACATTAACATTAAGAAGATATTACAAATTTTATAAAAGTAAGTGTGTATGTGTGTAAGTGCTCTAAGTAGTTCGCTATGTTCACGACTCGACTAGACTTAAACAAGTGACTGACAAAGTCCTCAAATAAACTAACTTTTGACCAACTGGCAATCAGAACAGTCTGCTTGAACAACAAAAGAATGCAAACCCCAAATAACAATACAACAAAAAACTGCGACACAATCAGGACAGGAGATAATATAACGACACTAAGTAGGGACCTCAGCAGATCCTCCACAAAAGTCACAAAAGCTCCCATACTATGAATCTAAGTTCAGCATAAGAAAATCCCCGACTGTGATAATACACGTTTCCCAGTAAAAGTTAGGTCAGAAGCTACAGCTCAGGACCGAGTTGTTTAGAGTGTCTATACGACACACAACTCAAGTACAAACATCAAAAAATCACTAAGTCTATACAATGTTCTGTGAACAGAGTCTCACGAACTAACAATAATGAGACACAAGACGGTCTTCCAACGGGGCCCAATAAGGGAGATTTAGGCACTTTGTCTGGAATACGTCCAACCACCAGCGAGTCTAGACCAGGACTGATACTTCAGGCAAGGTGTGAAACCCCCCCCCTCCTTTGATTTACGTGATTTGCTCCGTGGACAGCTGCAGCTCAGAAACAGAAGCCGGCAGTTCTAACGAGCCACAAGCGATAATTACGTAGTTAGACAATCAAGACTTGAACTGAGCACGTAAAATGTTACATCCCATCTAAACCAAAGGAAGTTTTAAGTCAAATAACAATATAAAGCAATACATTTACGATTTTTGCTGTTATCGCAAATACAAGCAATATAAAATTATATGAAAAGGTAATATACATTATTTCATAATCATAATATACATTTTATATATTGCAACCCCTTCAGGGGGTTGCAACAGTGATTTCTGTGTGCTGATTTGGGACCATTCCTTCCAAGATTTTCCAAGTGTAGATTTGATATATCTCTCCCTCCTGCGTTCCAATGAGTAAAAGTCAAGTGCTTCGAAGTGTTCCCAGTAGTTAAGGTGCTTGACAGAACTTACACATGCAGTAAAGGATTCTGTACACTCTTAGATCTGCGACTTCACCTGCTTTGAATGGAGATGTTAATGTACAGCAGTATTCCAGCCTCAAAAGAAACAAGTGATTTGAAAAGGATCGTCATTGGCTTGGCATCTCTCGTTTTGAACGTTCTCATTATCCATCTATCTTTTTCTTTGCACGTGCGATCGTGGCACTGTTGTGACCCTTGAAAGTGAGATCCTCAGACTTTTACTGCTCCCAGGCCCCCTTACATTATTTTTCCCTCTATTGTATGGCCAGAGTTTGTAGTATACTTGTTCTAGTTATTATCTCCTCTAGTTTTCCATATTGGAGTACAGTGGACCCCCCCCATAACGATATTAATCCGTTCATGAGAGCTCATTGTTATGCGAAATTATCGTTATGCGAATTAATTTTCCCCATAAGAAATAATGGAAATAAAATTTAAACCCGTGCAAGACACCCCAAAGTATGAAAAAAAAACATTTTTACCACATGAAATATTAATTTTAATACACACAACTGAAAAAAGGGATGCACAATTACTGACACTTACCTTTATTGAAGATCTGGTGATGATTGATGGGATGGGAGGAGGAAAACTTAGTGTTTAGAAGGGGAATCCCATTCCATTAAGACTTGAGGTGTCAAGTCCTTTTCTGGGGTTACTTCCCTTCTTCTTTTAATGCCACTAGGACCAGCTTCAGAGTCACTGGACTTCTGTCGCACAACATATCTGTCCATAGTGGCCTGTACCTCTCGTTCCTTTATGACTTCCCTAAGTGTTTCACAACATTGTCAGTGTAATAGTCACCAGCACGGCTTGCAATAGCCGTGTGAGGGTGATTTTCATCCATAAAGGTTTGCACTTTCAGCCATATTGCAGATTTCCTTAATCTTTGTAGTAGGCAACTTCTTCAATTTCTCTCTCCCTCCTCCGAACCAGTTTCCTCAGGTCTGGCCTCTTGCTGTTGAAGTTGATCTAGCAGCTCATCAGTGGTTAGTTCTTCATTGTCCTCTTCCACCAACTCTTCCACATCATCCCCACTAACCTCCAACCCCAAGGACTTCCCCAGTGCCACAATTGATTCCTCAACTGGCATAGGATTCCTAGGGTTAGCATCAAACCCTTCAAAATCCCTTTGGTCTACACATTCTGGCCACAGTTTCTTCCAAGCAGAGTTCAAGGTCCTCTTAGTCACTCCCTCCCAAGCCTTACCTATAAGGTTTACACAATTGAGGATATTAAAGTGCTCTCTCCAAAAACTCTCTTTAGAGTCGGTTGAGTTTCTGAGGTCACTACAAAGCACCTTTCAAACAGAGCTTTTGTGTACAGTTTTTTGAAGTTTGCAATAACCTGCTGGTCCATGGGCTGCAGGAGAGGAGTGGTATTAGGAGGCAAAACTTCACCTTAATGAAGCTCATGTCCCCATAAAGTCGCTCTGCCACTTCTGTAGATGACCAGGGGCATTGTCTAACACCAGGAGGCACTTAAGGTCTAATTTCTTTTCAGTTAGGTAATCTTTCACATTGGGGCAAATGCATGGTGTAACCAGTCATAGAAAAAGTCCCTAGTGATCCATGCCTTACTGTTTGCCCTCCACAGCACACACAAATTAGCCTTGAGGATATTCTTTTGCCTGAACGCTCTGGGAGTTTCTGAGTGATACACAAATAAAGGCTTCACTTTGCAATCACCACTAGCATTGGCACACATCAACAGAGTAAGCCTGTCTTTCATAGGCTTATGCCCTGGGAGTGCCTTTTCCTCCTCAGTAATGTAGGTCCTGCTTGGCATTTTCTTCCAAACGGGCCCTGTTTCATCACAATTAAACACTTGTTCAGGTTTCAGTCCTTCCTGTCTATGTACTCCTTGAATTCCTGCACAAAATTTTTCAGCTGCTTTGTGGCCCGAACTGGCAGCCTCACCATGCCTTTATCACACTATGTATGCCACTACGCTTCTTAAACCTCTCAAACCAACCTTTGCTGGCCTTAAATTCACTCACATCATCATAGTTGCAGGCATTTTTTTAATTAAATCCTGATGCAACTTCCTAGCCTTTTCACTTTGATCATTTGAGAGATGCTATCCCCTGCTATTGTTTTTTATTTATCCACACGAATAAGAGTCTCTCAACTCTTCTATCACTTGCGATCTCTGTTTCGAAAACACAGTTGAACCTTTGGCAAGGGAACAGTTTCCTTGATTGCCGTTTTGTTGCCCACAATAGTAGCGATGGTTGATTGGGGTTTATTATACAACCTGGCCAGTCGGAGACACGCACTCCATTTCATACTTTTCAATGATCTCTTTTTTCCCATCTCTTAGTAATTCTCACCCTTTTTCCCTGTAGGGTTGGCACTAGAAGCTTTTTTGGGGGCCCATGGTCACTTTTTTTTGCAGAAAAATCACCAAAAACACTGTAATAATACGAAATGTTCGACTGTATTCTTGGATGTTCCCGCGGAGGCTGGCTGGTAAAAAAATGCCACCGGCGGAACATGTGAGGCTGGCTAAGGCCGCACATTAGACGCGTCTTGGCACGAACAGGTTGAGCGGGTTTTTTTAGCGGTATGCGAGGCAAAATCTTAGCGATAAAAAGTATCGGTATGCGGATTTAATGTTATGTAAGGCCAACGGTATGCGGGGGTCCCACTGTAGTTGGAATTTGTCCTCATTGAACATCATATTGTTTTTCCGTTTTCCCACTGGAAAAACTTTGTTTAATCTTCTTGGAGGTTAACCGGTCCTCAGCAGATGACAGCCTCATGCAGATCCTAGTATCATCCGCAAAGGATGATACGGTGCTGTGATGTATTTTTCTCTGTCTATGTCTGATATGAGGAAAAAGGATAAGATGGGGGCAAGTACTGTGCCTTGTGGAACAGAGCTCTTCACTATGGCAGCCTCGATTTAACTCTGTTGACCACTACTCTTTGTGTTCGATTTGTTAGGAATTTGAAGATCCATTCCCCACTTTCCCAGTTATTCCTTTAGCACGTATTTTATGGGCTATTACACCCTGATTGCATTTGTCAAAAGCTTTGCAAAGTCTGTGTATATTACATTTGCATTCTGTTTTCTTCCAGTGAAACCAAGGCCGTATCATAGTGTTTCCGGTAGTTGGTGCGATTGGCAGGAGCGACCTGCCCTGAACCCATGTTGCCTGGATTGTGCAGTTTTTGGGAATCCGGTGATTTGCAATCCTGCTTCTTAGCACTCTTTCAAAGAATTTTATGGTGTGGGACGTCAGAGCTATTGGTCTATAGTTCTTAGCTAATGCTTTGCTGCCACCTTTATGGAGTGGGGCTATATCAAATTGTTTTAAGTGACTGTGGGAATTTCCCCCAATGTCCAAGCTCCTCCTCCCTAAATTAATAACAACAATAATAATAATATACTAATAATATAATATTATAATGATAGAGCTTCAATTCCCTAAATTGATAATAATAATAATTATTATTATTTTAATAATGATAGAGCTTCAGTTCCCTAAATTAATAATAATAAAAATAATTTAATAATAATGCATAATACATATTTTAATAATTTCAGATTGCTTCTGCTAGAGGGCCCACAGTGTTAAGCTGTAAACATGTTTACGTCCCTGTGGAGGCAGTTATCTCATGCTTGTTTTCTTTTTTTTTTTATGTCATTTGGCCAAATTTTGTTTTCTAACCTGGGTCCAAGTGATCTACTGCAATTAGCTTCAAAAATACGCCGTTTCCTCTTACAGTAAAAACGGGGGAAAGATACTAGAGTCAAATTGGGACAGAATGGCCGATGCTTCTGCCGCTGCCACTTCCTCTGCCCCCATATTATGGCCTATTTTATTCATTCTAGAGTACTTATCATGTTTCTGTGCTAATTATATTGTTTATTATGTCATTTTATATGAATTGTGATAGATAAATAAGCCTTTACAGTTGATAATAGCATAAATATTCAAGTTTTTTTTTCTCGTCTCTCCAGGGGTGCAGGAACGAATTAATGTTTTTTTTAATTTAAATTTTAAAATTGAGGAAATTTAAATTTGATATACGAGTAATTGAGTTACGAGCTAGCTATGGAACGGATTAAACTCATAAGTAAAAGGTTCCATGTATATACGTGTATATTATATATATAAAATATATTATATATAAAATTTATATTTTATATTTATATATATTTTATATATATATATATATATATATATATATATATTACACCTACCATCTGATTTACGACCGAGTTCGGTTTCCCAAAGGGAAACCGGTCGTAAGTCAAAATGGACGTAAGTCGAACTTACTACTGAATATAAACATCACATTTTTTTTAATGACTTATTTTATTGTTTTTTTTTGGGTTTATTTCATGTTTTATTTTACTTTTTATGCTGTTAGTACTGTTTTTTTATACTGTAAGTTTAGGATAAACACTGTGTTACAACACAAATAGTTGTTTATTTCCCAGATTTTGGCAAAAAAAAACACGGTCGTAAGGTGAGTGGTCGTAAGTCGAGCAGGTCGTAAGTCAGATGATAGGTGTTACAGTGGACCCTTGAGTTACGGCAGCATCGACCCTTTTATGAAATTCGACCTTTGGCGATTTTTTTGGCAAAATTTTGCCTCCCGTTTCGTTATTAGACTTGTGTTTTGGTGACCGTCTGGTTTCCCGTCTGCCCGTCACCGCGCACACCAAGCCGGGTCTCCACGCCATTCATGCTCAGTGTGCCCTTGTTTACCAACACGTGACCGTCACCCCCTGGGTTCATACAATTAATTTCATAATTTAAACCATTGTTTTTTGTGCAACGGCTTAATAAGTCATTATGGACCCAAGGAAAGCTAGTGCAAGCCCATTGGTAAATAAAGTGAGGAACATGATCCAGAGGGATTTTGAAGGTTTTGAGGCAGGGCCCTGTCCCTGCCGACCCTCTGCTGTTGTGAGCAAGTCCATGGGGTTGGGAGGTGGTTGATGGGATGTGGAATATTTTGGGGGGGAACACAGGGAAGAGCTAACCCTGATGAACTGCAAGAGCTTCAACTGGACAGCATCAGACCACAGCTGAGGAACTTGCTTCAGAGGAGGAGGAAAAGAAGTGAAGGAGGTTCCTTCTTCAGTGATTAAGGACATGTGTGGGTGTGAAATGAGTTGTAAAGTTTTATTGAAAAAATATCACCTGACCAAGCTGAAACAAGCCATATCTGCAAAAATGTACAATGACAGTGTTGTGTCCCACTTCAGGGGAAATCTTAAAGAAATGCCAGAAAAAGACCTCTCTGGACAGATATTTTGTGTGACAGGGGGGCCAGTGACTCTCAAGTTGTTCCGAGTGGCATTTAAAAAAAAGAAGGGAAGTAACCCAGATAAGGACTTGCTACCTAAAGTCCTAATGGAAAGGGATTTTCCTTCCAAACAATAGTGTACACCTTCCTCCTATCCCTCCACCCATCTTCCATCCACCCCGAAGTCTTTCAGTAAAGGTAAGTGTAATGTTAGTATTATTTTTTATATGCATGTACGTGATTTCTATTTATTTCAGTATATTTAAAACTTTATTTAATTTTAAAAAAAATATTTTATTTTAATATTTTTGGGTGTCTGGAATGGTTAATTTTATTTCCATTATTTTTATGAGGGAAATGGTTTCGAGTTTCATGAATTTCGACTTTCGGCGGGTTTCTCTGGAACGGTTTAAATTCAGAAACTCGGGGGTCCACTATATTATTTATATTATTTTTATATATATTATATATTTATATATATATTATTTATTTATAATTTATATATATATTTATATATATGTATATTTTAATATTATATATTATATATACTTACAGTGGACCCCCGCATAACGATTACCTCCGAATGCGACCAATTATGTAAGTGTATTTATGAAAGGGTGCGTTTGTACGTGTATGTTTGGGGGTCTGAAATGGACTAATCACTTCACAATATTCCTTAGGGGAAAAAATTCGGTCGTACTGGCACCTGAACATACTTCTGGAGTGAAAAAAATATCGTTTAACCCGGGGGTCCACTGTATATATATATATTATATATATATATTATTATATAATATTATATACAGTGGACCTAGAATTTAGTAGTGCCGTTTCTGTATGCAAAACAATTTTTATTATCTATAAAATGTATTGTTTGTTAATATTTTTGGGTTTGTCTGGAATGGTTTAATTGGATTTACATTACAGTGGACCCCCGGTATTCGATATTAACCCTTTGACTGTTTCAGGCCCCTTTCTGAAACTGTCTTCTATGTCGCTAAATTTTTGAAAAAAAAAAAAATTTTTTGCTTATGAAATGATGAGAATCTTTTCCCGATGGTAAAGACACCAAAAGTTTGAAAAATTTTGGGCGAAAACTCGTGGAATTACGCTCCGCTAAGTTAGCGGTCCGGCGACATATGTGTATCGGCGATTTCGCCCACTTTGAGCCTATTTTTTAGCCAATTCCGTTGTTCCAGTTGACCAAACTCATGCTATTTCTTTAGAACTCCATTTTATCTATCGCTGAGTACAAGAAACCTCCATTTTACCAATTTGGAATACCCAATATTGTGGTCAGAAAATGGCAATTTAGCCAATTTCACGCAAAATAAAAAGATCCCCAAATTTTAAAATAGGGTCAGAATAAACAAGGTTGACTTCTTGGCAGTAAAATAACAATATCCTCTGTTCATTAGTCACATCTCTAGGCCCCTCTTATATTATTATTATTGCTTTCTATTTTGATTTTTTATTCATACAAAAAATACAAAATTTATTGTTATGCAGACTACTGCATTATTGTAAAAAGGGTTTATAAATATTATCAGTGCACTAGTGAAAGAATTTTTGACTCCCCGGTTGACGTGTATTGGACGTGTGGTGTGATTTGTTTACTCCTGAACATTGGTAAAAATAAAACATTTTTGCTACTTTGAGCTGAGTTTCAAGGTCGTTTTCATCATCAAAGTAACGAAAATCATCTCTATTTCTGTAATATGTTTTCCATTGTATCACCTAAGACCATAAAAATGCAAATTCATCGATAAATTACTATGCGAAAATAACCTCAAAGTCGGCGTTTTTAATCCAAAAAAAATGATCAGAGTTTTTTTTTTTCTATTACGCACTGTGTGCTGCAGGATTTTTTTTATGTGGTGCGCACTGACACACAGCCCCATTCTCTCACATTGTGGGCCTACCGCTTTCTTCCGCTTGATTTGAAGCCGCTAGAATTATTGAGTATTTATACGTTTGAAACACTGGCTGTAAGACGTATATGTACGACCAAAACAGTCAAAGGGTTAATCTGTTCCTGAGAGCTCATCGATACTGAAAATATCGAAAAGCGAATCAATTTTCCCATAAGAAATAATGAAAATCAAATTAATCTGTGAAGACGCCCAAAAAGTATGAAAAAAATTTTTTTTTACCACAAGAAATATTAATTTTAATACACACAAAATGAAGAGACATGCACAGTTACATGAACTTACCTTTATTGAAGATCTGGTGATGATTGATGGGTGGGAGGAGGGGGGAATGTGGATGCTGTTGTGTTTAGAAGGTGAATCCCCTTCCATTAGGACTTGAGGGAGCAAGTCCTTTTCCGGGGTTACTTCCCTTCTTCTTTTAATGCCACTAGGACCAGCTTGAGAGTCACTGGACCTCTGTCGCACAACAAATCTGTCCATAGAGCTCTGTACCTCCCCCTTTTCCTTTACGATTTGTCTAAAATGGGCCACAACATTGTCATTGTAATAGTCACCAGCACGGCTTGCAATAGCTGTGTTAGGGTGATTTTCATCCATAAAGGTTTGCAGTTCAACCCACTGTGCACACATTTCCTTAATTTTTGAAGTAGGCACAATGGATTCCACAACCGGCATAGGCTTCTCAGGGTTGCCAAACCCTTCAAAATCTTTTCTTAATTTCCATACTAATTCTCACCCTTTTTACCACAGGGTTGGCATTTAGAAGCTATCTTGGGGCCCATGGTGACTTATTTTGCAGAAACAAGCACCAAAAAAACTGTGATAATATGGATTGTACCGAATGTATCCTTAGATGCGCGCCCCACGGGGTGGCTTGTAAACACTGGCACACACAGGGCAGTTCAGGCAAACGTGGACACATCTCGTAGAATCGTATCAAATTTACCAGGTTTTCATTCGGATACCGAGGCAAAATTTTTGCGTTAAAATGCATCGAATACCGGATTTATCGAATCCCAAATTTGCCATCGAATACGGGGGTCACTGTATTTCCTATGGGAATATTAACAAAACATACATTTTTTTGATAATAAAAATGGTTTTGCATTACAGAAAAGGCACTACTAAATTCGGGGTCCACTGTATATATATGTACAGTGGTCCTCACTTTTCGTAGTTCTCAGCAATCGTAAATTTCGCCAATCATAGGGGTATTTTCGTTATAAACATGGACTCGCTTTTCATAGGTTGACTCGCGAATAGTAGTTCGTCTGGGATGCGTATGCACGGTGTGAGCCGGGGGGGGCCTCCCTCCCCAACCAGTTGGCATTGTTTACCAGTGAGTGAAGGCCCCCTCAAGTGCTCCTACAAAATTTTTCATAATTTTCCCACTCATTTTAGTGCTTGCTAGTACAAAATAGCTACCATGGCTCCAAAGAAAGTCCCAGTGCCAAGCCTGTGGTAAAGAAGGTGGAAATATGTACAGTGACAAAGCTTGGGCCATTTTAGGGAAGTGTTAAAGAGACGCCAGAAACAGAGCTCTCTCCACAGTTACTTTGCGAGACAGGACTAGGGGAACTCAAGGTGGTCCAAGTGGGATTAAGAAACAGAGAAGAGAGCAAACCCAGAGAAGCAATTGGTACTGAGGTGTTGCTGGAAGGGGATTCCCTTCCAAACTGTAAACAATCAAAACTCTCTCCTCCTCCGTCTCCCATACACTAAGAAGAATCTCCATAAAGGTAAGTGTTATGCTGTTAATGTTTCATTCATCATTTTCCTTGTATTGTTTATGTACTACATGTATATTTCATGTAAAAAAATTTTTTGTTTTAATACTTCTGGGTGTCAGGAATGGATTAATTGTATTTACATTTTTCTTATGGGGAAAAATTGATTCGCAAATCGTAAATTTCGTTTTTAGTAATGGCTCCAGGAAAGGATTTAATTACGAAAAACGAGGGACCACTGTATTATATATTATTTTACACAGTGGACCCCGGTTTACGATATTATTTCATTCCAGAAGTGCCAGTACTGAACGAATTTGTTCCCCTAAGGAATATTGTGAATTAGATTAGTCCATTTTTAGACCCCCAAACATACACGTACAAACGCACTTACATAAATACACTTACATAATTGGTCGCATTGGGAGGTGATCGTTAAAGCGGGGGGCCCCCTGTATATATACACCTACCATCCGACTTACGACCTGCTCGGACATACGTCCACTGACTTACGACCGTGCATCTGGCGCTGGGCTGAGCCAGCTGTGCACACCGCTGTTTCAATATTTGACAATACTTGCGGCGGCAATGCGTCATGCAGGCAGCATCAGTTTGAGTAACCCCGCCCTATCAGCGTATCATTCTGTATTAACGTACTAACTGGACAGTAAATTTTACCCTGGCCCCCAAATCAATCACTAGAAAGCAAAAGACTTGGCAGACGAGCACCCTCCCCCAAAGAAAAGAGGGGTGTCATAGCACGTTAAAAGGGCCATAAATAAATGTCAGGGGCCCGGGGACTGTTCAACTGCCCCCAGCAACTAGGGGGATTACCCAAAAGACCCCTGGCAGTCTTCAAGCTGGCCCCCGGCAAGCACCTAAAAATCAGTTCTGATCAGCCGGGTGTGGCTCGTACGTTGGTTTGATGCAGCCCGCGCAACGCTGGTTGATCAGGCTCTGATCCACCCGGGGCCTGGTCACAACGGGCCAGGGGGCGTTGACCCCCGGAACCTCTCAGGTAAAAAATCCAGGGAAAATGAAGTCTGAATCTTGCATGGAGATTTGGCAAAAAAGGTCTTACTCTTTCCCAATCTCTGTTTTTTTTCACTGTTGCCATAAACGTTGTTCTGTCGCCCGTATATCTGTGTCTGTCTGTTCTCTGGCATCTGTTTATCTGTCTGTCTACCTGTGTGTCTGTCTCTGTCTACCTAGGTTCTCGTCTCCCTGTTTTGTCTCTGTTTTTTCTTTACCTGTGTGTGTGTGTGTTTTTTGTCTACCTGGGTGGTCTTTTGTTGTTGTCTGTCTCAAGCTACTCTTGAGAGTGAAATTTGGTTTTGAAGATCCCTTTTAATAATGAAATAATAAATAATAATCACTGAGGCCTTTTTAAATGTGTATAAAAACGTTAATATAGATTTTTTGCTTAATCTATGATTTTTTTTTTTTTTCAAAAAAATTTTATAATAAACATGTACATACATATAAAAATAAAAAATTAACAAAATTTGGATGTTTTTCTGGTGGCTTGACTGGTAACAACAACAACAACAAGTTTGTTTAATAACTCGTAAAACCTTTACACTCATTCTCCTCTTGTTTTATTCTTTTAAACCCTTGTTTTTCACCTTCTCTTCCAAAAGACTACAGTTTTTTAAGGAAGTAATGAGTGGAACATTATTATATTTTAGTTAACAAAAATATTATTTTAATATTAGTACTTTTGTATTATTGTAAAATTGAAATAATTTTTTTAAATTATTATTATTAATTTAGGGCATGGAGCACAGACCCCTGTATAGCACTTTGTTGGTTTTTTTGGGTTATCCTAGGAAAATTTAAATATGTTGAAAAATTCACTTACGTGTCCTTGAGAGAGAGGAGAGAGATAGATACGAGAAGATCGAGGAATGATACGAGTAGATACAGAGAGAGATAGATACAAGGAGATAGATGAGAGAGGATACAGAGAGAGAGAGAGGGGAGAGAGAGAGGGGAAAGAGAGAGAGAGGAGGGCCACTTTTTAGTCAGTCAGTTACCCATCCACCCAGCCACCCCACCCGGATACATATTAAAAATGTTCCAGAGTTGTTTCTCTTTTTTAGGGTATAGGTTACATAACATTCTGGCGGATGACATCCAGTGGTATTCCCCCCATTCCACTGTGTGAAAATACATAAAGAAAACAGTAAATTGATATGTATGCGTTGTAAAATTTACAATACATTTTCATTACCATGTATTTAAACGTACATAAATATTAAAAAAATAAAAAATAGAAGTAAAATTTGGTAAAAATATGAAAAAAATGATTGTACATTACATTCAGTACTATGTAGGTATTTTATTAGGAAAAGGGTTTTACATTTTGCCTTTTCCAAAATGTTTGGGAATTTTCAAAGGGTTTACTTACGTCCATTTTGTTAGATGGTTGGCAGAACAAGTTTGGTTGTAAGCGGATGGACTTGTATATATATATATATTATTTTTTTATATATAATATATATTTTATATATTATATTTATATTTATTTATTAAACAAAACATTAACAGATACAAAAGAAAGTAAAACAACATAGGTAATCAGAGCTAATCTCAGTACTTCGTCCGTCCCTGGCAGTGGGCCCCGTGCCAGAAAGCTGCAGGATTTTTCCCCTCTGGATTGCAAAAAACTGAGTCCTAAAGAAGAAGCTGGTCACCCTGTGGTCCTTGGTTTCTATATGGCTTTTCCCCTGTCTTTTAGGAATTTGGGCCACTTGCCCCATGTCCCGGGTTTTGACCCCCATTAGGATGAAAGTTATAGCAAGGGGGAAGGTCTTCATATTTGCAGATCTCTGGGTTCCCCGTGGTGGCGCTCACCCCTTTCATACGGAGTTGGCAAGTAGGTGTCTGCCAATGTGGCGGCACGTTGTAGTTCCAGGCAATCTGCTTTCCCCCTTCCAAAGGGGATAGGGTCCATCAGGTGCCTTTGACTTTTTGTCAGACCTCTGCACTTGGGGTTCCCTTGGCTGTGGCGAGACTTCTCTTTTTGATGTCATTGACCTCCCCATGTTGGGATACTTCCCTTTGCTGTGTGACACACGAGCCCTGAAGTCTGAATTTTCAGCTGTCGCCCTCACAAAAAACCTATGTTTGGTTTGGGGTGGGGGGGGGTAGGCGAAAAGCAACACCAATCTGAATGGCCTGTGGGTCTAGTCGAGTGCCAAGGAGGAATTGGGAGAGCTAACAAGAAAATTTCCCGGGTGGGTGCTTTCTGCCGGAGACGGCTTTGTCCTTTCGAGGGGTTGGAGAGCATTTTTTTTGGGGTTTTTTCCTGATCGGTTTGTCCCAGTGGGATGTTTGTGTTCTTTGGGGAAGCTGTCTACGGGGGGAAAACTGTAATGGTGTCCCACGAATCGTTCTTCAGTAAACTTGGGGGGTTTGGCTCCCACCGTTTAATTTTTTGGGAACAACTTCTTGACTAATCACTGGAAGCCAAACACGAAGACGGAAAGGGGAAAAAAACTGCATTGTTTCGGCCCCTTACCTCCGTCCCCCTGGGAGGGTTGCCTTATCTCTTGGACCCTCTAGTGACAGGTTCAGTCCCTTTTTAAAAAGGTTGCCCTCAGGTGTGCATCATATTCTTTCAAGTTTTGGGGTTTGTCTTAAGAGGGTGCACCTCGGAAGTTGTGAGTTTTGGCATGTAAGGCACTTGTGGGAGATACGAGTATTGGACATCAAGATTGCATATTCTCCCCTCCATTCTCATCAGGTATTAATTTGTTTTGGGACGTGTCGATGGTCTGGTGCCCCGTGGTTTCCAAGGGGTACTGTTGGTGGAGTGGTAGTAGAGACTTCGGGGAGGTTTCTTCGACAGCTTTGATTATTTCCGGGTTTGCTGTGATGATTTCCATTTGGGGGGGTTTTGGGGGAGAGTCCCAGTTTCCCCCTGTTTTTTCACCGTTGTAGGTCTCCTCCGGGATCTTCAGTCCTGCCAGAGTCCTCTCGGGGAACCAGTGTTGGCTCATGATAGGCTGGAAGTTAGTTTTTTTCCCAAGAAAAGAGGTAGAGCTAGTGGGTCCCCTTGCTAACACCCTTGTGGAGAATTTATGTTCTCCAAACAAAAGAATTGGGGTTTGCTGTAGTGGCTGAAATAAAGGGAAAAAATTTGGGGAACCGACCCCAAACAGTTTGAAAGACGCATTCATTCCCCCATTTTAAAGACATTTCTAAAATCAAGTTTGACTACGGGGCCCTTTTTTTCTGGTAGGGGGCCCTGTGTAGGCCCTTGCCCCCATGAGCTGCGGTTCACGCCCCTTTGGGGACACCCAAAACACAGCTGGTTGGTGGAGTAAAAAGGCAGGTCTGGCGAATGTTTCTTATGCTTTCTTTGGCAAAGAATGGGGAAAAGGGGTTTCCCAAAAGCGGGGGCTGATTTCCCCCCCTTTTTCTTCAAAAGCACTAGTGAGGCTCCAAAAAAAGAAGGTTTAATTTTTCTGGGATTCGCCCAGCGGCGTTGTTGATGAAAGTTGTTAACTCAGTGAGAAGAATTGATGCAGATGCAAGGAGTTGGATTTACCATCCTCTGAAGTGTGGGCAAATTCAGTGTGCCTACTGCGATCTGCTGGAAAAAGACACAATTGCCTTTTTGATTATGACTTCCAATTCTGGCAAAAATTAATTGTTCAGTGATGGGGTCTTTCCCCAGGGTTTTTGTTGATGGCAGTGGTTTTCCCGGTTGGTGCTTTTCTCTTGTGCTTGGGCCGGGGGCTATCTTTGGGGGCTACAGTGTTGTCACTTGTAATTATTTTGATTGCTCCCACTGTGTTACTTCTTCGATTTTTTTGCTAACCTGTGCGCAGATTTTCTGCTTTTTATTTGGGGCTTTTCTTGGGTTTTTTCCCCCCTGTGATTCCTGCAGGATGTGGGGGAGGGACACAAATTATCCATTCTTGGGTAGTTGCACCTCCCTTGATAATGACATGGCTAGCAGTTTGCTCGTCTCTAGGAACTGAAGAAGACATTGCCAAAAGGGAGTAGGTTGTCCCTTGTTTGGAGGGGCCCTCGGGCTTCAAAGTTGGTGGACCCTCATTCACCTGCTTAAGAAGGTTGTAAACCCCCTGCTGCATATGGTGAGCACTTTGGGATGTGGGATAGGGTACTGCTAGCAGTGGATTTGAATGCCACCCAAAAGGTTATTGAAAGTCAGGAGGTTGCCATTGAAATTGTCATCGCCCGTGGAGGCTGTGGGTGCCTCTGCTGGGGGCATTGTGATCCTGAACCCATTGGTGCATGAAAGTGGCCACCCTGTTGCGGCTTTTAAATTCCCCACCCGACATGTGCCCCTTCTTTTTATTTTTTTGGGGCACCGTTTCCCGGTTTGTGGTTGGCTGGTTCATTTTACTATCCCCAAAAACTGTGGGAAGCCCCCGCTGAAGGGAAAAAGGGACATGGCACTTACACTGTAGGATGGTGGTGGTGGGGGGGGGAGAGGGGTCTCCCCTCCTTGTGGTGGGCGGGGGGAGGGGGGGGAGGAGTGGGAAGATGTGTGAGGGTGGAGTAGGGCCTCACTTCCTCCCCCGGACAAGTCCTTTACCCCAAGTTTGTGCACCTGTTTCTGTACAACCCCTTGCTTGTGCACAGCCCCTACTTATAAAAAGCACACCGCTGTACACACAATGCTTGCACATATCATGCCGTTTACGCACTTACACTACACACGGTGAAAAAAACTTATTGTGTAACACGAGCACACAGTGTATGGCGCCTGTTTTGGGGGGAAGGGGGGGGACACAGTTTTTCCCTAAAAATCCGCCGCCTCTCCCCCTCCATGAGGCCTCCCCTTGCAGCTTCCTCCCTGGTGACCGTTATGTTCCTACTGAATTCAATACACAACTTTTTCTTGTTCTGAAGGAAGGACGAAATGGAGTTTTGGCCCTTTCCAACATGCCCGCAATTTCACCACCAACCTGTTGATGATAATCTGGTAGGTGTTCTTGATTGGCATATTGTGCCAAAATCACAGAGGGAGGATGCCCACACTCTTCTGGGGAGGTGCATATATATATATTTATATATTATATATATTTATATATATATTATATATTATATTATATATTTTTATTATACACGGCGATTCCACCCAAAGGGAGGGTGGCCCGAAAAAAAAAACTTTCCCCATATTCATCCATATAATTTTATATGTTTAAAATATATTTTTATATTATTATATTTTATATATTATTAAATTATTACAGTGGACCCCCGCATAACGTTTCCTCCAAATGCGACCAATATGTAATGTATTTATGTAAATGCGTTTGTATGTGTATGTTTGGGGGTCTGAAATGGATAATCTACTTTCACAATTTTCCTTTTGGGAACAAATTCGGTCGTATGGGCCCTGAACAACTCTGGAGTGAAAAAAAAATCGTTAATCCCCCGAAAAAAAACTACTGCTTTCAGTAAAAATACCTCCTACCCATCATTGAAATCTGCCACTTGCCCCCCTATCCCCTTCATCGCCTTTTCCAAATTTTATTTTTATATAATATATATATATATTTATATTTTTATATATTTTATATATATTTTTATATATTATATATATATATATATATAACATACATACTACACTTTCCTCATCCCAAATTATGATGAGTTCGGTTTGAGAAACCCGTCGTAAGTGAACTTTATACTGAAAATAAATCCATTTTTGTAATGACTTTTTTTATTTTTTTATTTTGGTATTTCATGTTTTACTTTCTTCTTATGCTGTTTTTTTTACTGTTTTTTTTACTGAAAGGGTTTTGGATAAAAACGTTTTACAACACAAATAGTTTTTTATTTCCCCGAAATTTTGGGATAAAAAAAATGGTCGTAGTCGAGTGGTCGTAAGTCGAGCAGGTGTAAGTCGGATGGTGGTTATATATACGTAGGGCCCCAACTTATATGGGAGGTTAGTTCCAGGCACCCCCGTAAAGTGGAAAACCCCTTTTTTTTCCCCTTTAAAGCATATACAAAACTAGATAAACAAGTTTACACAAAAAAAAACAAAAAACCCACACAAAAAAACAATTAAAAACAATACACACATAGTGCATCATTATTACCTTAAAATTTTTAGTCTTAAACTGGGGGAGATGAGTAGATTTATTGTAAAAAATCAAGTGTGGTATGTAGGTGTCAGCCGGGTACCCTACCCGGCCAACCCACCCACCTATATTCTTTTATATTTAAGACCCGAGCGATAAAATGATATACGTTCATCATTTCTTACCCTTAAAAAAAATTTTTAGTTTAAGTAGGGGTCGGGTAAGTAAATTTAGATAAAATGAATAAATGAGAGAGAGAAAGAATGAGTATATGAGAGAGGACAAACGCGAGTTATGTAAACAAACCAGGCGAATAAGTTTTGTAAACAAAAAAAAATTTTAAAAGTTGGTTTGTTACTGTTACATTGTTACAGGTTGTCTCTACATTGATACTGTAGAAGAAAAAAAGAAAAACACTCCCATTCTCATGTAACATCTTTGAGAAGAAATGATGTCTGAGTGAAGGCAAGGAAATAAGTCCTCTGATTTTTTGGGTTACCCGGGGGTTCTTCACATTTTTTATGTTGATAATCTATGAAAATGTATTTGTGTATATGTACCTGAATAACTTCTACAACGAAAGGAATAATTTTCTACTTTACCCCCAGTAAAAAATTTTTTTTGTTTTTTTTAAAAAAGAAAATGTTATTCTTGGCTCATGTAAAAGTTATCGGCCCCAACATCTCATATTTTGTTTATTATTTTTTGTGTAGTTATTTATCATTTTTTTAGTTATGTATCGTGTTTTTATATAATTTTAAAAAAAAATTCATGGATGGTTTAAAGAAATGTATATATTAACGTATATACAAATTTAATGGACTCGGTGATTTTTATTATTATTATTTCAAATTATGGCTAACTTGTGCAAGTTGTCTGCTACCACATTCACATTTTTGTTTATTTATTTTTGTGGGGTTTTTATTTATAATTTATATGTTAGCATCGGTTTTTTATATAATTTTGGAAAAAAAAAATATAGAGGATTTTTAAGAAAATGTGTATATTTAAAGTAATTTTACGAATTTAAAAGGATCGATGATTTTTTCTTACTAAAAATGATGCTGGAGGGACCTAAGGACTCTTATGATTTTATGTGTCCCCCACATCCAAAGCACAGTGTGAAAGTTTATTTAGGTACAAGAAAACATAAGATAATTATCAGAGTATATATAAAATATGAAATAACTTTTAAAAAAACATTGAAATTTTGGAGTTTCCAGAAAAAATGGAGAGGATTATGCTTACGATTCACAGAGAATTTTAAACATCCGGGTGGGGCCGGGACCGTTTTAGAAAGTCAGGTGGGGGGGGCCTTTATAGATTTTTGGGTAAAATTTTGAAATGCCCGTATTAGCGGAATGCCCGTAAAGAAAAAACACCCTATGTTTTAATTACGGTTTCCCCCCTCAACATTCGTGGGGGTTTTAAAGGGGATCAAACCCTCGCAAAATTTTTGAAAAACCTTTTGAATGTTTGGGTTCCCCCCAATACGTGGCCCCCCGCATAACGATTACCCTCGAATGCGCCAAATTATGAAGGTATTTATGTAAGTGCGTTTGTAGTGTAGTTTGGGGGGTCTGAAAGGGGAAATCTACTTCACAATTTTCCTTATGGGAAAAAATTCGGTAGAAACTGGCACTGAAACATATTATGGAGTGAAAAAAAATATCTTAAGGGGGGGGTCCACCGTTTTGTGGGGAAAATACATTACAATCTGCTTCCTTAAGTAAGTAAGTGTTTGTTTAGGTATACACAAATACAGTTACATAGGGAATTTCATACATAGCAGATTAAATTTTAAAAGAAACTAGGATAACCCAAAAAAAATCGACACATGCTTTTTATTGGGGGTCCTAGCCATGTAGGCATTTAGGGTACATCTGTAAACATTTTTAACTGATGTAAAATACAAACAACCCAAAATTTTGTAATTCAACATTGTAATCTTTATAGAGAATAAAAATTTGAAATTTGGGGGGGGCCCCTTTAATTTTTGAACCATGAATAATCATAAAATACACGAAAAAAGTCGTAAATTGTACTAAAAAATACTGATGCTTTTTAAACGTAGTTGTTTTAAAGTATGTTATTAAAATTTCCCCAGGGCTCACCCCTGCCTCCCCATGCGATCCTTACTACCCTCCTCCCCACCCCCCCACACTGGCAGCCAACCCCCCCCCCAGTGTGGTGAGTGCTTTTTTTTGTTCTTATTTGCTATTAACTACAGAATAATAATGTAAAAACCCCTTTATGACGCATATTGGAAAGGCTATTTGGGAAAAAGGTATTAGACGGTGACATCATGTGTTTATCTTGAAACAGCAAAGAATTTTAACATTTTGCTATTGCTAAAAATAAAAATAGTAATATAATAATAATTTTAATAATAAAAATAATAATAATAATAATAATAATAATAATAAATACGAATAATTGAAGAAAAATTGTACAAAATCGGGGGGGTGGTTTACACATTGTCAGTGTGACTTTGTTTATGCTGGGGGTGAACATTTGTTCCCTGCTTTCCAAACTTTCACAATAAATTCAACGGTTTGAGGCAGTGGTTTTTAAACATATATGTTTAAATAAAAAATAGTAATGTTATTTTTAATAACATGTATTTTATAATAACATGTTTATTTTTAAAAAGTTGTTTTAATAACTATTGTTATAAATAGTAAAAAGTAATATTTTTAATAACATGTTTTTTTTAACATGTTGTTATTAAATACCCTTGCCTCAATCCTGCCTCTACCACTCCAGTCACACTTGTCTACAAGCACCAAACAATGAATTATTGTGAAATGTTTGGAAAAAGGGGAGATAATGTTCACTCCGCATAAAAAGTCACACGACGAGGGGGTCAAACCCCCCCTCTATTTTTTTCAATTTTCTTTTTCCCAAATTTTATATTATTATTTTTTTTTATTTTAATTATTATTTTTATTATTATTATTTTTTTTATTATTACTATTGTTATTATTGCTGTAGCAGAAAGTTTAAATTTTTTCAGTGTTCAAGAGTAAAACATGATGTCACTGTCTATACCTGTCCCAAAACCATTCCAAAATGCAGTCATAAGGGTTTAAATTATTTTACGTAGTTTAATGCAAATAATGAACAAACAAACATCACCACTGAGTGGTGGGAGGGTGGCTGCAGTTGCAGGGGGGCGGGGGGGGGTGTGGGACTCGTAGGGGGCGGGAAACTTAAATATGATTTGGCGGCTGGGAAATTTGGGTGGTGGGAATTTGGCGGGGGTTGGGAAACGCGAATGTGTGAAGCCCCTGAAAAAAAGGAAAACGTGAATGTTGAGGAGCCCTGTATATATATTATATAATATATATATAATATATAATATATATATATTTATATATATATATATTTTTAAATTTATATATATATATATGTATATATATTTATTATTATTATTTTTTTTTTTTTTTTTTATAAAATGGCCGTTTACCCCAAGGCGGGGGGCCCGAAAAGAAAACTTTCCCCATCATTCACTCCACACTGTCTTGCCAGGGGGGTGCTTTCCCTTTCAGTTTTTAAACTGCAACATTAACACCTCCTTCAGAGGGGGCACTGTTTCCCATCCCCGGCTAAATTTCCCGGCCCGCCGGTTTCCCTAAAACCCTTCATAAATGTTACTTTGCTCCGCTCCCAAAAGCACGCAAGTATTAAAAACCATTTTTCTCCATTCCTCTATCAAACACGCTACGCATGCCCGCTGGAAGTAAAGGGCCCCCCTTTCACACAAAACCCCCTTTACCCCCCCTCTCCAACCTTTTTTAGGCCGCCCCCTTTCCCCCCCTTCCTTCCACTCAGGCTGATACCCTTGAAGTATTCTGTTTGCTCCCTTTCTCTACATGTCCGAACCACCCAACAACCCTTTCCCCAGCCCCCTGGCAAAGTTTTGGTAATCCCGCACCTCCCCCAAAATTCCAAACTTCGAAAATTTTTGCATTTTTTCACCCAACATTGCTCTCAGACTGCTTTTTCCCCCTGCCTCCAGCCTTCTCCTCGCGCAACATTCATCACCCATGCTTACACCCATTTTAAAAGCGTTTGGTTTTAAAAATATTTCTCATTTTATTCCCCCCCTTTGCCCCCCAAGGCAAAGTTCTTTGTCTCCCCAGATCCAAGTGCACCACTCACTCTTTTCCCTCATTAATTCTATGATTCCCTCATCTTTCATAGCCATTGCTGACACTCCATCCTAAATATCTGAATACATTCACCTCCCCCATACTTTCCCTCAAATTTATTTCAATCTTTCTACCAACTTTTTGTTATCCTTATAATATATATAAATATTTATATTATATATATTATATATTTATATATAATATTATATATATATAATATATATGATGATGTAAAGAGAGTATAAGGGAGAAAAAGTTAGCATATGGAAGTTTTTACAAAAATGAAGTGATGCAAGGAGGGAAGAGTATATGGAGAAAAAGAGGAAGTTA
>NC_069458.1:13258260-13277872 GCF_026875155.1 Cherax quadricarinatus | reverse complement strand
GTTTTTCATTAGAAGCCAGTTCGGCCGTGGAGCCATATTTTTTTCCCCAAATTTCTTGAGTGGGACACCACGTGACAACATGTCAGCTGGATTCTCTTGGGTAGAGACGTGGAGAAAGAGATAATCTTTCTGCATCTCTTTTATTTCTTCTACTTTATTCTGTACATAGACCAACTTACTCTTATTATTTCTTAACCACTGGAGAACTGCTTCATTATCACTCCAGATCATGTTTTTTTTTAATATTGAGATGATCAAGTACTTTGTTGAGATAGACAACTAATTTTGTACCTACATAGAGTGCTGTCAGTTCCAACTGTGGTACTGTTCTGACCTTCAAGGGAGCTACCCTGGCCTTTGAAGTAATTAGTGTACTTCGTTCAGCATTACTCATGTAAGCTACAGTGCCATAACCTCTGGTTGACGCATCACAGAACACATGTAATGTGTACTTGTTTCCCTCTTGACCTATTTGTCTGGGAAATTTAATTTGATGAAGTTGCTTAAACTCCTTGGATATTTCATCCCATGCTTGACTCATTTCTAGAGGCAAGTTCTCATCCCATCCAATTTTGAGCTTCCATGCATCTTGCATAAGCATTTTACCTTTTATGGTAATTGGTGAGACGAGTCCTAGAGGATCAAAACATTGTGATACCTCTGACAGTAAACTACGTTTAGTGAGTGTACTGCATGATTTTTTTTTATCCTTTTGAGACTCAAAGTATCTTCCTGTGTGTTCCAATTAAGTCCCAGCATATTGTTGCAATCAGGAATTTCAGCTTCAGGGAAATCTTCTTTGATAAGTTCCCTTAATTGCTTTGAATTTGTATTCCACATCCTTAGAGGCATATTTGCTTGTTCATTCCTTGTTAGCTTCTCTGTATAAGGATTTCAAATCCTCCTCTTTATTCACAGTACCTTGAAGATTGTCCACATAGAAACTTTTCTTTAAGATTTCTTTGAAGGGACTTTCAGATTTCTTCAAATGTGTATTTAGAGTAGCTTCTAGTAAGAATGGAGAGGATGTTGCACCAAACAATACTGATTTGAAACGATAAGTTTTCACAAGACTTTGAGGATCATGTGGATTTTCAGGCCACAAGAATCGAGTATAATCTCTATCTATTTCTTGTAGTCCTACTCTTAAAAAAGCCTTGGAAATATCAGCCGTGTAGGCATATGGGTTTGTGCGAAATTTCATAAGCACGTCTCCAAGCTTCTCAGTTAGTGAGGGTCCGGTCATCAGACAATCATTAAGACTTGCTACATCTTTATTTGCACGTGCGCTGCAATTATATACAACACGTAGTGGAGTGGTTTCAGAATCTTTCTGACTCCATGGTGAGGGAGATAATGAGCGTCTGTCTTCAACTTATCTTCGACTACTTCCTCAATGAATTTATTGTCCAACTGTTCTTGTATGATATTATCATAGACAGTCAGTAGCTCAGGATTCTTCCTGAGCTCATGTATTTGTGCTGTTGAGAAATGGCATTACCAGCTAAGCATAAATATAGTGAAACTTAACTTAGAAAGACAGCTCATCGCCTGCACAGCCGCCCCTGCAGACGAGGTCTTGAGAAGCTGTCGAAGTCATCTCTCAACGGTTTGTAATGAGTTATAATTTGTAAGATTATAAATTACACATAAGGGGTGTTATGTCAGCATATTTCATTCATTGATGGCTGACAAACTTACTTGTGTGGACTCAAAAGTCCGCATCTAACTGCCGACTATAGGTTGATTACAAACTCCTTGCAGCTCAAGAACTGCGCAGTCCCCCGTACTACAAGAAATTCGTAACGTACCTTGCTCTCGTAGCGTGAGCTATGGTGTTTTCACACCTTTGACAGGTATCGGTGATTGATAGAAGTTGAGTGTCCTTGAATGTCACGTCTTCCCTAGTCTAGGAATACGCACACTGTACACTATGTTCCACAAGATTTGTCTTTATTGTTCACAATCTTATCACAAAAGAAGCTGATCAACTTTCTTAAGTGTTTATTGGGGTTTTATAGACACTTTTTTTTCACACAAAGGGCACAATCGTTCTTTTTTGGGGTTTCTTGCGTCAGGTACCTCAGTAGAGAAAAAGTAATTTTAAAAAGACGCCACACGCCCCTTTTTTACTGCCACCAAAAAGGGAAAATGCTGACATATACCTTTGTTTCCCTTGGGCCACTTTTCCTCCATGAGGAAAAGAAAGAATTTTTTAAATTTTTCTGTCTTAAGCATAGAAAAACAATGTCCACTATTTTTCGGGTAATAAAGGGGGAAGAGGTTTTTCCCTTTAAAATTGTCCTGCAAACGGTAAGAGTGTCTGTCTCTTTTTAAAATACATCTGCAAACGGGACCGCATGGAGAGGGGGTTTGCTTGCCCACAGGTTCATATACGGGAAAGGCTTCTGAGATCAATTACTCGCTGTAGCTAAACAAGATATTTCCCCCTTTGAGGGGGAGGGCCCCCTCAGGGCTAAAAAGGGGCTGGGGGGGCTAAATCCCCCCCCTCCTCCAGAAAACTTCTCCACCCCTGGGGGCCCCGGGCAGGTTCGCTGCAGGTAAAACTTTTCCCACCATTAACATTAATTTGATTTTTTCATCGCCATTTATTTTGTTGTCTTTTTCTGAAAAAGTTTTAAATTCTGTGTGGTTTTGAAAGAATCACAAATTTAGTTTTTCAAAAATGTGTAATTCTAACAGCACTAGTTTTTTTTTATTGTCTGCTTATTTCCATTTCCCTTTTTTTTTAAAAAAACATCAAAGCCCAGATGATTCCTTTGGGAAATCAAATATATGGTCAAAATTTTTTTCCAAGTGGCCATTGGGGACCTTCGGCCCTTTCATTGTCAATAAAACTATGTCAAGTTAAAGGTTAAGATTTTCGGGAACCCAGTTTCCATGGAAGTGTTTTCTCAATGAGGTGAGTTAAGCCCTTCTCCCCCAAAATTTTTCCCAACATTAAAACCCACTTTATTAAGGTGTTTGAATTAACGTCGAGTTGCTCGGGTTTTCCGAAATAAGAAAGGACCCCTTTTATGATTTTTTTTAATCATTCATGGGAGGAACAGGTTCTGCCTTCCCGCCCTGGAGTAAATGAGATGGCCCTTTAAAACTTTTAAAATTTTCCAGAACATCGGGAAAAATAAGTTAGAGGTTTTGTTGGGTTAAATCTATTTTCTATTTTTATTACAAAAGTACCGGGAAATTTTTCTAAAATCTATTTCTTGACGATGAAAAAGTCTTCCTTAAACAAAGTTTTTCAAGCCCCAAAACAAATTTTTTAAAAAAACCGCCGTGCCCTGGGGAAAATTTTGGGGGGAAGGGATCTAACGACAACTGCGTTGATTAGCATCTGTTGTTTCTTTTTGATTTATTTAAAAAATCTGCTTTTTAAGCAGAACCAAGGGAACCCCCGTTGTTGGATTACTGAAATCATAACTAAAAAAAAAAAGGAAACCCCCTGCCTTCCCGGCTGCAAAAACTTCTGAAAAAAAATTTTAAAAAGGTTTCAGCCGACAATTTTCAGTGGCTACTTTTAGATTACTGCTCTGTTTTAGGGACAAGGAAAAAAACAGATGTAAACCCCTTTAAAGGGAAACTTTTTTCAAATGTTTTTGGGTTTAAAATTATTGGTCCATTTTAATCCCCCAACCCGTCACCCCAAATGGGGGTTTTGACAAAACTTTTTTTAGAGGGGTATGGAGGGGGACCCCGGGTTTAAGACATACCCCGCATATGTATACAAATTTAAAACAGTCCATTATTTGTTTTTTCACACTTTTTCGACCCTTTTTTATTTTAGGTTGTCGAATATGAAAAAGTGTGTCCGCCCCCGGGCCCCCCATGTAACACGTTTTTCTGTGGGGGGTTTGGGGCAATCAGTTTTTTTTAGCCAAAATTTTTGGGGGTCAATATTGGGTGCATGGCTTCTTTTTGGAAGTGAAGAATTTTTGAAATTTTTTTTCCTCACATCTTTATAATTTTTTTTTCTTAGCGAGATAAAGTCCAAAAAAATTAATCAAACAGGTTTCCCTTTTGGGGGGTTTTTTTTGTGTTTCTAGAAATTTATGTTTTTTAAAAACATCTTTCTGTAAATTTGTTTCACCCGTATTTAATGGGTTCAAGACATTTATAATTAGGATTTTTTTTCCCTTTTAAAAATTCAAAGACAAGAGCTTAAAATCTTAAAAAATTTACCCAATATAAATTTTAGATCCTCAAAGACTTTTTTGTCGTGTCTAAAATTTTTTACACAACCTTTTTTTCTGCTGTGTTCAAGCAGACTTTCTTCTTTTGGCATTAAAGTGAGCCCATTTTCTGAGGGGCCCGTTTTTTTCATTAGGGGAGCCAATTCGGTCCCCTGGAGCCAAAATTTATTATCCCCAAATTTCTTTTTTGGGACACCACGTGAAAACATTTCAGTGGATTTTTCCCTTTGGGGAGAGAATGGAGAAAGAGATAAACTCTCTGCAAACTCTTTAATTTTTGCCTTTCCTGTTTTTGTACATAGACCCAAATTACTCTTATTATTTCTTAACCCCTGGAGAACTGCTTCATTTCACTCCAGATCACGGTTTTTTTCAATTTGTTTAGATATCAAGAATTTTTTTGAGATAGACAGCTAATTTTTTCCTACATAGAGTGCGGGCAGTTTCCAAAAATTTGGTACTGTTTGACCTTTCAAAGGGGTACCCCGGCCTTTTTAAGTAATTGGGAAAATTTCCCTTCCCGCAATTTCCATGTAAGCTACAGCGTAATAACCTCTGGTTGACGCATCCCCAGAACATATGTAATGTGTACTTTTTTTTTTTCCCCCCTTTAAACCCATTTTTCTGGGAAATTTAATTTGTGAAGTTGCTTAAAATCCCTGGATATTTTCATCCATGCTTGACTCATTTTTAGAGGGAAGTTCCCCATCCCCTCCAATTTTTAGCTTCCATGCATCTTGCATTAAAAATTTTTCCTTTTTTTGGTAATTGGTGAAAAAACAGTCCAAAGGGAAAAAAATTGGTACCCCTGACAGGGAAACTACGTTTAGTGAGTTACTCAAAATTATTGTTTATCCCTTTTGAGACTCAAAAGGGATCTTTTCCCGTGTTTTTTTAGTTTAAATCCCCCTTTTTTGAAACCGGAATTTTAGTTTCAAGGGGAAAACTTTTTGAAAAGTTTTTCCCCCAATTGCATTGAATTTGTATTCCACATCCCTTTGAGGGGATTATTTTTCTTCCTTCTTTTCCTTTTAGCTTTTCTGTTAAGGATTTCAAATCCCCCCTCTTCATTCCCCATACCTTTAAGATTGTCCCCATAGAAAATTTTTTAAAAAATTTTTTTTGAAGGGACTTTAGATTTTTTTTCAAATGGGGTATTTAAAAGTTCTTTTTTGTAAGAATGGAGAGGATGTTTGGGAACCAAAAAAATACTGATTGAAACGATAAGTTTTCCCCAGGACTTTTTAGGGGTCATGTGGATTTTCAGGCCACAAGAATTGAGTATAATCTCTAAACTATTTCTTGTAGTCCTACTCTTAAGGAAAAATTTGGAAATATCGCCTAATGTAGGGATATGGGTTTGGTAAAAAAATTTTTTTATGGGGGGGGCACGGTCCCAAGTTCCCCGTTAGTGTGGTCCGGGGCATCAGACAGTCATTAAAAAATTGCTACTTCTTTATTTTCACGTTTCGCTGTAAATTTATATACAAAACCAGTGGGTGGGTTTTAAATCTTTTTTTGACTCCATGGGCGGGAGGTAAGAGGTCTGTCCCTTTAACTTGTCTTCGAAATTTTTCCTCCCCCAAAGAATTTTTTTGTCCCAAATGTTTTTGTATGATATTATAAGACAGTCATTTGCTCCGGTTTCTTCCTTGCCCTGTATTTTGGGGCTTTTTATCGCCGAAAGCCATTTGATAATTGGGTAGGCAGATTTGGGGATTTAAATTTTATGGTTAACCTAACCCCAATTAAATGTCCGTCTTCAATTTTAACCCGTGTTTCCCAAAATATTGGGTATAAGCCTTTAACCCCTTGTGGGGTTGGTTTATTTTCATCAAATTTAAACCCATCCATCTAAATCCCCCAACTTATCAATGTTCAATTTATTTTTTCCCGTAATGAAAAATTTTTGCTGGGGTAATATCAGTGGTTATTTTTGTAAACCAGTACATTTTCCAGAATCCAAAATCAGCCCTTCCTTTCCCCCTTTGAGAGGGAAGGGCCCCCCATAAACAAGGGGACCCTCTGGTGTTTTTAGCAATAAAAATCATGTTTACTTACCATATTTTTGGGACAAAAAAAGTGATAATTAACTTCCCCAAAGTTTTTAAAACAATTGGACTAAAAGTAACCGTCTGTTTTTGGTCAGGGGCAGGCCCAAATTGACCTTTTTTGCCCTTTTAGTGCTGCAATGTTTTCTTTTAAAACCCCTTTGGGTCTGCACAAACTTAAAGGGAAAACATGTACTAACCCGGGGCTTCTACTCTCTTTTTCCTTTTTCCCAAACCAACAGTGATTGGTAGGTTTATATGTCTGTTTTTACAAATTGGGAAAAAACCCCGCAAAATCTAACTGTACCTTTTGGCCCTAAAGGTTTTTTTGTTTTAGTTTCGCCCGCATGTTCTTTATGAAGGACCTTTGTGAGCCCTTTATCAAATAATGTTAGCACATTGGTTTTGTGTAATTTTTTAACAACCCCAAAATCGAGGGTATCGGGAGGGGCAGTTGCTTTAAAAATTTCTCTCACATTTAATGTGTTTTCTTGTTGCTTCCTGATTCCCTTTTGGGAATCTGCTGCTTTCAGCAAAAAGTATTTGGGCATAAAGCTGTATGATCATAACCCTTTTCATTGGGAAAACACTTTTTCGTGAGCAAATTTTCCCCCTTTGGGTTTTTCCCCCCCCCCACTTGATGCACCTTTTCAGCTGACGAAAACCTTTGTTTACTTTCCCAATTTATGTGTTTTGAATACAAAACTGGGGCCCCAAGTGTTCCATCCACAAAGTACCCCATTTTTGGGGTACGGGTTTATGTGTGACATTTGTTTACTGTCGTTTTTAAAATTTACAGCTTGATAAAACCCTTTTTTGGGATTTTTTAAATTTTGTGTTTTAGGGAGAGGGAGGAAAACTCCCCTTTTTTTCTGAGTTGAAGGTTTAAATTTTCCACTGGAAATTTTTGGGTTTTCATCTTTTCTCGTTGCTTGCATCATGAAAAAAAATTGTTTTTTTAAAACCCTTCTCTAATTTTTTTTCACAAGTGAAATAACGTTTTTTGAAAATAATATTTTAAATCGTTAATAGTTTTTTGGTGACAAACCATTCTTGGGACAAAAAACCACTGATAAAAAACCCCCTACATTGCTTATGTATATTTTGCACCCAGAGACCTAGGGCATTGTCTAAAGTGATTTTTTAAAAGGGTTTTTTTTTAAATCTGAAAAACAAAGTTTTTGGGGGGGTTCAAACTTGATATTAAGAGTGCATGTCTAACTTGGCCTTGTCAGCATCAAATAATTTTTTCGCTAAGACCCCTTAAAAAGGGTATTTGATAATTTCCTTTAACACCGGGAAATTTCTTAAAACAGTAAAATAGGGTTCCCCCCTTCACAAGACCCTTTTAAAATAAATTGGGAAATTTGGGAATCTATCTTTGTTTTGTTCGTAAATTTTCTATGGGATTGAAAAAACCCCTAATGAATTCTTCATAATTATGACCTTTGGGAAAAAAGGGAAAGACAATGTAGGAAAGCTTGGGAATGGGAAAAACTGTTGTTTTCACAGGTGAACAGGGTTTGACCACTAAGGGAAAAGGGAGGTCCCCTTTGACAGAGTTTTTTTCGGGAGATAAACCTTTTTACTCCCTTTCCCCACCTTAATTGTTTTATTTCTAAAAGTATCCAAAACATTTTAAATTTTTTTCCTCAGGGTGGGGGCGATTCAAGAAAAATTTCCTTTTTATAAAATTGTATAGTCGAATTAATTATTTTCAGATTTTGGGGGGTAAGTAATTCAAATTTGACCTTAAGATCACAAATCTATTTTGAATCTTGAGTTAACCCTATACAGACTGAAATTAGTTTTCTAATGTGTAATCTTAGTCGTAAAGAATGAAACTGAGTTTTAAAAAGCCTTTTAAAGGTAACTGAAAATTCTAGCCCACACTTAGATGTTTAAAAAACACTGTTAAAACCTGATTTTTTGTTTCTTAAGTAGCATAACGAGTGAGACAATGACCCCTATTTTAACCTAGGGTAATGACCTAAAGGGGTACAGAGTAATATGGGGGTTTTATGGTTAATATCTGGTCACCTGCCCACGTGATTAATCGTAAATAAACGATTTTAAACCCTTTCATACACATACAAAATAAATGTCACTGTAAAATTTAAAATTTCAACGTAATATTTTTTACACATATATAAATGTCGAGGTAGTAGGTTGGTAGCAGCAACCGCCCAGGGGGGTAACCTCCTGCAAAGAGTGTAAAAAAAAGCCGTAATTGTTTTACATGATGGTAGGTTGCGGGCCTTTTTTCTGTCTAAAAACTGCAAGATTTCGGTACGTTTGTACTTTCTTCCCTGAGGTCACCTAAAAATTAAACAATATATACACAAAAACCCTCGGGTTTTCTGCAATTTTCTTTCAGTTCTTGTTCTTGTTTTTTTTCCTCTTATCTCCATGGGGAATGGACAGAATTCTTCCCCGTAACCATGCGTGTTGTAAGGGCGACTAAAATGCTGGGACAAGGGGCTAGTAATCTCTTCTCCTGTAAAAAAATTACAAATTTTAAAAAGAGAAATTTTTTGTTTTTTTTTTGGGCCACCCTCCCTGGGTTGGGAAACGGCCGGTTTGGGGTTGAAAAAAGGGAATTTGGTAGGGGAAGGGGGGAAGGGGTTATTGTTAATAAGGGGGTATTGGGAAAAGTTACATTTGGGGGTATAATAATTTTACCTTTTAAAACCCCAAGGTGTTCTATAAAAAAAATTTAAACACAAATCTTGTTAAAATTTTCTGAAAAATAAAACTTTTTAAAACACTATGTGTATTATAACCCCTACAAACGAAAAACATTGGGGTTGTTGTTGCTTAGTCAGTGCTTCTTCGATTTTGGACCCGGGATGCCGGGTGCCACCCCCCTTTTTCCCTTGTTGGGAAGAGTCACTTCACCCCCGTTTTTTTTGGGAAAATTTGGCTGGGTGAGCGCCCCTTTTTTTTTTGGGGCTGCCCATTCTCTGTGATTGAGTTGGGGGGACTTTTTAAAACCTGTTTTATTTTTAAAAACACTATTTTTAAAAGCTTTTTTCGAATTACCTTGGCTGTGGGTTTAAATTTGTACACTGTAGTAAAACAAAATTTGGGGACCACAGTTGGCCTTTATCCGGTTCGAAGCCGACCAAATTTAAAGAAAATGGCTTACCAGCTAAGCAAAAATAAAATGGAAATTTAAAACAGAAAAAAGGGACAACTCTTTCACCTGCCCCAGCCGCCCTTTTGCGACGATGTTTGAGAAGCTGTCAAGTCATTCTCAACGGGCTTAATGAGTTATAATTTGAAAGATTAAAAAATTACCCTAGGGGTTTTAATTTTCAAAATTTTTCATTAATTTTGGCTGACAAATTTGGGTGTGGACCCAAAAGTCCGCACCTAACCCCGGGCTATGGGTTGATTACAAACCCCCCGAAATTCAAGAACTGCACAATCCCCCATACTACAAAAAATTTCCCGAAACCCCCCCCTTTGTTCGTAGCGTAGCATGGTGTTTTTCACACCTTCAAAAGGTAGGGTGACTTGATAAAACCCTGAAGGGGTCCTTGGAGGGCCAGGGTTCTTCCATAGTCTGGGAATACGCACCCCGGACACTATGTTCCAAAAGTTTTTCCTTTATTGTTCAAATCTTATCACTAAAGAAGCTGATCACACTTTTTCTTAAGTGTTTATTGAGTTTTATGAGACACTTTGTTCACACTAACGCACAGATCGTTCTTTGTTGGTTATCCTGGCGTCAGTGTCACTCTCAGTAGAGTCAAAAGTAATCTGAAGATGCCACAGTGCCCCACGCCGTTACTGGCCCCAGCACAAAGGAAAAGCTGACATAGTACCTTTGCTTCCTTGCCACTTCCTCCATGAGGCAAAGCAGAATGTTTAAATCTTGCTGTCTTAAGCATAGACAACAATGTCCACTATCTTTACTATGGTAATAAAGTGGGAGCAGGATTTTCCTTAATTGTCCTGCTAAGGTAAGAGATGTACTGTCTCTTATTAAAATACACTCTGCAACACTGGACCACTCGGAGCAGCGGTCGCTTGAACACAGGTCATATACTGGTACTGCATTTGGGATCAATTACTCGCTGTAGTAGTGAACAAGATATTTACCCTTCTGAGAGGGCTGGGCCCCTCAGGGCTGAAAGGGGATGATACCCCCCATCTCGAGAAAATTTCTCCACATGTGCTTTCATCTGTCCAAAAGCCATGCGATAATTGCTAGGCAGATGTGGTGGATTTAATTTCCATGGTAACCTAACCCAATACTGTCCATCTTTATATATGACAGTGTCTAAATATTGGCTACAAGTCTGAGTCTCTTGTGGGCTTGGTTTATTTACATCAATACCTATCGCATCTAAATCCCACAACTTATCAACTGGTTCATTCATTTCTTCCAGTAATGATAATTTTTGCTGTGGTACATGATCAGCGGTTATTCTCGTAACTAGTACATTTTCCACTGAATCAATATCAGCTTCTTTCCCACTTTGAGAGGGAATGGGACCACATATCATGTGGCCTCCTGCTGTTTTCAGCAAGTGAACATCATGTTTACTTACTATATTTTGCACAAAACAGTGATAATAATCACTTCCAATGATTAAATCAATTGGACTAATAGTGTCTGTCTGTATGTCAGGACAGGCTAACTTGACCTTAGCTGCTTTCAGTGCTGCAATTATTTCTTTTAATCCCTGGATCTGCACAGTCTTAGGCAAATCATCTACTACCACAGCTTCTACTCTCCTTTTCCTGTTTCCAAGACCAACAGTGATTCTGGCTAGGTCATATGTCTGTTTACCAGAATTGTGGAAAAAACCAGCTATATCTAACTGTATTTTGGCATAGGGTTGTTTATTCAGTTTCTGCAACACTGATCTTCTTATGAAGGACCTTTGTGAGCCTTGATCAGTTAATGTTAGCACATTGGTTTTGTGTAATTTATTAGATAACTCAACTCGAGCTTCCGGGAGAGCAGTTGCTTTAAACTTATCTCTCACATTTAATGCTGTTGCTTGTTGACTTCCTGATTCTGTGGAAGTCTTCTGTTGTTCAGCAAAAGTATTTGGGCATAATACTGTATGATGCATACCCTTGCATTTAAAGCACTTCTTCAGTGAGCATTTTCCTCCCTTGTGTTCACCTAAACACTTGATGCACCTTTCCAGCTGATGAACACGTTGTTTACTTGCCTCCATTGATGTGTATTGTATACAATACTGTGCCCAATGTGTTCCATCACAAAGTACAAATTTTGGAGCACGTTTATGTGTGACCGTCTGTTTACTGTCTGTTGTATTCACGGCTTGATAAATGCCTATATGGGATTTCCCATTATGTGGTTTAGTGGGAGTAGGTATATTCTTTTTATACTGAGTTGAAGGTTTATTATCCACGAGATTTGTGGATTTTTCATCTTGTCTTGTTGCTTGCATGCATGAAACTATTGTTTGTAAACCATTGCTAATTTCCTCACAAGTTAAATATCGTTTATTGAACATAATATTTAATCGTTCAATAGTTTGTGGTGACAACTTATCTTGTACAATACCACTGATAAACCAATCACATTGTCTTAGCACCTAGAGATCTGAGACTATTGTCTAATGTGATTTTAAATGCTTGTAAGTCTGAAAAAAATGTTTGGGTGGCTTCAAGCTTGATATTAAAACTGCATGTCTAACTCTGGCCTTGTCAGCATCAAAGTAATTGTCTGCTAAGACACGTAAGGCTATTTGATAATTACCTTTAACCACGGAAAAATGCTTAATCAGTTCATAGGGTTCTCCCTTCACAAGACATTTAAGGTAATTGAACTTAGCAATCTCATCTATGTCAGTTCGTGAATTTACTATGGACTGAAAACCACTAATGAATTCTTCATAAATATGACCTTGGAAAATAGGTAATGACAAGGTAGGAAAACTTGGTAAGGGTTTGCACTTGTTGTTGTTACAGGTGTTTGACCACTAGTTACAGTAGGTCTCTGTGACAGAGCTTTGTGGCAGATAACCTGTACTCCTGTCCACCTTAATTGTTAATTACTAAAAGTATCCAAAACATTTTTAATTTCATCCTCAGATGAATCTGATTCAAGAAATTTATTTTCATAATGTGTATAGTCTGAATTAATTATTTTCAGACATTGTGTAAGTAATTCAAATTTGACCTTAAGATCATCACAATCTATGTTTGTATCTTGAGTTAATCCTATACAGACTGAAATTAGATTTTCTAATTGTGTAATCTTAGTCTGTTAAGACTGAAACTGAGTTTCAAAACAAGCCATTTAATGGTATACTGTAAATTCTAGCACCACACTTAGTGTTTAAAAAACACTGTACTGCTATAAACAGCTGAGTTTTTATTATGCTTAAGTCAGCAATAATCTAGTCAGACACTACTGACCTACTAAGCTTAACCTCAGGGTGAATGACCATAAAGGGTACAGAGTACATATGGCTGGTGTTTATGACTTGAGTTTGCTGAGTCAGATTGACCACGATGATTAATCGTAAATAACGATGTTATACACTTTATTCACTATACACTATAAATGTCATTGTATAACTGTAAATCACACGTGAATATTACTTACACATATATAAATGTCACTGTTAATATGTATTTGAAAGCTTATGCTTTATATATAAGTTCCTTTAATATAACAGGTAGATCTATAAGAAACAAACTTTAACACAATCTTGTCTCTTAATTTCTGTTTATAAACATTATAAACACTATGTATATATACACTCAGACAAACTGAACATCAGTTGGGTTGTTGTTGTCGTAGTCAGCGATTTTCGAGATTGGAGCAGTGGATGCCAGGTGCCATCCCCCGTTTTCTTCTTGGGTGAGTCACCCAGCTCCCGTTTTCTTTGGGTGAACGCTGGGTGAGCGCCCGTTTTCTTTTGGCTGCCCATTCTCTGTGATTGAGTCTGGAGGGACTCATTTATACTGATTTATATTGTAAAACACTAGTTTTACAGATTTTTTCGAAGAACCTTGGCTCGTAGGTTATTTGTACACTGCAGTACTACATATTTGGACCACAGTGTGGCCTTTATCAGGTTTGAGCACGACCAAAATGTTGTGAAACGGTTTTACCAACTAAGATATAATTTATAAATTTAAATATAGAGAACACTTAGCTGATAAAAGACAGCAAATCATCTACACAGCCGCCCCTGCAGACGAGATCTTGAATTGTTGTCATGATCATCTCTCAACAGGCTGGAATTGATCATAATTTGTAAGATTATAAATTACCCCTACGTGGTGTTATGTCAGCATATTTCATTCACTGATGGCTGACAAAACTTACTTGTGTGGACTCAAAAGTCCGCACCTAACTGCCGACTATAGGTTGATTACAAACTCCTTGTGACTCAAGAACTGTGCAGTCCCCTGTACTAAAAGAAATTCATAACCTACCTTGCTCTTGTAGTGTGAGCTATGGTGTTCTTCACACCTTCGACAGATATCGGTGACTTGATAGAAGCTGAAGTGTCCTTGAATGTCCACGTCTTCCATAGTCTAGGAATACGCACACTGGTACACTATGTTCCACAAGATTTGTCTTTATTGTTCACAATCTTATCACTAAAGAAGCTGATCACACTTCTCTTAAGTGTTTATTGTGTTTTATGAGACACTTTGTTCACACTAATGCACAGATCATTCTTTGTTGGTTATCCTGGTGACAGTGTCACTATCAGTAGAGTCAAAAGTAATCTGAAGATGCCACAGCGCCCCACGCCGTTACTGCGCCCAGCATAAAGGAAAAGCTGACCTAGTACTTTTGCTTCCTTGCCACTTCCTCCATGAAGCACAGCAGAATGTTTGATTCTTGCTGTCTTAAGCATAGACAACAATATACACTATCTCTACCATGATAATAAAGTGGAAGCAGGATTTTCCTTAATTGTCCTGCTAAGGTAAGAGATGGACTGTCTCTTATTAAAATACACCTTACAACACTGGAGTCTGCAAGGAGCGTTGGTCGAAGCGATCACGTCCAATAGTCGTACTGCATCTGCTATCAATTACTCGCTGTAGCAGTAAACAAGATGCTTGCCCCTTCTGAGAGGGCTGGGCCATTCAGGGCTGAAAGGGGCTGAAAGGGGCTGAAGGGGGCTGATACCCCCCTCCTGGAGAAAATTTCTCCACAATAACAGCAAATTCCAAAAGAAGTAATTGTGACCCCAAGGCAGAGAGTTATGTGCAAGTCAAGGATAGATGAGTTAGCGAATACTAAAAAATCCATAAAGTGAGAGGAAGGAAAAGGAAAAGTATATAATGAAACAAAGAAACTGAAAGGGAAACAACCAGCAGTAATTCCTGGGATTTCTGACGTTTTCTTGAAACAAGTGTGTCCATAATAAAGGATTAAAGTGTTTACCTGGTCAGTAAAGTTCATGTCTTTATGGTTCACTGGACAGTGAATTTCCCATCTTGATAGCGTAGTGTGAAATGATAGTGTATTCGATAAAAACTAGCAAGACTGAGCATATAGGGTTGTGAGGTACATCAGAGTCATTACCCTGGCCTTATAGAGTCTAACATCACTGCCAGTCATCGTTAGTTATAAGGTGTGACACAAGACCATGGTAAGATGCAAATCTAGTGCTGTGATTGAAGCACTGTAAATGGGATTAAAACAAATACAGGGTAGAAACTGAAGGAGAACCAGAATGTCAGGAGTGCCACCACAAAGTGTATCAATGCTGCACCAGCAAGTACTCACCTAAGCATGGTGGCTGGGGTCGGTTGTGGGGTCTAGGTTCTGCCATCTGTAACTTGAAGGGGTCCACTCGCAGTATGAGCAAGGAATAGGCTAATAACAAGTAGTAATTGGTACTTAAATTCAGAAGTCAGGGCGGGTAGGCTGATGTGTCTATTAGGCTAGTGTGTGTCCCACTAGGAAGTACAGTAAATAGAGAAGGTAACATTCTACTATTTCTCCTTCCTCTCTCCCCTTATGCCTTTCCCTCTCTTCCTCTACCTTACTCCCCTCTCTTTAGCCCATCTGTCTCCCCCTTTGCCACTGTCTCCCCCCCCCACACACACAGGATCACACACACACACAAATGCACACACACACAAATGCACACACACACACGAACACACATATTAACACACATATTCACACACACACCACACATGCACACACACACACACACACACACACACACACACACACACACACACATACATACATACACACACACACTCACACACACAAAACCACACACACACACACACACACACACACACACCACACACACACACACACACACACATACATCACACACACACACACACACATACATACACACACACACACACACACACACACACACACACACCCCACACACACACACACACACACACACACACACACACACACACACGCACACACACAGACACACACAGGAGAATAAGGAGAGCAATCGTAGAGCTAGAAATGAATATGCACAGATAAGAAGTGAGGCTCAATGACAATATGAAAACGACATAGCAGCGAAAGCCAGATCTGACCCGAAGCTGTTATACAGCCACATCAGGAGGAAAACAACAGTCAAGGAGCAGGTAATCAGGCTAAGGAAGGAAGGAGGAGAGACAACAAGAAATGACCGTGAAGTATGTGAGGAACTCAAGAAGAGATTCAAAGAAGTGTTAGTAAGTAAGTAAGTAAGTAAGTAAGTAAGTTTATTCAGGTATACACAAATACAGTTACATAGAATTATCATACATAGCAGCATATGAGTAGAGAACCTAGGATAACCCAAAAAAGTCAGACAGAGTGACTTATTTCCATTGGGGCTCCAGAAAGACGGAGAGGTGGGGCACACCACCAAGTTGCTGGACACAGTACACACAATCGAGGAAGAAGTGAAGAGGCTTCTGAGTGAGCTAGATACCTCAAAGGCAATGGGGCCGGATAACATCTCTCCATGGGTCCTGAGAGAGGGAGCAGAGGGGCTATGTGTACCCCTAACAACAATATTCGATACATTCATTGAAACAGGGAGATTGCCTGAGTCATGGAAGACAGCAAATGTAGTCCTAATCTTTAAAAAATGAGACAGATATGAAGCACTAAACTACAGACCAGTGTCACTGACATGTATAGTATGCAAAGTCATGGAGAAGATTATCAGGAGAAGAGTGGTGGAACACCTAGAAAGGAATGATATCATCAACAGCAGCCAACATGGTTTCAGGGACGGGAAATCCTGTGTCACAAACATACTGGGGTTCTATGACATGGTGACAGCAGTAAGACAAGAGAGAGAGGGGTGGGTGGATTGCATTTTCTTGGACTGCAAGAAGGCGTTTGGCACAGTACCACACAAGAGATTAGTGAAAAAACTGGAGGACCAAGCAGGGATAACAGGGAAGGCACTACAATGGATCAGGGAATACTTGTCAGGAAGACAGCAGCGACTCATGGTACGTGGCGAGGTGTCAGAGTGGGCACCTGTGACCAGCAGAGTCCCACAGGGGTAAGTCCTAGGACCAGTGCTGTTTCTGGTATTTGTGAACGACATGAGGGAAGGAATAGACTCCGAAGTGTCCCTGTTTGCAGATGATGTGAAGTTGATGAGAAGAATTCATTCGATCAAAGACCAGGCAGAACTACAAAGGGATCTGGACAGGCTGCAGACCTGGTCCAGCAATTGGCTCCTAGAGTTCAACCCCTCCAATTGAAAAGTCATGAAGATTGGGGAAGGGCAAAGAAAACCGCAGACGGAGCACAGTCTAGGGGGCCAGAGACTACAAACCTCACTCAAGGAAAAAGATCTTAGGGTGAGTATAACACCAGGCACATCTCCTGAAGCGTACATCAACCAGATAACTGCTGCAGCATATGGGCGCCTAGCAAACCTCAGAACAGCATTCCGACATCTTAATAAGGAATCGTTCAGGATCCTGTACACAGTGTTCGTTAGGCCCGTATTGGAGTATGCGGCACCAGTTTGGAACCCACACCTAGCCAAGCACGTAAAGAAACAAGAGAAAGTGCAAAGGTTTGCAACAAGACTAGTTCCAGAGCTAAGAGGTATGTCCTACGAGGAGAGATTAAGGGAAATCAAACTGACGACACTGGAGGACAGGAGAGATAGGGGGGACATGATAACGACATACAAAATACTGAGAGGAATTGACGAAGTGGACAGAGGCAGGATGTTCCAGAGATGGTACACAGTAACAATGGGATACAGTTGGAAGTTGAAGACACAGATGAATCACAGGGATGTTAGGAAGTATTTCTTCAGCCACAGAGTAGTCAGTAAGTGGAATAGTTTGGGAAGCGATGTAGTGGAGGCAGGATCCATACATAGCTTTAAGCAGAGGTATGATAAAGCTCACGGTGCAGGGAAAGTGACCTAGTAACGACCAGTGAAGAGGCGGGGCCAGGAGCTTGGACTCGACCCCTGTAATCTCAACTAGGTGAGTACAACTAGGTGAGTACACACACATGTACACACACAAAAACACACATTCTCACACACACACATATTCAGTGTGCAGTAGAATAAGCAGGTTCTTGTCATGAGAATTTATTCTAGGTTATCATAGGACTGAACCTAGAATAACTTCTCATAACAAGAATGTGCTGGTTCTACCATACACTGAGAATTTATCAATTCTACCAAATGCCCTAAAGAGACTCAATATACAAGTTGATTTTAAGTATTCACGGACTGTTAAGAGTGTGCTGTTCAAGAATTCTCCAAAACATGGCGTAGGTGGTGTGTACACGATTAAGTGTCAAGGTTGTAACTTTTCGTATGTTGGGCAAGCGAGCAAACCTTTAAATATCAGAATCAATCAACACCAGTTTTCAGTAAGGACAGCTTAAGAATCTAGTGCTATATTCAACCACATATGAGTCTGTAATAATCAGACCAAGCGGGCTGAACCAAAACCATTTTCCCGTGTACTTTATGACTAAAAAGAAATATTTTGATTCTACAATTATTAAACACGATACGCTCTCGTTAATTAATGGTAGTGATGGGTTATTTAAGTTTGATTCATTAACAATTGAGGCTATCATGCACAATCTGAAAATCGATTCTTATATGAGTGCCATGGATTGTTAAGTGTCAGGGTTCCACAAATATGGCCTGGTGGCTAAAACTCTCGCTTCACATGACGAGCGTCCGAGTTCGATTCCCGGCGAGGGTAGAAAAATTGGGCGTGTTTCTTTACACTGATTGTCTATATTCTACATCAATAAAATGGGTACCTGGGTGTTAGTCAACTGGTGTGGGTCGCATACTGGCACAAAGCTGACCTAATATGCCCGAATTTTTTTTGCATAACAAACGGCTTTCTGTGTAGTAGTATGTCATTGATGTCTTCAAGCCTCCATACCTTGTACATGTATTTGTAGCAATAAAGATATTATTATTATTATTATTATTATTATTGTAGGGTGATTCCTCTTCCTAGTGAGGCTCGACCTGTGTCTACCCACTAGGCGAATTTGCCCTAGATTTACGTTTTCCTTAAATTGTTTTGGAATTTATTCAGGTTTATACAAAATATAAAGTCCTCTATATTTCTTAAGTCCGATCGATAATCTTGATAACCAACACGTTTTCAATGATAATTTTGCCAGTTAATCACTAAATTACCTTGGCTTACGGGCTGGCTTTTCTCTGTTTCCTATAATAGTTATTCTCCCTGGTGTTAAGCACTCGTGCATGAGGTACTGAATGATCTCCCTCCACTAACCTCAGTCTCAGCAAGGCGTCCCTGGGGAAGTATTTGCTAAGATACTTACTCATTTCTGCAACTTAGCAAGCTCATGATGATGTGTTGATTGCAACAAGAAGGGCCTAGAGCTATCAGCTATCATGCAACTCTCACTGTGGCACTGTGGTAGTTTTGCATACATATGTATATATATATATATATATATATATATATATATAAAATATATATATATATATATATATATATATATATATATATATTATATATATATATATATATATATATATATATATTATATATATATATATATATATATATATATATATATATATATTTATATATATTATATATATAAGTAGTGAACTTTTCCACTGAGCGGTCCCTTCCGGTTTAGGGCCTTCCACTGAGCGGTCCCTTCCGGTTTAGGGCCTTCCTCTGAGCGGTGTATCCGGTTTAGGGCCTTCCACTGAGCGGTGTATCCGGTCTAGGACCAGCAGCTGGAGGGTCACCTTTTCACACCTAGGTGTTACTTCCGGTTTTGACCATGCCTCGCCCTCGAGGATACCTCACCTTGACCCCCCAACAATTTCCCCCGCACGACCCCCCCCCTTCGCA
>NC_069458.1:13203995-13257760 GCF_026875155.1 Cherax quadricarinatus | reverse complement strand
CTTTTTCCTGTTGTATTACGGTTTGAAAAAAAAATTTTAGGGGTTTCCCCTTATGTGGTTTAGTGGGAGTAGGTATATTCTTTTTATACTGGGGTTGAAGGTTTATTATCCCGAGATTTGTGGATTTTTCATCTTGTCTTGTTGCTTGCATGCATGAAACTATTGTTTGTAAACCATTGCTAATTTCCTCACAAGTTAAATATCGTTTATTGAACATAATATTTAATCGTTCAATAGTTTGTGGTGACAACTTATCTTGTACAATACCACTGATAAACCAATCACATTGTCTTAGCACCTAGAGATCTGAGACTATTGTCTAATGTGATTTTAAATGCTTGTAAGTCTGAAAAAAATGTTTGGGTGGCTTCAAGCTTGATATTAAAACTGCATGTCTAACTCTGGCCTTGTCAGCATCAAAGTAATTGTCTGCTAAGACACGTAAGGCTATTTGATAATTACCTTTAACCACCGGAAATGACTTAATCAGTTCATAGGGTTCTCCCTTCACAAGACATTTAAGGTAATTGAACTTAGCAATCTCATCTATGTCAGTTCGTGAATTTACTATGGACTGAAAACCACTAATGAATTCTTCATAAATATGACCTTGGAAAATAGGTAATGACAAGGTAGGAAAACTTGGTAATGGTGCACTTGTTGTTGTTACAGGTGTTTGACCACTAGTTACAGTAGGTCTCTGTGACAGAGCTTTGTGGCAGATAACCTGTACTCCTGTCCACCTTAATTGTTAATTACTAAAAGTATCCAAAACATTTTTAATTTCATCCTCAGATGAATCTGATTCAAGAAATTTATTTTCATAATGTGTATAGTCTGAATTAATTATTTTCAGACATTGTGTAAGTAATTCAAATTTGACCTTAAGATCATCACAATCTATGTTTGTATCTTGAGTTAATCCTATACAGACTGAAATTAGATTTTCTAATTGTGTAATCTTAGTCTGTTAAGACTGAAACTGAGTTTTCAAACAAGCCATTTTAATGGTATACTGTAAATTCTAGCACCACACTTAGTGTTTAAAAAACACTGTACTGCTATAAACAGCTGAGTTTTTATTATGCTTAAGTCAGCAATAATCTAGTCAGACACTACTGACCTACTAAGCTTAACCTCAGGGTGAATGACCATAAAGGGTACAGAGTACATATGGCTGGTGTTTATGACTTGAGTTTGCTGAGTCAGATTGACCACGATGATTAATCGTAAATAACGATGTTATACACTTTATTCACTATACACTATAAATGTCATTGTATAACTGTAAATCACACGTGAATATTACTTACACATATATAAATGTCACTGTTAATATGTATTTGAAAGCTTATGCTTTATATATAAGTTCCTTTAATATAACAGGTAGATCTATAAGAAACAAACTTTAACACAATCTTGTCTCTTAATTTCTGTTTATAAACATTATAAACACTATGTATATATACACTCAGACAAACTGAACATCAGTTGGGTTGTTGTTGTCGTAGTCAGCGATTTTCGAGATTGGAGCAGTGGATGCCAGGTGCCATCCCCGTTTTCTTCTTGGGTGAGTCACCCACCCCCCGTTTTCTTTGGGTAAAAGCTGGGTGAGCCCCCGTTTTCTTTTGGCTGCCCATTTTTGGGTGAAGAGTCGGGAGGGACTCATTTATACGGGTTTTTAATTGTAAAACACTTTTTTTTTTTTACAGTTTTTTTCGAAGAAACCTTGGCCCCTGGGGTTATTTGGGTACACTGCAGTACTACATATTTGGACCACAGTGGGGTTTTTTAAAAATCAGGTTTGAGAAGCCCAAAAAATGTTGTAAAAATTTTTTCCCAAACTAAGTTTAAAATTTTTATAAATTTAAATATAGGGGAACACTTAGCTGATAAAAGACACCCCAAATCATCTACACAGCCGCCCCTGCAGACGAGATCTTGAATTGTTGTCAAAGATCATCTCTCAACAGGTGGGAATTTATTTATAATTTGTAAGATTATTAAAATTTCCCCACGTGGGGTTATGTCACATATTTCTTTACTGATGGCTTTAAAAACTTCTTGTGTGGGCTCAAAAGTCCCCACCTAAAATGCCACTATAGGTTTTAATTTTAAAATCCCTTTTGGGCTCAAGAACTTTTCAGTCCCCCGTACTAAAAGAAATTCATAACCAACCTTTCTTTGTAGTGTGAGCCCATGGTGTTCTTCCCCCACCTTTTTACAGATATCGGGGACTTTAAAAGAACTGAAGTGGGCCTTGGGGAAAGTCCACGTTTTCCATTTTTCTAGGAATACGCACACTGGTACCCCTATGTTTCCCCAAGATTTGTCTTTAAATTTTTCACAAAACTTAAACACTAAAGAAACTGATCCCCACTTCTCTTTAAATGTTTATTTTTTTTTAATGAGACCCCTTTGGGTTTACAAATAATGCACAATCATTCTTTTGGGTTTTTCCCGGGGGCTGTCACTATCAGTAGAGTCAAAAAAAAATTGAAGAAGCCAAAAGCGCCCCCCGCCCCTTACGCGCCCAGCTTTAAAGGGGAAAAACTGACCTAGTACTTTTTGTTCCTTTCCAAATTCCTCCTGGGAAACACAGCAGAAATTTTTGATTTTGCTGGGTTAAACATAGACAACAAAAATACCCCTATCTCTACCAATTTATAATAAAGTGGGAAAAGGGTTTTCCTTAAAATTTTCCTGCAAAAGGTTTAAAAGATGGACTGTCCCCTTTTTAAAATCCCCCTTACAACCTGGGGTCTGCAAGGAGCGTTTTCGAAGCGATTTAGTCCCCTAATCTTTCTGCATCTTTCTATCAATTAATCCCCTGTAGCAGTAAAAAAGATGCTTGCCCCCCTGAAGGGCTGGGCCCCTTCAGGGGGTGAAAGGGGCCTAAAAGGGGCGAAGGGGGCTGAAAACCCCCCTCCTGGAGAAAATTTCTCCGAATAAAGGAAAATTCCAAAAAGTAATTGGGGGCCCCCCAAGGCAGAGAGTTATGTGCAAGTAAAGGGAAAAGGGTTTAGTTAGCGAATACAAAAAATCCAAAAAGTGAGAGGAAGGAAAAGGAAAAGTATATAATGAAACAAAGAAACTGAAAGGGAAACAAACCCCATAATTCCTGGGGGTTTTTTGACGTTTTCCCTTTAAACAAGTGTGTCCTAATAAAGGAATTTTAAAATGTTTACCCGGTCAGTAAAAATTATGGAGGGGTTCACGGGGCAGGAATTTTCCCCTCTTATAGCGTTTTGGGTGAAATGATGTGTATTCCCATAAAAAAATTGCAAGACTGAGAAAATGGGGTTTTGAGGTACATCAGAGTCATTACCCGGCCTTATAGAGTCTAAACATCACTTGGGCCCGTCTTTGGGTTTGTTATAAGGTTTTGACACAAACAATGGAAGATGCAAATCTAATTTTCTGGATTGAAGCACTGTAAAAGGGATTAAAAAAAAATACAGGGGGAGAAACTGAAGGGGAACCGAATGTTTAGGAGGCCCCCAAAAAGTGTATTTAATCTGCACCAGCAATTTCTCACCTAAGCATGGTGGTGGGGTCGGGGGTTTTGGGGGTTTGGTTCTGGGCCAAACTGTAAATTGAAGGGGGCCCCTCGCCCGGATGACAAGGAAAAGGGTAAAAACAAATGTTAATTGGTACTTTTAAAATTTAGAAGTCAGGGGGGGTAGGTGAGGGGTCTATTAGGGTATGTTTTCCCCTAGGAAGTACAGTTTAAAAAAGAAGGTTTTTATTTTATATTTCTCCTTTTCCCCTCTCCCCTTATGCTTTCCCTCTCTTCCCTAAACCTTTCTCCCCTCTCTTTAGCCCATCTGTCTCCCCCTTTGCCACTGTTCCCCCCCCCCCCCACACACACAGGATCACACAAAACACACAAAATGCACAACCACACAAATGGGAACACACACACGAAACTCAATGAACATCTTATAGATTCAATCCATTTTATTCATATGCGTTTTATATAAACTGCTTAAGCATTTATCCCCCAGCAAAATAGAGACATTGGGAAAGAAGACATGCTTTCGTAATAAAGACACAGCAAGTAGTACTATTACAACAGCTGATTTAGATGATATTAAAAAGACGAAGGTAAATTAACGAATGAAGTAAAACTTGTTTCCCCGTGAGCGGGATTGATAGTTTTTTGACGAATAGATCCTGGGAGAGTGCGAAATTCCTTGTGACTTGAACTCAATCACCCGCATGGTAATTATGGACTCCATTAAGCGGAACAAACTATATATATAATAATTTCCATTAAAGTATGGATCGATAAAGTAATTCCGTACGATTGCAGAATTGCATTGAATCAAGCAGAGGGAAACCCCAGGGTGGGAATATCTGTTCAAGGAATCATTATTTAATCATTAGTCTGACATCTAATCAAACTACAATTGATCGCAGATAATCCTTGGGGACAATCATACCCATAAAATTGTTAGATATTTATTTGATATGAAGACATATGATGAGGATATAATGTTGAATCCATGAATGTTCAACATGAAGAATTAATCATTTCGGGGTACAATGAATTCAGAAATGATCCTTAATATGGTCGTAAGTTTCCCTACCCACGCGAGTAGGTTATAATACGCCTAACCTGAAATCTCTGGGTTTGGGAGACGATCCATCTGGTAAATTTAAGGAGTTTTCGCCAAGGTAGAACTAAATTAGTTTGACACTGAGAATGAACAGTAAAATGGTATATATCTGTCCAGAAGATGGTAATTTGAGATAGATATGACATTTTGGTAAACCGAAAGATGAGATTAGAAATTGTTCTGAAGGTTTGGGGAATCTAATGTGATTTTAAATATAAATGAAAATAGAACAGTGAGAGTGCATACGCGAGTATAGATTCATGAATGTGGAAGATATAAATATTGCCTTGAAACATCATACGGAAGATATGCCTCGTTTGTGTGATGTTTTTTGCCGCAAATATTAATTAATGAAGTGATTAGAGGATAAAAGATAAGCCGTAATTTCTTCATAATATATTGAACGATCAAGAGATAATATGCTCATTGATTACTATATATGTGAACAAACACAAATTTTATATTAGATAGTTTCGTGGTGGAATTTAAAACTTTATACAATTATATAAGCGAAAAATTATTTACAAGAGAAATTCATGTACGTATTAATCAGAATTTCACAGGAAAATCATTTTTGTGCGGCGTATATGCTATAATTGTGTGTATAAGTGTACAAATTATAGTGTAAAGAAAATATAACCAATTTTGTTTTAAAGATTTTGGGTAGAAATAAATTAAAGAATGACCAATTGATAATGAATTATGCATATGAGCATTTCAATAGACCCTCATGTTCAAGTGTATTTGCTATAATCACGTGGAATTATAAAATCTGTGTAAAATATTGGAATTATAATACGGTGGGGTAAGGCGTTAGAGCGGGGCGAAAGGTCCCAGAACGCTGCTAAGAAATGCCCGTGCTGGGTCACGCTTTGCATCTACTGTCCATTCAATTGGGTCAAGGATGAATACAATTCAGTACTCCGTTGGAGATGTCTGCGAGGAGAGAGATACCTGCATCCCTGTGTATGGCGGAATAATCCCCCGCGGTAAATGTAAGTGATTTTTTGTTCATTATCCTGAGGCGAATCTTGTTCTAATATTGATAAAATCTTTTTTACACATAAATGATTTTTAGAATGGTAATGTATTAACCAATAAACTTTTTAATTGCAATTAAATAAAGCCTTATTCTTCTTCTAATCGAGAATTTTTTTTTCTTTGCAGATGCGAATATAATCGGTTGTTGGAACTTAGTCGCGCAAATCAATCCACAGAGCAAATGATTTTTGCGAGTTGATGGGATTGTTAGGAGCGTGATCACCAGCCTCCTACCCATCCATAGGGAATCTTTCTACCCCTCCTACAAACGAGACTTCTCCCCGACCTCATGTAGGATGTTGAACTGTGCCTCCTACCAGTGGTTTGATGTTAACGCTTATATTCCAGGAGTTGTAACTCCTACCCACGCCGAGATCGACCTTCTCCCAGTCTCCATAGGAGTGAGATGCGTTAGTAGTTGTTATTGCGATAAAATGCGTATGGAGCGAGATGGAATATTTTTTGACAATGCCCACGTAATTCATTATGGAGGAGATTCCCCCATAAATTATCCGCCAGCTTCCCCCCCAGAATTATTGTATAACAGATGAGGAAAGAAGATGACGACCCCTGAACAAAAATGCAACAAAATTCTACAAGAGAAAAAATATCTCTACGTGATTTTAGTCAATGAAATTGTAGCTTTTTTCCAATGAATTTGTATTTGGTTGTATTACCAGAAATGGTAATGGCTGTATAATAAATAAGGAAAAAATAAAATAGTGTGTATTATATGTTATCCTGAAATGTGGCTTTCTGAGGATGAGAAAATGTGGGTTAAGAGTGAAAAAGGTTTTCCCATATGATGTTGGTACTATTCCCCATTATTAAACTTTAATGACGAAAAGGGTCGACAAGATTCAGCCTGAGTTCTGGGTCAACACGTGGACGTCACGACATAGGGACGACAGAGTCAGCCTGTGCGCGTGACGTCACTACGAGGTCCCCTTATTAACAAAAGGGTCGACAAGATTCTGCTTGTATGGGGTGGTCCTTTTTAGTTCATTTAACTTAAGGAGAGGAATACTGTAGGGGAATCCAAAAAACTATCCAAGAGATGGAGAATTTCGAAAACCCCATAGGGGGATAGCCAAAAAAACTTGATCCGAGGAGAGCATAAGAATTTCGAAACCCCCATAGGGGGATCCAAAAAACCTTGATCCGAGGAGATGGAGCATGTATTGTCGAGAAATTGTGGGGGGTGGGGGGTGAAAGTGGTAGGGGGATCCGAGGAAGTGGAGAATTTGATATTGAAAATTTTGGGGATGGGGGGTGAAAGGAGGGTACCAAAAAACTTGAGCCAGGAATTGGAGAATTTCGAAAACCCCAGAGGGGAATCCAAAAACAGTGATCCAAGGAGATCAGAAGAAAAAAAAAATTCGAGGCGCGGGGCGAATCCGGACCGCGCTGCAGAAGGCCAGCAGTAGGCAGGGGGGGGTCGCGAAGGGACGCGGGCTCGCGGCTGAGCGCGCGGGGCGGGGTCGCGAGGGCGCGGCGGGCGCGCAGGCGGGCGCGCGGCGCGCGCGGGGTCGCGAAGGGGGGGTCGTGGGCGGGGGTTTGGTTGGGGGGTCAAGGGAGATGTATACTCGAGGGCGTGGGTCATGGTCAAAACCGAAGTAACATCCTAGGTGGTGAAAAGGTACCCTCCAGCGCTGGTCCTAGACCGGATAACAACACCGCTCATGGAAGGCCCGAAACCGAAGTCCTCGCTCATGGAAGGCCTAAAACCGGAAGTCCTCTCGCTCAGTGGAAGGCCCAAACCGGAATCCCGCCATTGGGAAAAATCCACTACGTATATATATATTTATATATATATTTATGTCGTGCCCGAATAAGGTAAAACTGGTCATTAGCAAGAACTCGTTTAAAATAAGTCCCGTTCTAAATTTTTTTCTTATAACGTGTGAAAAGATTATTTTTTTTATTAATGTGATGTAAAAATTTTCTAATTGTGCACCAGAAGATTCTGTAGAAAACTTACCTAACATGATTATAACAAGAACAATGTATTTAATTAAACCAACTAACTAAACATATTTTAGGATTGTTTAAAACTAGTTTAATACGAAACAAACACAGTGAATATATTTTTTTCGTTAGGTTCAGAATGATTTATATTTCACTGTGGTTGTTTAGTATTAAATTACTGTAAACAAATCAAAAGATATTTATTTGGGTTAGGCTAAAAATAAATTGTTCGTGGTTAAAATGAAGGTTAGGTAAGTTTTCTAAGATTCGTTGGTGCTAATTAAATTTTTTTACAGAAACATTAATGAAAAAAAGATAGCTTGAAAACTATAAGAGAAAAATTTTAGAAAGACATAAGTTTAAAAGATGATTCTTGCTAATTGACCAGTTTTTAACATATTACGGCAACGCTTGTATATATATAGATATATATATGATATATATATAAAATATATATTAGATAATATATATATATATATAGATAGTATAAGTTCACGAACTAATGGTAGTGATCAATAATAACACTGCACTAACAAGGACTCGTACCCATTCTGCATTGCCTGCCTCACTGTGGGCGAAAACACGACACCCTAATCCACTGGATACCATACGATCCTTTAGAAATAGCGCATCTAGTCGTAACTGGAGATTGTACTCGCTAGCCAAGGACACACGATGTGTGGATGTGACTCTTGGCTAATTTCATTCTAGCCCCTTTTGGTGTACGAGTACAACGAGCCTTGGCTGTGCAAGTGTTGTTATGATCAATTCGACTCGTTTGGTCTCAACCATCTATAAAATACTGTTCGGTGTACTATATACCATACAGTGGTTTAGAATGGAAATTAGCCGAGACTCATCCACACCAAGCGTGTGTCCTGGTAGCGAGTACAACTTCCGGTGCGGCCTCATGGGCTACCTTAAGATCATATGGTCCAGGTGATTAGGGCAATGTGTTTTCGCCCCCCAAGAGGCTAGCCAAAGCAGCAATCGGTTCAGTCCTGGCGAGTTGCAGTGTTGTTATTGAAATATATATATAGATATATAATATATATATATAATCTAAATATAATATATATATATAGATATATTTAGATATATTGATATATAGAATATTTATATTATAATGTGTTTGGGAGGGTGGGGGGTGGTGGTGTGAGTGTGTGTGTGTGTGTGCTTTACTCGTCCTGTCATACCTCTCCGTAAAGCGTGTATTGTGTAGCCAGGAGCTACATGCCTATTCCCATAGTTTGCCTACGCAGAGGCCAGGCCTCTCGGTGGGCATGCAGCCGGCCTAACCCTGCCTCTACCCTCACCTCAGGCGTCTTCCTCCAGACACAGGTCTACTCCCTCTCTCCCTCGTTGGGCAGGCCTCCTGGGGCCAGGGTCACTTAACACACTGCTGGGGTACCCCACGACATTGCAAATAACGTAAAAGTCCTCCGACGCCTGTTTAGCACTGAAACCCCCTCTGCAAAAAATCACCAATAAACCCCAAAACATTGGTGGGATGGTGTGGCTTGGATCACAGGGACGGCCATTTATATTTCTCGAAGAATTTCGGCATTCGGCCCAAAATCTGCATGTACCTGTGTCTGGATCTGATACGGGCGACACCGACAGCAGGATAACTCGTTGCGAGATGATCTTCTTGTGTAGGTGATGAAGTGAATACAACTCGGTCCGCTTCCGTCCTTTATCATTGAACCCCGCTCTGCAAAATAGCCAATAAACCCCGTAGCAATGGATCTTGCCTCCACTACATCACTTCCCCAACCATTCCACTTCCTGACAACTCTGTGACTGAAAGAAATACTCTCCTAACACCCTGTGAGTCATCTGAGTCTTCAGCTTCCAACTGTGTCCCCTCGTGCTGTTTCATGCTCTGAACATCCGAGCTCGTGTCCACCTTGGTGAGTCTTCTCAGTATTTTATATGTCGTTACAGAACATCCGTTTCTCCGTCAGCTACCAGGTCGTCAGTCGATTTCCCATAACCTCTCCTCGATGGACATACCCCTTACTCCGGGCGAGTCTTGTTCAAACCATTGGCACTTTCTCTAGTGTTTCATCACATGCTTGGCTAGTGTGTGTACCAAACTGGTGCGGCATTAACCCACAATGGGCTAACATACACAATGTATCATGGTCCGGAATGAATTCCTTATTAGATGTAGGAAGCTGTTTCTTAATTTGCTTGCGGCCCGTATGCTGCGCAGGTGATTGGTTTATGTGCACCTCATCGCAGATTGCCAGTGGTTTCACGCATCCAAAGGAGCCTTTTCCCTTGATTGAAGTGTGTTGTCTCGGGCCCTCTAGACTGTACTCCATCCGGTGACATCTTTGGCCCGATACCCAAGTCTGCATGACTCGAATTTGGTGGTTGAACTCCAGAGCCAGTTGCTTGAACCACGCCTGCAGCCTTCCAGATCCGTTGTATGCGCTGCCCTGCCTGGTCCCTCTATCAATGTAATTCTTCTCTTTCATCAACTTCACAGCAGCTGCAAACAGGGATGCGTGCACAGTCTTTTCTCCGTAGTCTTCGTCATAAATACCAGAAACGAGCACCTGTCCCAGTACTAACCCCTTGGCACCCCTCCGTGGCAGGCGTCCACTCGGGCTCTTCTCCCGTACCATGACACTCGCTGTTGTCTTCTGACAGTATTTCCGGTTCCATTGAAGTGCCTTCTCAGTTTTGTATCCTTCGGCCTGGTCATCTAGCTTTTGAACTAATCTCTTTGTGGGGAACTGTGTCCAAACACCTGCCGCAGTCGACGAAGAAAATAGATCCTGCCCACACCGTCTCTCTCTCGTGTCTTATTGTGTCACCACCCGGGCATAAACTCCAGTCGGGTTGTGACACAGGATTCCCCACCCTGAAACCGTGCTGCTGTCGTGGATAAACGCTTTCTTTTTCTAGGTGCTCCACCACTCTTCGCCTGAAATCTGCCGCACTGACCTAATGTCATTCTGTTACTATCACTTATAACTCTACGAGTATTCGAAGCTCCAGAGCGCATGAATCACGGCCACGGGGAGACTTCATATTTGATGTCCCTAAAGATAGAACTTTCAATGTGAAAATTAGGTCCGGTCTCCGGCTGGTTCATCCTCACCTCGCTGATGTGGTAGTGTCCCGTACCGTTGGGATAGAGTTTTCCTGTACCACCACCATCTGCTTGACCTCCATATTCCCTGGGCCCTCATGTGCTCCAGGTTCTCCCATTCATTTCCTGTGGTTGAAGGTCACCCATAATCAGCAGCGTTTGCCCTGATCGCATGAGCCCTTCTGTCGGTCCACTCACAGTGTGTCAACCATCGCTCTATTACCGCATCATACTCCGTGCCTGGCCTCCGGCTGGTGCTGTGGTGGTTATACATCACTGCAATACTACCTTGTAACATCCAAACTGAATGCATTCCTATTATTAATCGCTTGCTTCGCCTGGTCTCCGCTCGCCCAGCTCACCAAATCCCATCAGGTTTTTTGATGAGCAGTGCCACTCTTCCACCCAAAGGTGATTCAAGCCCTCAGATCTGATATACATTTGAAAGATGGCTACTTATAATCCCTGTGAGCTTGGTTTCGGTGAAGAGCTATGACATCCAAGGATGCCTCGTTAACTCTTTCGTGCCAATCCCATCCCTCTGATTCAATATTCCCTCAGCATTGGGGCACGATACATTGGGCTGCCTCCCAACACTGTGTTTTGGGGGGTCTGTGAGGGGGGGACCAAGCAGGGTGCTGCAGGATTCTACATGGACTGTGGGAGTGGGGCTGTATGGGTGGATTGGTGGTTTGGTGTGGGATTGCGTGTTTGGTTGTGAGGCTTCTGGAAGGTGGTTCGGTGTGTGCTTTCACATTATTACTCTGCTCTGCTCGTTGTCCTCTGCGGATTCTGTCCTTGTCTCCTCTTCTAGCCTCTTTGCCGTTTGTGTCCCTCCCCCAGCTGCTATTGTTCTGTTTTTGGTTTCGTCTCAGTATGTTGACAGTCCCTTCAGCTGTGGTGCCTCTTGCAGGATCGTGTTTTTTTTTCACTGTTTCTGTCCTTGAAAAATCAGCTGGGCCAGCGGATGTCCTCCACTTCAGGTATCCCCCTATTGCTATGGAAAATTACTATCTCATCATGTCTCTGTGCCTCCTATTTGCTGTGATGTGTTCAAGATCCGTTTTTTCTTCCTGCCATCTTTCTGTGTGTGTCCTCCCCCTCACGCCCTGAACACATGAATAAACATGATAGATTAAAGGATTTCATCAGTGATCAGCTACCTCGGGGATATGTCTTGGTATCACATTCGATCCATAGCCCTTTTGAACCTTCACAGAAAATAGTACTTAATCCCACATCGAGAAACATCTTCTCGCAGTGGATAATTTGTCTGATACCATTCTGTGGAAGAGCTTCAACCATTCGCACAAGCATACAAGATTTGAAATCAAATATAGAATATATGCCATTCCCACGCTCAACATCAAATTAGTTTAATTAGGGATTAGCTCTGCGTTAGAATACTGATTAATTGCGGCACGTAAACCCCACCGCTGAGATTCCTTTAATCAAGTCATAAATTCATGGAATATATCAATCGAATCTACATTAGTTTTTCAATAGGAATGCATCCCAACTGATGTTGGAAACTTATAATAATTACTAACGTCTAATTATAAAGATCCTTGTTGTTTTACACGCCACTCCATGAAGACATCGGCTAACAAACCAACATCTGTCTTGAGAGATAAACATCAAGTAATCTCCTAAAGTCTTCATTTACCCAACTCAAACACATTCAATGCATGTTCATAAACTTCGTGGCTGATAGCGCTATTGCTCAAAAGAATTAAAAAAAATGATCTTTACCTCGGTAATTTTTGTTTCCTCGAGCTTCTTGAAACTATCAATATAATCAGAACACAAAATTTGTTTTCCTTTACATATAAAGGTATGACCAGCCTGAGGCGCTCTGTCAGAAGAGTCTCTGTATATTTCAGGATTTAACCCTCCTTATTATTTTTCTGCTAACGTGGAAAGAGATCCATTCCAAGAAAGACTGTGAATCCTGAACTAACTTACCTATCGCTAACTTTCAAGAATTTTAATCCTTTTTCGAATGAATTTCAACGTTAACTTTATTCGACATTCCAATTCCTTTTAAAATTATCCTAAATCATACGAACATGTTAGACAAAAAACTATAATTCTCTCTCCGCGTGTCCTGTACTCTGCAGATTACAACGTGCCACAATAGGCTCCAATATAATTATTGAATTTAAAGTATGGTCATGGTGTTTATGGTTGCTTTGGTTTTTTGAAGGTGTTACACATATTTCACAAATGTTCTGAGAATCATGGTCTCATCTCATCCTCCTCTTCATATGGAGTTCATGGATACTGTCCTTCTAAAATTTATTATTTTCTATTCCATTCACCACTAACATTAAAATGAAATGGTTAACACATCCCTCCCCCTTATAACTCTTATACACACTATTTCTCCTTGGCGATCAAACATAATATAACATGAGCAATGGCTTTTATGACGTACTCAATTTTACCGGCCGGGAGAGTGTGTCTATGCCATTCGAAATCAAATACACCGATGTATTCGTGGACAGCGTATGACCGAAAAGTTTTCAAAGTGTAGCAGGTTGTTTCTTCTTTCCGGGAGGAATACAGAACCTATTGGATTTTACATCCAACTTCGGTTATCTAACTCTTCCTGTGGATTCAACTTCAACAAACAACGATGACAGTGCATCTTTACACCTTTTTCTGTCATTATCGTTCTAACCTACCCTCAAAATCTTTGATAAAACCAAATGTCGTTCATTCAACAATAACGCGCACATAATGTCCTTATATTTCTTGATCCCCCTTACGACTCATAGCATAGAGGTCCATCTGCATCCTTTCTTAAATGATATAAACATTATTATGACACTGTTAATTTCCCTTCGCTAATATACCTAACTTATCACGCGTAATGGGAAATCAGCTATAGAAGTTGTTGCGTGATTAAGACAACCTCTCTTAGTATAACTGCTCTGCAATATGAACACATGACATATTCTTTTATGACATTGATAGGCAGCAAAAAAAAAAAAAAAAGCATGCAGTACACATAACCCATCATCCATCGCTGATAAATACATATCGCCTCCCTCGCCGATTCTCGGGATAAGCCACATATGACCCCACTCCCTATCTGAATCTACCTTTAACATATTCATACTGAAAGATTCGATTGATCTAGATCCAGCCAATCCTGTCTGATCTTGCAACTCAGTCTCGGATCTTTCTAAGAATCGGTCCCCACCCCATCGATCAAATACTTCAAGATTTTCCTCTTCTCTATTACTAACTCAAACGCTAAATTTATCACAAAATTGTCCATTTTGATCATCACCTGATATGTTTTGAACGTAAGTCCTTATAACTATAATTGGTGGATCGAGCGACAGTTCTAGAGGCATCTATCATCATATCTCGCATCTGGTCTATAAAAATAATCCTATAAACCATGTAAATCATTCCCTTATCTCTCAGGTTATAATTGAAGGAACGCTATATTTCCTCACTGTATGTCTACCTCTATAATTCTGGATATATGTAAAACTTCTGGGTCTCACATCGGCACTATTATGCTGTCAGACACGTTCATGTCGAGGTTAGTGGCCTCTCCATCATCATATAAGGGGGAGAAGTACCCGCACCTCCGCATTGTGATGTACCTACACAGCACTCTCACCAAAACCATAGCTGGCAGGTTGATTCACATCACTACCAGGTGGCTTGCCTGCAGAGAAAGAAAAGTATAGCCATTCAGTACCCCAAAAAATATTAAGATAGCAAATAATATTACGTCCAGAATGGGGTAAGAAGGCCCCGCTTCACAATGTTTTAATGATTTCAAGAATAGTACGGTCAGTAATGGGTAAGAAGGTCACCCGTCACAATTTTTTTACATATTACGTTTAATGATTTCAATGAAACAGAGGTAAAAAAAAGAAGCACATCCAATTCATTAACCCAAAAATAATAAGGATTCAATGAACAAGAAAAAAAGCACATCCAATTCATACCCCAAATTATTAAAGATTTCAATGAACAGAAGAAAATCTTTTCTTCCGCGAGTGACTACACACAAAAAGATCACAATTGGTTACATACCTTGTTTCTATAGTCCTGTCTCCATAAAGCTTCTACACGTCCCACTCAGAGCCAATTGCAATATCCTTTCATTGCGTGTTGTACACCGCCTTTCTCGATTACCTACGAACGGCTTGCCTTCTCTAATCGATAATCTCGATCTTCACCATGCCTTCCAAGTATTTCGAATATATGCTATCCCCTGGTAAGAAGTTCACTTTTGTACACACACTAAACCCAGTAAAAACATTTCACGCTAGGCGCCAACAACGAAAAATTAACCCAAAGTTTCACTCGATGCTTCAACAAAAAATAACCTAAATTGCACTCGTATGCTCCAACAACAAAAATTAACCCAACTATCACTCGGAGCGTCAACAAAAAATTAAACCTAATGTCATCTCGTATCTTCAAACAAAAAATAACACCCAAATTTTCACTCGTAGCTTCTACAAAAATTAACCCCAAATTTCACTCGTTAAGCTTCAACAAAAATTAAACATGTAAAAAAAAAAACAAGAGCTTTTCCAAGTACAATTTAGTACCCTTTCTCCAGTTGTGCGGTGTCAGCGTTGGAAATAGGTCCTTTTTAGTCATTTAACGTAATGAGAGGAAATACTGGGGGAAGATTGAGATCATTCACGGATGATGGATGAGCACTGTCCTCTGCTCTGAGTGTCTCATTGAGCGTATAGTGGCCGCCCCCTCACCCCCGACACTATTTTTTGACTATAATGCGTTGCACAACCTAAGGAATTTAAGATTAGCATCGCCTGAACCGAACACCTGGGTCAACACAGGTCTCCAACAGACAGCATGATAGGCGGGTTCAGCATTTGGGAAGAGGAGGTCCTTAACTTAAGGAAGGAAACTTTTCAGTTCAATTTTAAAATAATAGAGAAGATGAGGTCATTCACGGGGAGCACTGCTCCCCTCAGCTCTGTAGACTAATTGTGGGTCACCCCTTCCCCCAACACACTGTGTAATAGCGGTTTCACACCCAGGTAGAACAACACCGCGTCAACTCAGACAGACAGGCGCCATGTAATGCGTTCACACCCAAGGTAGTTTAAGATAATCATGACACCTGGGCAAGCGCGCCACCCTAAAGCAACTAATTTTGGTGAGGCAGTCCGCTCCACAGTAACTGTGAGCGCCCCTTATTGAACTAAAAGTATGATATATCTTGAAAACCCATTAAGACTTACAGTGTTACAAGACCCGCCTATGGTAAAACACCCTTTTTTAGTTCATTCAACTAAAGAGAGGAACTGTTAGACATTTAATATAATCGAGGGGAAATGGTGAACTGGCATCTACAACATCGCTGACAAGGAGAGATTTCTTATCCATCACGGATTATCAATTGCCGTTGATTCGAATAGTGGCAAATCTTATGTTCACAGCATAATTAATAAAGTTATACCACGAGAAATTTTCATAACATTATAATATCGGGGTGACAATCACATCCCTTAGAACAAGATTTCAAGATAACTCATAAAGTAACATTAAGTAACGATATATCGACCCGCAGAAATGTCATTGCATCAGCCTGATGAAAATACAATATTTTTTGTTGATGACATTTTTAAAAGCAGGTAACAGTGAAATTATTCTCGAATGTTTTACTAAAGTAGACATCAAATATAAGCATTATGTCTGTTACTCAAAAGAAGTACACGAGGAACGATATAGTCGTACAATGGCGTTAAACCGCCATGCAGTTTGCTTTTATTTTAAAATGAGGGAATCTTGGACAAGTAGAGATTCTGGGCGACAAGTGGTCGGAAAAAATAAGGAATTGGGAAATATATATAAAATCCTGCTAAAAACGAGCTACAACTTTGGGGTTATTTATTCATAACCTTGCTTAAATTCACCAGAAGCATTACAGTTGCGACCAATGTGTTTACGGCAGACCTACGAAATTGATACAATGACGAGCAAAATAATAATTGAAAAGGTGTTTTTTATATAATCCGGTCTGCTGGGTCCATTCTCTGGGTAACAGTTTATATACACTGTAAAAAAATTGATCCGTTCCATAAGCCTTGAAAGGAGGTCAGAATTTTCTTAAATTCAAAAGATCATATACTTTATACGTTCTTAAACCTAAAAGTTTTCCGCGTAGAAAATAATTGCTCCTAAACCCAGAGGAATATTAACCTTGGGATTTGGTGATATTCTAAATTATCCTGATATATGAGGGATATAAATGACATCTCGTGTGTTATCCGATGTTTTTTCAGAAATTTACAAGCAGTACTCATGAATAGAAAGACGGACCGACACTTAAATGCATTATAAAACAGCTGGAAGATTGAAAAGGCGAAGAATATATCGAGATTATACAATAAAGCAGGAGTTTCTAAATAAACAGTACAGAATTACTCCAGAGTAAGCATATAAAGTTAGAGACATGGATTTTTCCGAAAGAAACAAAAGCCTTCTATTGCAGAGAGAGGCTTGCAAACGCTGAAACGTAAATTATACAAGTATATGACAAGTGCCAATACAATGAATTAGTCAAAAGTGTTAAATGAATAAAGTAGATGCGAATAATGCCATCTCCGCACCTCGGGGATTGGCGGTAAAACCCCATTTGCAAGAGTCCAGGGTATTACGTCATAGAATGATATAAGGAATCTTTTCGGATAAATTAAAAAATGAAGATTCCAATAAGAACCAATCAGAAAGAAATTGGCTGTTTGGAGACCAACATAGATACTCTGACATCATCCGCGTTAACCGAGGTTTTTTCAACACACAAGAATACAGAGGAAATATTTTAAAATAATAGAATAAGAAGTCCGCAAAACCTATAACACCATATCTTTTGAAAAGATTTGAAAGGTGAAAAGATTAAAAGGAATATTTTATCGCGAAGAATTTAACCCAGTCATAAGTCGCAGGCGCGATTATTCTCATCAGAATTACTCCACATGAGTCCGGCGCCTAAGTAGGACGGGAAAACATGTAGATACCTCACATCTCGAAAATTTGTGAATTACGCATTATTTGGTATCTTCAAAGGGTAGGATTCCACTTTTAAATTCGGGGGTCAAAGAAGGAAGATTTTTAAAGGTAAAATGAAAAAATCATTATAGAAAAATTTAAAGAAGTAATTACATTTACTTTTATATCTCCCCACCAAGCATCGAAGAGTTTATGTACAAACAGTTTAAGAAAACACACATAAGTTGTAGCATGAGATGTTCAAGGAATTTGATTAAGAATAAATACCATAACCCGAAAAATATGTAAAAAGTACAAGAACGAGATTAAATCATTAGCTTGTAAGATATTCGGTTTGCAGCGAAAAAAAATATTTGCTGATATCAGAGGTGAAATCTTCTGGGCATTAATTAACCTCTAACAGATTAGATTTCCGAGATTGTTTAATAAATCATGAAAGAAGTTTATCCTTGTACCAACTTCAGTATATGAAGCGGAAAACCTCTCGAGTTAGTAAAATCGGGAGGTGAACGAGAATTTAGAAGGGGTGGTGGGTGCATGCTGAAGCGGGGTGTTGACCAAGTTTAAGACGACTTCCCCGCTAGCAAGGTCATATGGCCACCGCGCGCACCTCGGTGAAACCGCAGAAAAACCCCAATTTGTCAAGATTCAACACATAAGAGTGCGAAAAATAGAGTAAAGGGTAAATCAATTTAGTATTATTGCAAAGAAAGCCTTTGGGATGGGGATGAAATGGGACCTGCATACCCCCCATTACTGACGTACATATATTGAAATATAAATGTTGTAGCAAAAATAAGGTGAAATCGCGAGAAGAATCGATGCTGATTTACTTAACAGAAAATAAAGCCATTAGTAAATATATCAGGTATACATGGTGATTTTGTGAGGAATACATAAGTGAGATAACAATTATGACATAAAGGAGCGGTGTAAGTGAGAAACATCGTGATATCATATTAGGGGATAAATAAACTCGGTGAGTATGTTTTTTTTTTAGTGTGTGTTACTAAAGTGGAGAGAGCTGAACGTCGTCTATAGACCCCATTAATGAGATAAGAAAATTGATTAGAGTTGCCTCTGAAAAAATATAATTTACCCCACGACCTTTATATACCGAATAAAAATTGGAAGATATTTGTACATATGAGAAATCTACAGTAATAAATATCTGCATAAAATTGATATGAGCAAATATTGGGAGGTGATAGAAAAGGATTTTAGAGGCAATAAATGAGGATATTAATGCATATCTCTTATAGCAGTTAAACATACAACGGGTATTATCATCCCCAAATACTCAATTGTGGTCACGAACAGCCAGGAAAAACAAGTGGTGATTAACTTGAAAAAAAAAAATTTTACTACGTCTGATATTAGCCAGTGGTTATGGGGTGGAATTTGGATAAAGAAGGTAGCGATTAATATAGGGGTTCTCAGTAATGAAATTTTGTATTCTTACAATAAAAAAGAGATATTTTTAACGATCCTGGTGTAAGCGGTAAACCACCCGAGATCCTGAATCAGGTATTAATTATAGTTTAATTTTAGCGATTTGTTTGATCCCATTAATTGTGGGGCGATCAGTTGGTAGCTCTTTGGGAGTAGGTGATTTATACATTAAGATCTAAGTATGATCCCACAATGTACAAACCACTTAATAAAAGGTATATTGATCAAAGTGATATTAACTCGCTGTTCAGAAAGGAAGGTTAATTCCTTATAATGACATGTGTTCTAACTGTATGTGTTACTCATTTAAGACCTATAAAAACGAAGTGAATGATCAAGTTGAGTTAATATTGAACCGAACCGTTCAAGATGAGAACCAGTTTGTTCTCCCCTCCTTCATGGAATGAGTCCGGAAACTCTTTGATACATCGAGTGAAAGGGATTTATATGATAGTAATTATATAAAGCTAGAGGGAGGGCGAGAGTTTGTCATTTCTTCTCGTGGTGATGGCCAGAAAAGCATACCATTCTAATGATTACCGTTGGCGTCCGGATATTTACAATACGGACAAATGTGTTGAAACGAGGTTTAAAATGGTATTGCATGGAAAAAGCTGCGAGAAATAAGGTTAGAAACCATGGAAGTGTCGAACTGAATTTTTATCCGGAGGAAGTATAAAGCTTGGTTGTGAACGATTGAAAGTTAAGAATAAAATGAAACTGGAATATTTTATTAATTTGTTTATTGTTAACTGTCATATGTTAGTTATGGGTCGGCTGTGCTCTATACGTTTCCACCGGGACTCAACGCCCCCTCCCCACTTATTACAGTCATAACGGATGGATTCCAAATTACCAGGACCACACATGATTGAATCCTCAATAGCAGCTAGACGCACATGTTGAAGTATATACCATATATCCATGGATCGATAAAATCTCGAATGTAGTAGAAAAAGTTTCAGAAGGTCATTTTTTAGAGTTAACGAGTCTGACCTGGAATGAACATAAATATAACAAATAAGGAGGAGTGCACTGGAGACGATGATAAGGTCATATTTGTGAACTCTATAAGTCCAGACAATATTCAAATCTGTGTTGTATCTCAATGAACATCTTATAGATTCAATCCATTTTATTCATATGCGTTTTATATAAACTGCTTAAGCATTTATCCCCCAGCAAAATAGAGACATTGGGAAAGAAGACATGCTTTCGTAATAAAGACACAGCAAGTAGTACTATTACAACAGCTGATTTAGATGATATTAAAAAGACGAAGGTAAATTAACGAATGAAGTAAAACTTGTTTCCCCGTGAGCGGGATTGATAGTTTTTTGACGAATAGATCCTGGGAGAGTGCGAAATTCCTTGTGACTTGAACTCAATCACCCGCATGGTAATTATGGACTCCATTAAGCGGAACAAACTATATATATAATAATTTCCATTAAAGTATGGATCGATAAAGTAATTCCGTACGATTGCAGAATTGCATTGAATCAAGCAGAGGGAAACCCCAGGGTGGGAATATCTGTTCAAGGAATCATTATTTAATCATTAGTCTGACATCTAATCAAACTACAATTGATCGCAGATAATCCTTGGGGACAATCATACCCATAAAATTGTTAGATATTTATTTGATATGAAGACATATGATGAGGATATAATGTTGAATCCATGAATGTTCAACATGAAGAATTAATCATTTCGGGGTACAATGAATTCAGAAATGATCCTTAATATGGTCGTAAGTTTCCCTACCCACGCGAGTAGGTTATAATACGCCTAACCTGAAATCTCTGGGTTTGGGAGACGATCCATCTGGTAAATTTAAGGAGTTTTCGCCAAGGTAGAACTAAATTAGTTTGACACTGAGAATGAACAGTAAAATGGTATATATCTGTCCAGAAGATGGTAATTTGAGATAGATATGACATTTTGGTAAACCGAAAGATGAGATTAGAAATTGTTCTGAAGGTTTGGGGAATCTAATGTGATTTTAAATATAAATGAAAATAGAACAGTGAGAGTGCATACGCGAGTATAGATTCATGAATGTGGAAGATATAAATATTGCCTTGAAACATCATACGGAAGATATGCCTCGTTTGTGTGATGTTTTTTGCCGCAAATATTAATTAATGAAGTGATTAGAGGATAAAAGATAAGCCGTAATTTCTTCATAATATATTGAACGATCAAGAGATAATATGCTCATTGATTACTATATATGTGAACAAACACAAATTTTATATTAGATAGTTTCGTGGTGGAATTTAAAACTTTATACAATTATATAAGCGAAAAATTATTTACAAGAGAAATTCATGTACGTATTAATCAGAATTTCACAGGAAAATCATTTTTGTGCGGCGTATATGCTATAATTGTGTGTATAAGTGTACAAATTATAGTGTAAAGAAAATATAACCAATTTTGTTTTAAAGATTTTGGGTAGAAATAAATTAAAGAATGACCAATTGATAATGAATTATGCATATGAGCATTTCAATAGACCCTCATGTTCAAGTGTATTTGCTATAATCACGTGGAATTATAAAATCTGTGTAAAATATTGGAATTATAATACGGTGGGGTAAGGCGTTAGAGCGGGGCGAAAGGTCCCAGAACGCTGCTAAGAAATGCCCGTGCTGGGTCACGCTTTGCATCTACTGTCCATTCAATTGGGTCAAGGATGAATACAATTCAGTACTCCGTTGGAGATGTCTGCGAGGAGAGAGATACCTGCATCCCTGTGTATGGCGGAATAATCCCCCGCGGTAAATGTAAGTGATTTTTTGTTCATTATCCTGAGGCGAATCTTGTTCTAATATTGATAAAATCTTTTTTACACATAAATGATTTTTAGAATGGTAATGTATTAACCAATAAACTTTTTAATTGCAATTAAATAAAGCCTTATTCTTCTTCTAATCGAGAATTTTTTTTTCTTTGCAGATGCGAATATAATCGGTTGTTGGAACTTAGTCGCGCAAATCAATCCACAGAGCAAATGATTTTTGCGAGTTGATGGGATTGTTAGGAGCGTGATCACCAGCCTCCTACCCATCCATAGGGAATCTTTCTACCCCTCCTACAAACGAGACTTCTCCCCGACCTCATGTAGGATGTTGAACTGTGCCTCCTACCAGTGGTTTGATGTTAACGCTTATATTCCAGGAGTTGTAACTCCTACCCACGCCGAGATCGACCTTCTCCCAGTCTCCATAGGAGTGAGATGCGTTAGTAGTTGTTATTGCGATAAAATGCGTATGGAGCGAGATGGAATATTTTTTGACAATGCCCACGTAATTCATTATGGAGGAGATTCCCCCATAAATTATCCGCCAGCTTCCCCCCCAGAATTATTGTATAACAGATGAGGAAAGAAGATGACGACCCCTGAACAAAAATGCAACAAAATTCTACAAGAGAAAAAATATCTCTACGTGATTTTAGTCAATGAAATTGTAGCTTTTTTCCAATGAATTTGTATTTGGTTGTATTACCAGAAATGGTAATGGCTGTATAATAAATAAGGAAAAAATAAAATAGTGTGTATTATATGTTATCCTGAAATGTGGCTTTCTGAGGATGAGAAAATGTGGGTTAAGAGTGAAAAAGGTTTTCCCATATGATGTTGGTACTATTCCCCATTATTAAACTTTAATGACGAAAAGGGTCGACAAGATTCAGCCTGAGTTCTGGGTCAACACGTGGACGTCACGACATAGGGACGACAGAGTCAGCCTGTGCGCGTGACGTCACTACGAGGTCCCCTTATTAACAAAAGGGTCGACAAGATTCTGCTTGTATGGGGTGGTCCTTTTTAGTTCATTTAACTTAAGGAGAGGAATACTGTAGGGGAATCCAAAAAACTATCCAAGAGATGGAGAATTTCGAAAACCCCATAGGGGGATAGCCAAAAAAACTTGATCCGAGGAGAGCATAAGAATTTCGAAACCCCCATAGGGGGATCCAAAAAACCTTGATCCGAGGAGATGGAGCATGTATTGTCGAGAAATTGTGGGGGGTGGGGGGTGAAAGTGGTAGGGGGATCCGAGGAAGTGGAGAATTTGATATTGAAAATTTTGGGGATGGGGGGTGAAAGGAGGGTACCAAAAAACTTGAGCCAGGAATTGGAGAATTTCGAAAACCCCAGAGGGGAATCCAAAAACAGTGATCCAAGGAGATCAGAAGAAAAAAAAAATTCGAGGCGCGGGGCGAATCCGGACCGCGCTGCAGAAGGCCAGCAGTAGGCAGGGGGGGGTCGCGAAGGGACGCGGGCTCGCGGCTGAGCGCGCGGGGCGGGGTCGCGAGGGCGCGGCGGGCGCGCAGGCGGGCGCGCGGCGCGCGCGGGGTCGCGAAGGGGGGGTCGTGGGCGGGGGTTTGGTTGGGGGGTCAAGGGAGATGTATACTCGAGGGCGTGGGTCATGGTCAAAACCGAAGTAACATCCTAGGTGGTGAAAAGGTACCCTCCAGCGCTGGTCCTAGACCGGATAACAACACCGCTCATGGAAGGCCCGAAACCGAAGTCCTCGCTCATGGAAGGCCTAAAACCGGAAGTCCTCTCGCTCAGTGGAAGGCCCAAACCGGAATCCCGCCATTGGGAAAAATCCACTACGTATATATATATTTATATATATATTTATGTCGTGCCCGAATAAGGTAAAACTGGTCATTAGCAAGAACTCGTTTAAAATAAGTCCCGTTCTAAATTTTTTTCTTATAACGTGTGAAAAGATTATTTTTTTTATTAATGTGATGTAAAAATTTTCTAATTGTGCACCAGAAGATTCTGTAGAAAACTTACCTAACATGATTATAACAAGAACAATGTATTTAATTAAACCAACTAACTAAACATATTTTAGGATTGTTTAAAACTAGTTTAATACGAAACAAACACAGTGAATATATTTTTTTCGTTAGGTTCAGAATGATTTATATTTCACTGTGGTTGTTTAGTATTAAATTACTGTAAACAAATCAAAAGATATTTATTTGGGTTAGGCTAAAAATAAATTGTTCGTGGTTAAAATGAAGGTTAGGTAAGTTTTCTAAGATTCGTTGGTGCTAATTAAATTTTTTTACAGAAACATTAATGAAAAAAAGATAGCTTGAAAACTATAAGAGAAAAATTTTAGAAAGACATAAGTTTAAAAGATGATTCTTGCTAATTGACCAGTTTTTAACATATTACGGCAACGCTTGTATATATATAGATATATATATGATATATATATAAAATATATATTAGATAATATATATATATATATAGATAGTATAAGTTCACGAACTAATGGTAGTGATCAATAATAACACTGCACTAACAAGGACTCGTACCCATTCTGCATTGCCTGCCTCACTGTGGGCGAAAACACGACACCCTAATCCACTGGATACCATACGATCCTTTAGAAATAGCGCATCTAGTCGTAACTGGAGATTGTACTCGCTAGCCAAGGACACACGATGTGTGGATGTGACTCTTGGCTAATTTCATTCTAGCCCCTTTTGGTGTACGAGTACAACGAGCCTTGGCTGTGCAAGTGTTGTTATGATCAATTCGACTCGTTTGGTCTCAACCATCTATAAAATACTGTTCGGTGTACTATATACCATACAGTGGTTTAGAATGGAAATTAGCCGAGACTCATCCACACCAAGCGTGTGTCCTGGTAGCGAGTACAACTTCCGGTGCGGCCTCATGGGCTACCTTAAGATCATATGGTCCAGGTGATTAGGGCAATGTGTTTTCGCCCCCCAAGAGGCTAGCCAAAGCAGCAATCGGTTCAGTCCTGGCGAGTTGCAGTGTTGTTATTGAAATATATATATAGATATATAATATATATATATAATCTAAATATAATATATATATATAGATATATTTAGATATATTGATATATAGAATATTTATATTATAATGTGTTTGGGAGGGTGGGGGGTGGTGGTGTGAGTGTGTGTGTGTGTGTGCTTTACTCGGTGTGTGTGTGAGTGTGTGTGTGTGTGTGCTTCACTCTTCCTGTCATACCTCTCCCTTAAAGCTGTGTATTGTGTAGCCAGTGAGCCACATGCCTAATTCCATAGTTTCTACCAGAGGCCAGGCCTTCGGTGGGCATGCCAGCCTGCCTACCCCTGCCTCTACCTCACTCAGCGGTCATCACTCAGACAACAGGTCTACTCCTCTCTTCCCTCGTGGGCATGGCCCTCCTGGGCCATGGTCACTTAACACACTGCCTGTGTACCCCACGACATTGCAAATAAAGTAAGAAGTCTCCGACGCCTTTATCACGAAACCCCCTCTGGGAAAAATCACCCCAAAAACCCCATAAACATTGGTTTGGGGTGGTGTGGCGTGGAGTCACAGGGACCCATTTATATTTCTCGAAGAAATTCGGCAAATTTCGGCCCCCAAAACCTGCATGTACCTGTGTCTGGATGCTGAAACGTGCAGACACGACATCAGGATAACTCGTTGCGAGATGGGTGCTTCTTGTTTTAGGGTGATGAAGTGAATACAACTTCGTTCCCCTCCTTCCTTTATCATTGAACCCCGCTCTGCAAGAATAGCCATTTAAAACCCCCTAAACAATGGATCTTGCCTCCACTACATCACTTCCCAAAAACCCTTCCAATTCTGAAAAACTCTGTGACTGAAGAATACTTCCTAACATCCCTGTGATTCATCTGATCTTCAGCTTCCAACTGTGACCCTCGTTGCTGTGTTCATCTCGGAACATCCTAGCTCTGTCCACCTGTTGAATTCTTCTCAGTATTTTTATATGTCGTTACGATAACATCCCATGTCTCCTATCTACCATGTCGTCAGGTCGATTTCCCCTTAACCTCTCCTCGTAGGACATACCCCTTAGCTCCGGGCTAGTCTTGTTTGCAAACCTTTGCACTTTCTTAGTTTCATCACATGCTTGGCTAGGTGGGGTGTACCAAATGGTGCTGCATACTCCACTATGGGCCTAACATACAAATGTACATGGTCCTGAATGATTCCTTATTAGAGTGTAGGAATGCTGTTCTTAGATTTGCTTGGCGCCCGTATGCTGCAGCAGTTGATTGGTTTATGTGCACCTCAGCAGATGTGCCAGGTGTTTCACTCATCCAAAGATCCTTTTCCTTGAATGAAGTTTGTTGTCTCTGGCCCCCTAGACTGTACTCCATCTGTGATCATCTTTGCCCATCCCCAATCTTCATGACTTCGCATTTGGTGGGGTTGAACTCCAGGAGCCAGTTGCTGAACCACGCCTGCAGCCTGTCCAGATCCTTTGTAGCTCTGCCTGGTCCTCAATCAATTTAATTCTTCTCTTCAACTTCACATCATCTGCAAACAGGGATGCTTCACAGTCTATTCCTTAGGTCATGTCGTTCATAAATACCAGAAACAGCACCAGTCCCAGTACTAACCCCTGTGGCACCCCTCTCGTTGCAGGCGTCCACTCGTGCACTTCGCCCCGTACCATGACTCGCTGTTGTCTTCCTGACAGGTATTCCCTGTTCCATTGTAGTGCCTTCTCTGTTATCCCTGCCTGGTCATCTAGCTTTTGAACTAATCTCTTGTGTGGAACTGTGTCAAACACCTTCCTGCAGTCCAAGAAAATATAACCTGCCCACCCGTCTCTCTCTTGTCTTATTGCTGTCACCCTGTCATAGAACTCCAGTCTGTGACACAGGATTTCCCCACCCTGAAACCGTGCTGGCTGTCGTTGATAAACTCTTTCTTTTCTAGGTGCTCCACCACTCTTCTCCTGATAATCTTCTCCATGACCTTGCATTCTGTACATATCACTTATAACTCTACTATGTATTCGAAGCTCAGAGCGCATGATCACTGGCCACGGGGGGACTTTCATATGTGATGTCCTAAATATATGAACTTCTCAATGTGAATATTAGGTCCTGTCTCGCTGGTTCATCCTCACCTCTCTATGTGGTAGTGTCCCTTACCTGTTGGTATATGAGGTTTTCCAGTACCACCACCATCATCTTGGTCCTCCATATTCCTGGGCCCTCATGTGGCTCCAGGTTCTCCCATTCAATTTCCTTGTGGTTGAAGTCACCCATAATCAGCAGCTTTGCCCTGATCGCATGAGCCCTTCTGGCCACTTCAGCCAGTGTGTCAACCATCGCTCTATTACTCTCATCATACTCTTGCCTTGGCCTCCGGCTGTTCTGTGGTGGGTTATACATCACTGCAATTACTACCTTGCAACATCCAAACTGAAGCATTCCTATTATGTAATCTCTTGCTTCTCCTGTGTCTCCTCTCTCCAGCTCATCCAAATCCCATCAGTTTTTGATGAGCAGTGCCACTCTTCCACCCCAAAGGGATATCAGATCCTCAGGATCTGATATCCATTTGAAAAGATGGCAACTGTTAGTATCCCTGTGAGCTTGGTTTCTGTGAGAGCTATGACATCCAATGATGCCTCTTTAACTCTTTCGTGCCATCCCTCCCACTTATTCAATATTCCATCAGCATTGGTGTACTATACCTTTGGCTTCCTCTCCAACACTGTGTTTTGGGGGGTCTGTGAGGGTGGGGGACCTAGCAGTGTGCTGCAGGATTCTACAGTGTACTGTGGAGTGGGGCTGTAAGTGTGGATTGTGGTTTGTGTTGGGATAGCGTGTTTGGTTGTAGGATTCTGGAGGTGGTTCTGAGTGTGCTTTCACTTATTACTCTGCTCTGCTCTGGTTGTCCTCTGCTGATTCTGTCCTTGTCTCTCTTCCTAGCCTCTTTCGCTTTTGTGTCCTCTCCCCCAGCTGCTATTGTTCTGTTTTTGTTCTGTCTCAGTCTAGGAACACCCTCTTGTATGTTGACAGTCCCTTCAGCTGTGGTTCCTCTTGCAGGATCGTGTTTTTCACTGTTTCTGTCTTGAAAATCAGCTTGGCCAGCTGATTTCTCCACTTCAGGTATCCCCTATTCTATGAAAATTTACTATCTCAGTCATGTCGTCTTTGCCTCCTATTTCTGTGATGATGTTTTCAATATCCTGTTTTTCTTCCTGCCATCTTTCATTGTGTGTCCTCCCCTCACTCTCCTGAAGCCCATGAATAAACACTGACCTTTCCATCTCGTCCTCCCATTGCCTTTCTGTCTGTGTCTCTGGTTCCCACTTATACATTGCTATTTTCTCCCTTATCTTTTTCCTGTACCTCTTGGTGGCATGGCCGTGCCTCTATATGTAACCTATACCCCACTCCACCTTCTCCCCCATCCCTTACCACTATCCCTGTTCTCATCTGCTCTCCCTCTTCATTCCTCGGCCCTAGCACAGTTATGTCCCCTCCCAATCCATTGGGGTCCTTGTTCTCTAGGGGTGTACCAACTTCAGATGCTATGTTTCCTCTGGGCAATACCCATGTAACTGGCTTCAACCTATTTACCTAGTATTCTTGGGCTCTTATCCTGGCTTCTGCAGCTTTACTTGTGGCTCCCATTTCTTCTTCTCCTCCTCCATCCTCTTATCCAATTTTGCTGAAATCTCTGCCTCTCTCCATCTCTACATTTTCACAGAAATCCATGTAGTTTGTTCTCCCACACTTGTTCCATCCTTTTACATTGCTCTTCCATCCATTCTTCCTTACCAGAACCATTCTTCTCTGATCCCCTGAGTCTTCAACTGCCCTTCTGAGCCAACATTTTTTAATGGGTTAGGTGTTGTTGTTGTGTGTGGGGGGTTGTAAGGGGGAGAGAGATGGGGAGAGGGACAGGGAGTGTGGAGAAAGAGTGAAAAGGGGGCTAAAGGGAAAAGGGGCAGAAGAGAGGGAGGGATGAAGGAAAAGAGAGGCGAATATGGGGAGGGAGGAAGAGGAAGAGAAAAGGAAATGGAGTAAGAGAAGAGAAAAATGGAGAAGAGAGAGAAAGAGAGAGAGAGAGAGAGAGAGAGAGAGAGAGAGAGAGAGAGAGAGAGAAGAGAGGGTGGAAGGGAGATGTAAGGGGGAGAGGGAGGGAGGGGGAAGGGAGATTGATAGAGTGGGATGAGAAAGGGGCTAGAAGGAGGGAGAGAGGAAGGAAAAGAGAGTAGAATCGGGGGAGGGAGGGAGAAAAAGGGAGAGGAGAAAGAGATGGAGATATGAGAGAAGAGGAGAGAGAGAGAGAGAGAGAGAGATGGGTTTGAGTCGTGCATGGACATGTGTGCGCGTTATGAATGTGTGTGTCTTCATGACTGTGATCTGCTGCTGATCCAGCTGCCTACACTTTAGTTCCTTCAATGTTTATCCATCTACCTAGAATTCCTACTTCCTAGATTCCTAGTTGCATGGTTTGTGTGTGTAGTGTGTGTGTGTGTGTGTGTGTGTGTGTGTGTGTGTGTGTGTGTGTACTCACTATTGTGGTTGCAGGGGTCGAGCTAGCCCTGTGTGTGTGTGTGTGGGGTGTGTGGTTGTGTGTGTGTGTGTGTGTGTGTGTGTGTGTGTGTGGTGTGTGTGTGTGTGTGTGTGTGTGTGTGTTTGTGTGTGAGTGTGTGTACTCACCTAATTGTACTCATTTAGTTGTGGTTGCAAGGGTCGAATCATAGCTCCTGGCCCCACCTTTTCACTGTTTGCTACTAGGTCCTCTCTCTCTCCCTGCTCAAAGAGCTTTATCAAACCTCGTCTTAAATCTATGTATGGTTCCCGCCTCCACTACGTCACTTTCTGGGCTATTCCACTGCCTGACAACTCTATGACTGAAGAAATACTTCCTAACATCCATTTGACTCATTTGAGTCTTCAACTTCCAATTATGACCTCTTGTTTCTGTGTCCCATCTGTGCAACATCCTGTCTTTGTCCACTTTGTCTATTCCGCACAATATTTTATATGTCGTAATCATGTCTCCTCTGACTCTCCTGTCCTCCAGTGTCGTCAGGCCGATTTCCTTCAACCTTTCTTCGTGGGATAATTCCCTTAGCTCTGGGACTAACCTTGTTGCAAACCTTTGCACTTTCTCTAATTTCTTGAAGTGCTTGACCAGGAGTGGACTCCAAATTGGTGCTGCATACTCTAGTATGGGCCTGACGTAAATGGTGTACAGAGTCTTGAACGATTCCTTACTGAGGTATCAGAACACTGCAGCAGTTATCTGATTGATGTGCGCCTCAGGAGATGTGCTCGGTGTTATACTTGCCCCCAGATCTTTTTTCTTGAGTGAGGTTTGCAGTCTTTGGCCACCTAGACTGTACTGTGTCTGCAGTCTTCTTTGCCATTCCCCAATCTTCATGACTTTGCATTTGGCAGGGTTAAATTCAAGGAGCCAGTTGCTGGACCAGGCTTGAAGCCTGTCCAGGTCTCTTTATAGTCCTGAATGATCTTCGACCTATTTGATTCACCTTATTAACTTCACATCATCTGCAAACAAGGACACTTCTGAGTCTATCCCTTCCGTTATGCTATTCACATATACAAAAAAACAGCACAGGTCCTAGGACTGACCCCTGTGGAACCCCACTTGTCACAGGTACCTACTCTGACACCTCGTCACGTACCATGACTCGATGTTGCCTCCCTGTCAGGTATTCTCTGATCCATTGCAGCGCTTTTTGTGTTATGTGTGCCTGATCCTCTAGCTTTTGCAGAAACCAATTGTGAGGAACTATGTCGAAGGCCTTCCTGAAGTCCAAGAAAATGCAGTTTATCCACCTCTCTCTCTGTCTTGTCTTACTTCTGTCACTTTGTCATAAAACTCCAGTAGGTTTGTGACACAGGATTTTCCTTCCCTGAAACCATGCTGATTGTAGATTATATACTTATTTCTTTCTATGTGCTCCACCACCCTCCTCCTGATGATCTTCTCCATGACATAGCATACTATACACGTTAGTGACACAGGTCTGCAGTTTAATGCCTCATATCTGTCTACTTTTTTAAAAATTGGGACTACATTTGCCATCTTCCATACCTCAGGGAGTTGCCCAGTATCAATGGATGTGTTCAAGATCTTTGTTAGCGGCACACACAACATCTCTGCTCCCTCTCAAAGGACCCATGGAGAGATGTTGTCTGGTCCCACCACCTTTGAGGTGTCAAGTTCACATAGCAACTTCTTCACCTCCTCCTCGGTTATGTGTACCTCATCCAGCACTTGTTGGTGTACCCCCCTGTTCTGATTTCCTGGAGTCCTACTGGTTTCCACTTTAAATACTTCTTTAAATCTCGTGTTGAGCTCATCACATACCTCTTGGTCGTTTGTGTGTGTGAGTGTGTGTGTGTGTGTGTGTGTGTGTGTGTGTGTGTGTGTGTGTGTGTGTGTGTGTGTGTGTGTGTGTGTGTGTGTGTGTGTGTGTGTGTGTGTGTGTGTGTGTGTGTGTGTGTATGTTTGTGTGTGTGTGTGTTGTGTGTGTGTGTGTGTGTGTGTGTGTGTGTTTGTGTGTGTGTGTGTGTGTGTGTGTGTGTGTGTGTGTTGTGTGTGGGTGTGTGTGGGTGTGTGTGGTGCGTGGGTGCATGTGTGTGTGTGTGTGTTTGTGTGTGTGTGTGTGTGTGTACTCACCTAGTTGTACTCACCTAGTTGAGGTTGCGGGGTCGAGTCCGAGCTCCTGGCCCCGCCTCTTCACTGATCGCTACTAGGTCACTCTCCCTGAGCCGTGAGCTTTATCATACCTCTGCTTAAAGCTACGTATGGATCCTGCCTCCACTACATCACTTCCCAAACTATTCCACTTACTGACTACTCTGTGGCTGAAGAAATACTTCCTAACATCCCTGTGATTCATCTGTGTCTTCAGCTTCCAACTGTGTCTCCTTGTTACTGTGTCCAGTCTCTGGAACATCCTGTCTTTGTCCACCTTGTCAATTCCTCTCAGTATTTTGTATGTCGTTATCATGTCCCCCGTATCTCTCCTGTCCTCCAGTGTCGTCAGGTTGATTTCCCTTAACCTCTCCTCGTAGGACATACCTCTTAGCTCTGGGACTAGTCTTGTTGCAAACCTTTGCACTTTTCTCTAGTTTTCTTTACGTGCTGGCTAGGTGTGGGTTCCAAACTGGTGCCGCATACTCCAATATGGGCCTAACGTACACAGTGTACAGGGTCCTGAATGATTCCTTATTAAGATGTCGGAATGCTGTTCTGAGGTTTGGTAGGCGCCCATATGCTGCAGCAGTTATTTGGTTGATGTGCGTTTTCAGGAGATGTGCCTGGTGTTATACTCACCCCAAGATCTTTTTCCTTGAGTGAGGTTTGTAGTCTCTGGCCCCCTAGACTGTACTCCGTCTGCGGTCTTCTTTGCCCTTCCCCAATCTTCATGACTTTGCACTTGGTGGGATTGAACTCCAGGAGCCAATTGCTGGACCAGGTCTGCAGCCTGTCCAGATCCCTTTGTAGTTCTGCCTGGTCTTCGATCGAGTGAATTCTTCTCATCAACTTCACGTCATCTGCAAACAGGGACACCTCAGAGTCTATTCCTTCCGTGTGTGTGTGTGTGTGTGTGTGTGTGTGTGTGTGTGTGTGTGTGTGTGTGTGTGTGTGTGTGTGTGTGTGTGTGTGTGTGTGTGTGTGTGCATGTGTCTGTGTGTGTGTGTGTGTGTACTCACCTAATTGTACTCACCTAATTGTGGTTGCAGGGGTTGAGACTCAGCTCCTGGGCCCGCCTCTTCACTGATCGCTATTAGGTCCTCTCCCTCTCTGCTTCCTGAGCTTTGTCATACCTCTTCTTAAAACTATGTATGGTTCCTGCCTCCACTACTTCACTAGCTAGGCTATTCCACTTACTGACGACTCTATGACTGAAGAAATACTTCCTAACGACCCTGTGACTCGTCTGAGTCTTCAGCTTCCAGTTGTGACCCCTTGTTTCTGTGTCCCCTCTCTGGAACATTCTATCTCTGTCCACCTTGTCTATTCCCCGCAGTATCTTGTATGTTATTATCATGTCTCCCCTGACCCTTCTGTCCTCCAGTGTCGTCAGTCCGATTTCCTTCAACCTTTCCTCATACGACATTCCCCTGTGCTCTGGGACTAGCCTTGTTGCAAACCTTTGTACTTTCTCTAACTTCTTGACGTGCTTGACCAGGTGTGGGTTCCAGACTGGTGCTGCATACTCCAGTATGGGCCTAACGTACACAGTGTACAGTGTCTTGAACGATTCCTTATTAAGGTATCGGAACGCTATTCTCAGGTTTGCCAGGCGCCCATATGCTCCAGCAGTTATTTGGTTGATTTGTGCCTCCGGTGACGTACTCGGTGTTATGGTCACTCCAAGGTCTTCCTCCCTGAGTGAGGTCTGTAGTCTTTGTCCACCTAGCCTATACTCTGTCTGCGGTCTTCTTTGCCCCTCCCCAATCTTCATGACTTTGCATTTGGCAGGATTGAATTCGAGAAGCCAGTTTCTGGACCACATGTCCAGCCTGTCCAGGTCTCTTTGCAGTCCTGCCTCATCCTCATCCGATTTAATTCTTCTCATCAACTTCACATCATCTGCAAATAGGGACACTTCAGAGTCTATTCCTTCCATCATGTCATTCGCATATATCAAAAATAGCACTTGTCCTAGAACTGACCCCTGTGGGACCCCGCTCGTCACAGGCGCCCACTGTGATACCTCTACACGTACCATGACTCGTTGCTGCCTCCCTGTCAGGTATTTCCTGACCCATTGCAGTGCCCTCCCTGTTATATGCGCCTGATCCTCCAGCTTCTGCACTAATCTCTTGTGGGAAACTGTGTCAAAGGCCTTCCTGCAGTCTAGGAAAACTCACCCCTCTCTCTCGTGTCTTACTTCTGTTACCTTGTCATAAAACTCCAGAAGGTTTGTGACACAGGATTTGCCTTCCATGAACCCATGCTGGTTTTCATTTATAATCTTGTTCCATTCCAGGTGTTCCACCACTCTAATCCTGATAATCTTCTCAATGATTTTGCACACAATACATGTCAGAGACACAGGTCTGTAGTTTAGTGCCTCATTTCTGTTTCCTTTCTTAAATATGGGGACTACATTTACTGTCTTCCATTTCTCAGGTAGTTGCCCAGTTTCAAGGGATGTGTTGAAGATTATGGTTAGGGGCATGCATAGCATCTCTGCTCCTTCTCTAAGGACCCATGGGGAGATGTCCGGTCCCATCGCCTTTGAGGTATCAAGGTCACTTAGCAGTTTCTGCACCTCCTCCTCGGTTGTTCGTATGCCATCCAACACTTGTTGGCATATTCCCTCTTGATGTTCCCTTCTGTGCTGTCTTCCCCTTCCTGTCTCTACTGTAAAAACTTCCTTAAATCTCCTGTTTAGCTCTTCACATACCTCCTGATCATTTCTTGTGAGTTCTCCACTTTCTGTCCTCAATCTGATCACCTGGTCTTTGACTGTTGTCTTCCTGCTGATGTGGCTATACAAAAGTTTTGGGTCAGTCTTGATTTTTCGATGCTATGTCATTTTCACAATGTCGCTGGGCCTCCCTCCTTACCTGTGCATACTCGTTCCTGGCTCTGCGACTTATCTCCCTATTTTCGTGTGTTCTCTGCCTTCTGTACTTTTTCCATTCTCTATTGCACTTTGTTTTAGCCTCCTTACACCGTCGGGTAAACCAGGGGCTCGTTCTGGTCTTCCCATTGTTTCTGTTGCCCTTGGGAATAAACCTTTCCACTGCTTCATTGCATTTTGTTGCTACATATTCCATCATTTCGTTTACTGGCTTTCCTGCCAGTTCTCTGTCCCACGGAACCTCACGCAGGAAGTTCCTCAACCCTATGTAGTCCCCTCTTTTATAGTCAGGCTTTTCCCATTCCACTCCTGTTACTCTCTCCACTTGCAACTCTACTATGTATTCAAAGCACAGAACCACGTGGTCGCTAGCTCCTAGGGGGCTCTCATACATGATCTCCTCAATGTCTGAACTGCCCAGGGTGAACACAAGGTCCAATCTTGCTGGTTCATCCTTCCCTCTCACTCTGGTAGTGTCCTTAACATGTTGGTGCATGAGGTTTTCCAGCACCACGTCCAACATCTTGGCTCTCCATGTTTCAGGACCCCCATGTGGCTACAGGTTTTCCCAGTCAGTCTCCCTATGGTTGAAATCACCCATATCCAGCAACTTTGCTATGCTGGAGTGAGCTCTTCTTGCCACCTCAGCAAGTGTGACCACCATTGGTCTGTTGCTCTCTTCATATTCCTCTCTTGGCCTCCTGAAGTTCTGTGGAGGATTATACATCACTGCAATGACCACCTTGTGGTCCCCAGACTGAAGTGTACCTGCTATGTAGTCTCTTTCTCCCGTCTCGTCTATGCCTTCCATTTTCTCGAATTTCCATCTGTTTTTTACGGGCAGAGCAACCCCTCCTCCCCCTCTACCCCTTCTATCTTTCATCATGATCTGGTATCCTGGTGGGAAGATTGCATCTGTTATTGTCTCCGTGAGTTTTGTTTCTGTAACTGCTATGATGTCTGGGGACTTCTCATTGATTCTTTCTTGCCATTCCTCATGTTTATTCGTTAATCCATCCGCATTTGTATACCAATCCTTCAACTTCTGTTCTAATACTGTAACTATTGTGTGGGAGGGTGGGAACAGAGGGATCGGTGTGTGATGGTTGGTTTGGATTGTTCAGTTGCCTTGGGGATGTAGTGGCTGGAGTCCTTCTGCAGGTGTTTCTGGGGGGTGTGTTTGTTCTTCCACTTGTTCCTGGGTTATTCTTCTCTCCTTTTTCATTTCCTCCCATTTCTCCTTTCGTTTTTGCACTCTCTCTTTTATCATCATCCTTTCCTCCTGTGTCCTGTCTCGATCGAGGTACACATTCATGAACTCCTGTTTACCTCTCAGCCGTGCTTTCTCCTGCAGGATCATGGTTCGGGTTGATTCTGCCTTGAAAATTACTTTGAGAGGCCGATTCCTTTTCTTTGTGAACCACCCGATTCTCTAAAAATTTGCCACCTGGGTCATGTCCCCCTCGCCTATCGCCTTCATGATACCTTCAATCGCTTTTTCCTCCTCTGCTTTCTTTCATCATAAGTTTCCCCTTTAGCTTCGTCTAGCCCATAGACAAAAACTGACCTCTCCCTTTCCACCTCCCACTGTGACCCATTGCATCCTCTGATGTGTTTTAGTCCCTTCCCGTCGAGCGTTCCTTCCATCAGTCCCTTCCCTAGCTATGGCCTCTATGCTCATTGGTTTGTCCTTCCTGCTCACCTGTTCCTGGCCCTCACAGGTGTCTGGTAAGGTCCCTGCACATGTCTTAGTTCCTTCAATGTCTTGCAATCTCTCATTCTGTCCTAGTGTGCTCCCTGTCTTTGTTTTGGCCCCATGTGGGTTTGACAGGACCTCTGCATGCAGTTTAGTTTCCATGTTCCCTTCAGACCCGTTGTCTGTGTCTGATGTAGCCATTGCTGATGCTGCTACTGTAATATCTTTGTCTCTATGCTGTTTCAGGTGTCTCAGCTCCTCTTCTAATCTTTGTATCTTGTTTTCTGCTGCTGTGGCATGTTGCTTCCACCTTCTGCATTCTGCTGGTAACCTCTCCTCCATCTTCCTTGCCAGCTCATCTAGCCTCCTTCCCCAGTCTTCCTCCCTTTTTTTGAGCTCTACCTCCCAGTCCTAACTCCCAGATTCGTCCTTCGGGCCCCTTGTTCTTATCCTAGTTCTAGGTTCCCCCATTGCTCCACAGAAGGAAGGGGGAGGTGGATTAGGAGAAGGGGAATAGATGGTTAGGGGGACTGGGGATGGATGGTTGTGGGGGAGGGGGATGATGGGTATTGGAGGGGGAGAGGTAGTTGGGGGCAGGGGTTAGATGGTTTGGGTAGGTGGCAATGGTGAGGGGGAGAGGTGGTTAGGGGAGGGGTAGAGGTGCTTAGGGGAAGGGGGAGTAAGTGTTTGTGTCAGGTGTATATGTGCCTGTGTATGTGTCCTTGTGTATATGTGTGTGCATGTGTGGGAGAGAGAGGGATGGGATTAAGGAGGAGGGGGGGAAGAAGGATGAGTCACCCTTAGAAGCAGGGGAGGTGTGTGTGTGTGTATGGGATTAGAAGGGAAGGGAGGGAAGAGGGCCAAGGGTAAAGTGACCGTGACCTCCTGATAACTGGGGGCCTTGCGGGTGTGTGTGTGTGTGTGTGTGTGTGTGTGTGTGTGTGTGCATGTGTGTGTGTGTATATGTGTGAGTGTATGTGTGTGTGTGTGCATGTGTGTGTGTGTGTGTGTGTGTGTGTGTGTGTGTGTGTGTGTGAATGTGTGTGTATGTGTGTGTGTGTTGTGTGTTCATGTGTACTCACCTAGTTGAGGTTATGGGGGTGTGTGCATGTGTGTGTGTGTGTGCATGTGTGTGTGTGTATATGTGTGTGTGTATGTGCATGTGTGTGTGTGTGTGTGTGTGCATGTGTGTGTGTGTGTGTGTATGTGTGTACTCACCTATTTGTACTCACCTATTTGAGGTTGTAGGGGTCGAGTCATAGCTCCTGGCCCCGCCTCTTCACTGATTGCTACTAGGTCCTCTCTCTCCCTGCTCCATGAGCTTTATCATACCTCGCCTTAAAACTATGTATGGTTCCCACCTCCACTACTTCACTTTCTAGGCTATTCCATGGCTTGACTACTCTATGACTGAAGAAATACTTCCTAACATCCCTTTGATTCATCTGAGTCTTCAACTTCCAATTGTGACCTCTTGTGTCTGTGTCCCATCTCTGGAACATCCCGTCTTTGTCCACCTCGTCTATTCCGCACAGTATTTTATATGTCGTTATCATGTCTCCCCTGACCCTCCTGGCCTCCAGTGTCGTCAGGCCGATTTCCCTCAACCTTTCTTCGTAGGACAATCCCTGTAGCTCTGGGACTAGTCTTGTTGCAAACCTTTGCACTTTCTCTAATTTCTTGATGTGCTTGACTAGGTGCGGATTCCAAACTGGTGCTGCATACTCCAGTATGGGCCTGACGTAAATGCTATACAGAGTCTTGAATGAATCCTTACTGAGGTATCAGAACGCTATCCGTAGGTTTGCCAGGCGCCCGTATGCTGCAGCAGTTATCTGATTGATGTGCGCCTCAGGAGATATGCTCGGTGTTATACTCACCCCCAGATCTTTTTCCTTGAGTGAGTTTTGCAGACTTTGGCCGTCTAAACTATATTGTGTCTGCAGTCTTCTTTGCCCTTCCCCAATCTTCATGACTTTGCATTTGGCAGGGTTAAACTCAAGGAGCCAATTGCTGGACCAGGCTTGTAGCCTGTCCAGGTCTCTTTGTAGTCCTGCCTGATCCTCATCCGATTTGATTCTTCTCATTAACTTCACATCGTCCACAAACAAGGACACTTCTGAGTCTATCCCTTCCGTTATATCATTCACATATACCAAGAACAGCACAAGTCCTAGGACTGACCCCTGTGGAACCCCGCTTGTCACAGGCTCCCACTCTGACACCTCGTCACGTACCATGACTCACTGTTGCCTCCCTGTTAGGTATTCTCTGATCCATTGCAGTGCCTTTCCTGTTATGTGTGCCTGATCCTATAGCTTTTGCAGTAACCTCTTGCGAGGAACTGTGTCGAAGGCCTTCTTGCAGTCAAAAAAAATGCAGTCGATCCACCCCTCTCTCTCTTGTCTTACTTCTGTCACCTTGTCATAAAACTCTAGTAGGTTTGTGACACAGGATTTTCCCTCCCTGAAACCATGCTGGTTGTCAATTATACACTTGTTTGTTTCCAGGTGCTCCACCACTCTCCTCCTGATGATCTTCTCCATGACCTTGCATACTATACACGTTAGTGATACAGGTCTGTATTTAGTGCCTCATGTCTGTCTCCCTTTTTAAAAATGGGACTACATTTTGCCATCTTCCATACCTCAGGGAGTTGCCCAGTTTCAAATGATGTGTTGAAGGTCTTTGTTAACGGTACACACAATATCTCTGCTCCCTCTTTAAGGACCCACGGAGAGATGTTGTCTGGTCCCACCGCCTTTGAGGTGTCAAGTTCGCATAGCAGCTTCTTCACCTCCTCCTTGGTTATATGTACCTCATCCAGCACTTGCTGGTGCACCCCCCTGCTCTGATTTCCTGGAGTCCTACTGGTTTCCACTGTAAATACTTCTTCAAATCTTGTGTTGAGCTCCTGGCATACCTCTCGGTCGTTTCTTGTGAATTCCCTATCACCCTTCCTCAGTCTGATTACCTGGTCCTTGACTGTTGTTTTCCTCCTGATGTGCCTGTACAACAGCTTCGCGTCAGTCTTGACTTTCGATGCTATGCCATTTTCGTATTGCCGCTGAGCCTCCCTTCTTATCTGTGCACATTCGTTTCTGGCTCTTCGGCTAATCTCTTTATTTTCCTGAGTTCTCTGTCTTCTGTACCTTTTCCATTCTCTAGTACACCTAGATTTTGCCTCCCTACACCTTTGGGTGAACCAATGACTCGTTCTGTTCTTCCCATTATTTCTGTTTCCCTTGGGAACTAACCTCTCCTCTGCCTCCTTGCATTTTGTTTCCACATAGTCCATCATTTCTTGTACTGGTTTTCCTGTCAGTTCCCTCTCCCACTGAATGTCTTGAAAGAAGTTCCTCAAGCCTGAGCAGTTCCCCCTTTTGTAGTTTGTTTTTTCCCACCCTATTCCTGCTCCTCTCTCCACTTGGAACTCAACTATGTAGTCGAAGCACAGAACCACATGATCACTAGCTCCCAGGGGCCTTTCATACATGATATCCTCGAAGTCAGAACTACTCAAGGTGAATACAAGGTCCAGTCTTGCTGGTTCATCCTCTCCTCTCTCTCTGGTAGTGTCTCTAACATGTTGATGCATGAGGTTTTCCAGTACCACATCCATCATCTTGGCTCTCCATGTTTCGGGACCCCCATGGGGCTCCAGGTTTTCCCAGTCAATCTCCTTGTGATTGAAATCACCCATAACTAGTAACTTTGCTCCCTCCATGTGTGCTCTCCTGGCCACCTCGGCTAGTGTGTCGACCATTGCTCTGTTGCTCTCATCGTATTCTTCTCTTGGCCTCCTGCAGTTCTGTGGTGGGTTGTACATTACTGCAATTATCACCTTATGTCCCTCAGACTGGATTGTTCCTACTAAGTAGTCCCTTTCGCCCGTGCCATCCATTCCTTCCATTTTCTCAAACCCCCCACTGGTTTTTAATGAGCAGTGCAACTCCTCCTTCCCCTCTCCTCCCTCTGTCTTTCCTGAGGATTTGATATCCGGATGGAAAGATTGAATCTGTTATTATTCTGGTGAGTTTTGTTTCTGTGAGTGCTATTATGTCTGGGGATATCTTGATTATTTCGTGCCACTCCTCATACTTATTTGTTATTCCATCTGCATTTGTATACCACACCTTCAACTTCTTTTCTAAGATTGTGGTCTGGGAGGTGTATTGGGGTTGGGGAAGTGGGAGACCTGATAAGGAACTTTGGGTGGTTGCTGTGGGGGTGGAGTTTGTAATGCAGTGGGTGGGGGCATTGGATGTGGCATGGGTGTTTTGGTTTAGAGTGATGGGTTGCACTGGGGTTGACCTGGTTGGGAGGCTTCTATAGGAAGTTGAGAGGGAGGCTGTATTTGATCTTCCTGTGTCCGGGATCTCCTGTCCGTCTTCTCCATTCCCTCTCTTTCCTCCTTTTGCCTTTGTACCATCTCTCTCTGTTTCTTCCTTTCTGCTTGTGTTCTGTTGGGGTCAAGATACACCTTCCTGTATGCCGGCATGTCCCTTAATCGTGCTTTCTCCTGCAGGATCCTGTTCCGAGTCGATTCTGCCTTGAAGGTCACTTTCACTGGCCGGGTTCTTTTTTTACAAACCCCCCTATTCTCCGAAAATTTTCCAGCTGGGTCATGTCGTCTTCTCCTATTGCTTTCATGATGCTTTCAATTGCTTTTTTTCCCCTTGTTTTCTTGCTTCATATGTTTCCCCTTCAACTTCCTGGAGCCCATACACAAAGACTGACCTCACCCTTTCATTCTCCCACTGCGTATCCCTGTGCATCCCCTCATTCAATTTGATTTCCTCCATTGCAGCTTTCCTTTCTTCAGTTTCACTAGCTAATGTACTTGGCCTCAGTGGCCTGTCATTTTCCCTTCTTGGCTTTCCCTGGGCTCTTCTGTGGTCTGTTAGGGCCTCCACATATAGCTTAGCTCTTTCATTTTCTACAGTCTCCACCAGAGACCAAACAAAACGTTACTCGTCAATCCTAACCAGCCTGATAAGAAGGGCAAAAAAATTGTATTATGAGAACAGATTATCCAACTTACGAGGTGATATAAAAAAGACCTGAAAAACCCTATCAGAAATTCTAGGAACAAAAAAGTTATCACGAAATAGCGAAATAAAATTAGCAAAATCAGATGAACCCCAACTCCCACCAACAGAAACAGCAAATAGACTCAATGGCTTCTTCTCCACTATAGGACAAAACCTTGCCAATAAAATCCCAAGCTCAGATACCCCACCAAATGACTACCTCACCGGCAACTACCCGAACACACTGTTCCTAGCTCCGACTAACCCATACGAAGTCTCCCTTATTATCAACACACTAAAAAACAAGGCAGGAGATTTAAATACCTTACCACCCTTTATATACAAAAAAGTGTCACAAGTGCTATCACCAATCATTTGCAACACTCTTTAACAAATCCATTGAATCCTCCACCTTCCCTACAGTACTCAAAATAGCAAGGGTTACCCCGATCCACAAAGGAGGAGACCAAACAGAGTTGAATAACTATAGGCCAATATCCAACTTACACCCTCTCTCAAAAATCTTCGAAAAATTAATTCATAAACGAATCTACTCCTACCTTATCTCCCAAAACATACTCAACCCCTGCCAATTTGGATTCAGGCCAAATAAAAATACTAATGATGCTATTATACACATGCTAGAACATATATACACTGCAATAGAGAAAAAAGAAGTCCCACTGGGGATCTTCATTGACTTACGTAAAGCTTTTGATACAGTTAACCATGACTTGCTCCACGTAAAATTGTCACACTATGGCATAAGAGGGCACTCCCTCAACTACCTCAAGTCATACCTCAGCAACAGAAGCCAATACGTGTATGCAAATGGGGCAAACTCTTCTGCACAACCAATTTACAGTTGGTGTCCCACAGGGAAGTGTCCTTGGCCCTCTTCTCTTTCTCCTATACATAAATGACCTACCAAATGCTTCGCAATTACTCAAACCCACACTATTTGCAGATGACACTACATACGTCTTCTCCCACCCGAGCCCAGTCACGCTAGCCAATACTGTAAATACCGAATTACAGAAAATATCTACCTGGATGAGGACTAACAAACTTACACTAAACATTGACAAAACCTACTTCATTCAGTTTGGTAACAGAGCTACAGATGTCCCTCTTAACATAATGATAAACGGATCACCTATCACAAAGCTAACAGAGGGAAAATTCTTAGGAATCCCCCTTGATAATAGACTCAAATTTCATACACATATACAACAAATTTCAAAAAAAAATTTTCCAAGATGTAGGATACTATCGAAGAACGGTTTTTGTTCCAATCAGCCTCCTGGCCCTATATCACTTCTTATTACCCCTATCCATATGGAATTTGTGCATGGGGCCCAAAACAAGAAACCCATCTCAGACCACAAATTACCCAAAAAAGGCTGCAGTTGAATGATAACAAATTTCATATAGGCAGCCACTCACCAATATTAAAAATAGACTAAATACTTCCCCATACAAAACATCCTACTTATTACTACCATTACATACATAAACACTTAACTCTGATTTTAACCCCTCCCCTAAAAACTCTCCTTCCCAACCCTCAACAGAACACATGACCAAAACCCAAAAGGCACAGATCCCCTTTTTGATTTTCCTCTTCCTCTCACACTATGAAAAAAACTCAATCCCAATAAAAGGCCCTAAAATCGGGAAATTCATTACCTGTAAATAAAAAGAAACACTACCTTTTTAAATAAATTAAGTCTCTTTCAAAGATCATTACTCACCCAAAACCAAATAAATACTTTAAAAACGAACCTTATAAATTGTTATCTTAAAGTTTTTACAATTATATCACTAAATGTTTAAACTAAAACCCAATTAACTTTATTATTTTTTAAATACACTACCTAAAAGAAAACTCCCTTCTACTGAATGTACAACAATGCATACAACCATATGACCTGTCTTTGTAATACTCACTTTTTGCTTTATGTAATCTGTTTTCATTAAAGTTTTTCACTGATTTCATCATTTCCTTAGGTAATCTTAAGTTAATTTTAAGCCAGCCGTAATGTATGCATGTAAATGGCTTTGGCTGCTGGGGTCTTAAATTTATTTTTTTTGTACCCTTTATGTGTGCTCAAATTTTAAATAAATAAATAAAAAAAATAAATAAATAAATTGAGTTCTACATGCAGTTTTTTCTCCCTTTTTTCCCTACAGTCCCCTTGTGGCTGAGGTAGCAGTGTCTGTTGTCAATCCCAAAATTTCTTTAGTTCTTTAGGCTGTTTCAGTTTTTTTTAGTCCCCCTTTAAAAACTGTATCCTGGGCCCTGTGCTTTATTTCACCTTTCCCCCCTTTCCTGCTTTCCCTGTCATCCCTCTTCATTCTCATGCTAATTCTTTTTAGTTTCTTTTTTTCCCCTTTATGTTCCCCCTTTTTTTGAGCTCTGTGCCCCAATCTTCCCTTTTCAGTTTCCTCCTCTGTCCCTTTGGTTTTTCTTTTTGCCCTCGGAAACCCATTTTTTTTTTTATCCTATTGCCTTAGAGTGGGAAACCTATGTAATTCTGTATGTTAGGTTTTAATGTGTATTCAGAGTTTTTGGGGGGGAGAGGTAGTGGAGGAACGTGGCTATGTGGGGGAGTAGTGGGGGGGGGGGAGTGGGAAGGAGGAGAAGAAAGGGGGTGAGGGGAGAGGGAGAGGGAAAGGAGGGGAGGGGGGAGGGGGAGGGTGAAAGAGGGGGGGGAGGGATCAGGTAAAGGTGCGAGTGCTGCGCAGTAGCTCCGATTGGTTGGATTTGCGCAGGTTACGTGTACTTGCTCTTTGAAGACCGTTTGCGCGCTCTCTAAAATTAAAGCAAAACCCCTCCATCGAGCAATTTTTACCAACCTTAAGGAAAAATTTGGGGTTGGCGAATTTGGAAATTCTGCGATTGACCGGGGAGAACAAGAAGATTCGTAGTAGTCCTCCTGTTTTGAGCCCTCGGTCAAAAAGGGGAAAACTGGTCAGTGGCTGGACAGGGGGAAAAAAAGTTGACATAAAGAAGACAATGGAAAGGAAAAACGATGAAGAAAAAAGAGATCCCGTGGAAACTTTGGGGAAAACGCATACATTCTCATGCCCCCGAAAAAGTGGTTATTTCGGGGAACGACACACGAAAGACTTTAAAGGGAAAGTAAGAAAATTGTGTTTTTGGGGGATACCCAAATTTAAATTTTGGGTGGGCTTCTGCTTGAAGGACAGGATTAGGAGACAGAGAGTTTGCTTTCCTGGGGCGGGGATGGGGATATTTTTTCCGTCTGGATGCATCATGAGGGTAAGGGGGAGCAACCATTATCGCTCAGTGGGGAGGCAACGATGTTGGCAGACGTAGGATGAGGACCTATTAGGGGTTAGGCAGCAATAAAAAATAATTAGAAGTAAGGGGGTGGGAACCCTCTCATATTGGTTTTTGCCAAGGAGGGGATTTGGGAAGTAAAAGGGTTGTCCAGGGCAATTGGTGTCAATTGCTGGGGGACAAATACTGTAAGGGAAAAATTGGGGTAACATTCTTTGACAACGGGACCCTTCTATGGCAAAAATGACATGTACAGGGATGGGGTTCATTATCTAGGGTGTGGGGGGGGAGCACGGGCAACTGAGTGGAGGGAGCATTAGGACTTTAAACTGGGAAATAGTTAGTGGTAGGGTTTTTTTGGCGGGAAAAACATTTGAAGCCCCTTAGGGGTATGGTTTTGGCAGGAAAAAGTGAATCCCGTGAAGAATTTTACGATTCTGGGGAACTAGAATAATAAGAACAATAGATTTGAAAAGCCAGGCCCTTGGGGTGATAAGGAGGGTAATGGGTTTAGTAGAAAAAAAGAAAGAGCGGGAAGGGGTAAGAGAAAGGAGAGTTTTCAATGTTTATTATGCTAATTGCCGTAGTGCAGGAAAAAGGGACGATTGAAAATTATTGCTAGTGTAGGAAACATTGAGTATTTGCCTTAACTGGGACGGGTTTAATTAAAAAAGTCGGGACTGCCTGGGAATGTCATATTCGGGGTTTTTAAATTGTTCCAAGAAGATAAATATTGGGAGGGGGGGTGGGTGCATTGTATGTCCGAGATCGCTTGAACTTTTGCATAAAAAGGGTTTTAAAGTCTGAATAACACATACAAGTCTGTTTTGGATAAAATTTTTTAAAGGGGGGCATAAAAAAAACAAATTTTTTAGGGTGATATCCCGTCCCCCTAACTTAGATGGGGCCCAAGGGAAACTACTATGGAGGAAATTGTTAAGGCCAAAAGGCACGAAAATTAGTAATTCTAGGAGATTTTAACTTTAGTCATGTTGATTGGAATTTCTTGACTGGGAATTTAGAACTTTGACTTCTTAGAATATTTCAGGATTGTTTTTTGAAGCGTTTGTGACAAAACCCTAAAAGGGGAAAAAACCTGCTTGACTTAGTTAGGCAAAAAATGAATCCCTTGTTAAAAATTTAGAAATTTCGAGGAACTGGGTGCTAGCGACCACAAATCAATTACTTTTAGATTGAATGAAGTACGATGTAGCGAAAATCAAACGTCCCAGTTTTCGCTTAGCAATTACGGGGGGCTTAGAGAACACTTATCATCTGTTACGGGGGGTAACGAAGGAACTATCAATATGACAGTTTTTGAACACTATATATGTGCTAAAAGAGCGTTTTCCCTTTAAAAGAAATTAATCAAATAGAAATGACCCAAAATGGATGAATAATAGGTCAAATATCTACTAGGGCATAAAAAGGAATTTATGGGCTATCAAAAGAGGTGAGGGTCATCTTATGAATCATATATTGACATTAGAAAGGGCATTTAAAAAGGGGGGTAAGAAAACTAAAAGGGAAAATGAAATTAAATTTGCTAGGGATTCTAAAAAAAAACCCAAAAAATTTTTTCCAGGGCAAGAACAAAATTTAAAATAAGAAGGTCCCCTTAAAAATAACTAATGGGCACCTTTCTGACAAGAGAATGAAATGTCTTTATTTTAAATAATTTTTTTTCTCTCATTTTTTCACAGGAAGACACTAACAATATTCCCGTAATTTAAATTTTTTCAGTGGGGTAGAAGAAGATAAATTGTAACATCACATCACTAGTGAATGGTTGTGAGGCAGTAGACAACTGAAGAAAAAAAGTCCCCCGGGGGCCTGATGAGGTTTTTTTTTTAAGGTTCTTAAGGAATGCAAAATGGAACCTTTTGAACCATTAACTAATATTTTTAATTTTCTCTTTAAACAGGTGTTGTTGATATGTGGAAGATGGCTAATGTAACTCCTATTTTTAAAACAGGGGGGCAAGTCGTTACCGTCAAATTACCCCCCCAATAACCTGACCTCAATTGTAGGAAATTACTAGAGTCAATTTAGCTGAGTTTATAAAAGCCATTCCCATAAGCAAGCTTTATTAATGATCTCAGCAGGGTTCACAAGAGGGCCGGTTTTTGTCTAACTAATTTATTAACTTTCTTCAGTAAAGCTTTTGAGGGGTTTGACCCCAATAAAATTTGATATTATTTACTTAGATTTTAAAGGGTTTTTTATAGAGTTTTCCCCACCATAGACTTTTTAAGAAAGGGCAGCCCAGGCATTTTGGGGGGGAAAAAACTCTCTGGCGAGTCATGGCCATGACAGGGAAACAAGAGTGTCCTTAAATGGGGGTTTAAAACCGAGGGGGACTGTAACAAGTGGGGGTTTTCCCCAGGGATCAGCTTGGGGCCCCTTGTTGTTTATAATATATATCAATGATCTTGATGAGGGGAAATTTTAGTGAATGAGCAAATTCGCCGATGACCAAAATAGGAGGATAATTATTCAAACGTAATTTAGGGGAAATTCAGGAGGATTTAAACAAACTCTATTCTTGGTCAGAAAATGGCAATGCAGTTCAAAGTAGATAAGTGCAAGGTTTTTGAAGCTGGGATGCCCCTAACCCTAGTACTTATTAAAATTAAAAGATGTAAACTTTGCCCTACAGATTTCGAAAAGGACTTGGGGGTTATTGTAGCACAACCTTAAACCAAGGAAAAGCAATGCCAAGCGACGGAATAAGCAAATAGATTACTGGGGGTTTATATCCCCAAAAAGTGTAACAACAGAATCCAGAGGTCATACTGCAGCTTTTTACATCATTAGTAAGGCCTCACCTTGATTTTGCAGCTCAGTTCTGGGCTCCGATTTCAAAATGGACATAAATTCGTTAGAAAACATTCAGCGTAGGAAGACTAAATTAATACATAGCACAGAAATCTTCCTTTAAGAAAGTTTAAGACTCTTAAGTTACTTTACTTGTTTAGAAAGAAAGAGGGAGACCTGCGAAATGTATAAGTGGAAGATATTTTTAATAAAGGGGGTATTAATAAGGGGTTTTTTAGGATTCTCTCCCCAAAAGAGAAACCCCAGTAATGGATTTAATTAGATAAGTTTAGATTTAAAAGGACATAGGAAAGTATTGGTTTGGAAATAGGGTATTGATGATGGGAAAAGTCTACCTAGTTGGGTTATTGAGGGTAGGATTTGGGTAAATTTTAAATCTAGTGGATAAGTACATATGGGAAGGTTGGATTTTAGTGGGCTTTAATCAGAGCTTATTTTTGGGTAGCATTGAAAATTGGGTTTGGGGAAATGTTTTTTTAGTGGGATGAATTGTAAAGGGCCTGCCAAAGGGGCCCGAGGCCTCCGCAGTGTTCCTCCTTTCTTTGTTCTTATGAGGAGATGTCGGTGGGGGGGGGAAGGTATTTAGTCTGGCAAAGTGTGTGTGTGTTGGGTGGTGTGTGTGTGTGTGTGTGTGTTTTTTGTGGTTGTTTGTTGTTTTGTGTGTGTTGTGTGGGGTTGTGTGTGGGGTGTGTGTGTGTGTGTGTTGTGTGTGTGTGTGTGGGGTGTGGTGCTATGTGTGTGTGTGAGTGTTGGTGTGTGTTGTGTTGGGGGTTTGGGTTTTGTGTGGTGTGTGGGTGGGGTGGTGTGTGTGTGTGTGTGCTGTTTTTTGGGGTGTGGGGTGTGTGTGTGGGGTGTGTGCATGGGTTTTGGTGGGTGGTGTGTGGTGTGTGTGGTGTGTGTTGTGTGGTTGGTGTGTGGTGTGTGTGGGGGGGTGTGGGTGTGTGTGTGGGTGTGCATCCTGTGTGTAGCATAATTTGTACACTCTGTGGTGTGTTGGTGTTGTGGTGTGTGTCAGGGGTCCTTGACTGGCCACAACTTTGTCACCGCCCCCCCCATCTCCTGGGGCTTGCCCCCCACCTACTTACAATGTTCCCCAAAAAAAGTTTTGTGGGTATGTGTGTATACGTGTCATTTCGTGTGTATTGGGGAGTATGAGGGGTAGAACTGTTAATACAACCAAAAATTCTGGGTTGTAAAAAGGGAAAAGCTACTGGGTATAAAGTTTCTATGTCTGCCCTTTTGTGTTTGTGGTTAGGGTGGGGGGTAGAGGGTGTGGTTTAATGACCGTTATCCCTTCTGTTCAAATGTCTTTCCTAAAAATGCTACTCTCTCCACTTATTGCCCTTTATTCTGGTTATTATCCTATTCCCTTTTTCAGGAGAGGGGGGCTTCAACTTCCAAAGTATTCTTACTACTAATAACTACTGAATAGCTTGCAGGAGTGAGTGACCAGTAAAACGAAATGAAAGGGCCAAAACAAGCCTACAACATGCAAAGCACACGATAGTGGTGATACTCGTGGCAAACGTCGTGACGTTGCCAGATGCTGATGCGAAGTCGTCTACGACCCTTTAAAATTCCTTTTTTTGAGATCCTTCACCCGGTTGATTATCCCACATGTGCTATCATCCCCGTTCCCAGCGATTTCCCTTTTCACTTAGTATATAACACTTCACTTTATGCACTTACTTTATATGTTAATGCACACAACTTTCGTGACGTCACTGTTTAAAGAGGCCTACGCTGCTCCCTTTCCCCTTTTATATATTTTATTTTTCCTTTCCCCTTTTGCTTTTAATTTTTTCACTTCACTGTTGGTGCCCCCATTTCACTTGTTAGCCAAACTCGAAAATTTCTTGAACAGCCCTTCCACACTCACTTTGATTTTTTATGTTTTAAAATCTTTTGGGGCAACCGCCTATAGCCCACAACGTTTTGGGGCTTTGAAATATTGATAATTTCAGCTTCCTCTCACTTTTTTTAAACTAAAACTTAGTTATCACTCGTATTATTGTTCACTGACGAGTCACACCACTGATTACTGTAGCATTTACTGCACACCTTAAAAAAGCACTGGGGATCTCGGACCTTGGCACCCACGTCGCACCCCACGGACCCACGCGCGCGTGTGTGCGTGTGTGCGTGTGTGTGCTGTGTTTGCTGTTGGTGTGTGGTGTGTTGTGTGTTATGTGTTGTGTTGTGTGAGGTATTCGCCTACTTATGTGTTGTGTGTGTGTGTGTACTCACCTAGTTGAGGTTGGGGGGGGGTGAGTCCGAGCTCCTGGTGTGTTTGTGTGTTTTGGTTGTGTTGTGTGTGTGTGTGTGTGTTTTGGGGGTGTGTATGTGTGTGTTGTTTTTTGTGTTGTGTATTGTGTTGTGTGTGTGTGCTTGTGTGGCATGTGCTTGGCATTGTGGTTTGTGTGTATGTATATTCGTGTGCTGTTTGTTTGTCATGTCGGTGGTCCCCACACTACAAGTTCGTCACTCCCTTAACTCACCTACACCTTTAAGTTATTAAATCTATTAAATGCTGTTTCATCAGTTTCTATAGCTCAGAGTGAGTGACCATTAGTTTTTTCCCCGCATGCAGAGACTGGTGCTATTTCAAACCCCAAAAATAGGGAAAAAATTACTTCGTCTGGGAGAGAAGTGGTGCCTCGTAGTTCTTCGGTTTTTCCCGCTGAGGGAGTGTTTTCTCTCTCAGCATGGAGTTGTTCTTGTCTTATTATAAAAATTATATATTTTATAAATTTTTATAATATATATTTTAAATTTTTTTTAAAAAAAAATATATATATAAATTAAATTAAAATATTAAAAATTTTTTTTATTATCACCTGGCCGATTCCCCCCAAGGAGGGTGGCCCCAAAAAGAAAAATTTACCACATTCCTCCCCATGCTTGCCAGAAGGGTGCTTTTTCACTACAGTTTTTAAACTCAACATAGCACCCCCCCTTCAGAGTGCAGGGACTGTACTTTCCCCTCTCCCGGGCTCAGTCCGGCCTGCCGGTTTTCCCTGAATCCCCTTTAAAATGTTACTTGCTCACACTCCCCAACCCGCACGTCAAGTATTAAAAACCATTTGTCCCATTCACTCCCATCAAACCGCTCACGCAGCCTGCGGAAAATCCAACCCCTCGCACACAAAACCCCTTTACCCCCTCCCTCCAACCCTTCCTAGGCCGACCCCCACCCCGCCTTCCTTCCACTACAGACGATACACTCTTGAAGTATCTGTTTCGCTCCATTCTCTCTAATGTCCGAACCCCCTCAACAACCCTTCTCAGCCCCGGAAACAGTTTTGGTAATCCCCCCCACCTCCTCCTAAATTCCAAACACGAATTCTCGCATTATATTCCACCAAACATTCCCTCAAATTACATCTCCCCTGCCTCCAGCCTTTTCCCCCGCTGCAACATTCTCCCCCCGCTTCAACCCCCATAAAGAGCGTGGTAAAAAATATACTCTCAACATTCCCCCCCTTTTCCTCCAAAGGCAAAATTCTTTGTCTCCACAACTCTAATGCACCACTCATCTTTTTCCCTCATAATTCTTTGTTCACCTCATCTTTCATAGCCCATCGTGACACGTCCCTCCCCAAATATTGAAAACATTTACCTCCTCCATACCCTCCCTCCAACTGATATCCAATCTTTTATCACCTAATCTTTTTTTACCTCATAACCCTTTCCTTTCCTGTATTAACCCCCAATTTTTTTCTTTTTCACACCCACCCAAAATTCCCCTCCCCCAATCTCTGCAGCTTCTCTTCGAATCTCCCAAGAGCACAGTGTCATCAGCAAAAGCAGCTGGCAACTCCCACTTTGTGTGTGATTCTTTATCTTTTAACTCCACGCCTCTTGCCAAGACCCTCGCATTTACTTCTCTTACAACCCCATCTATAAATATATTAAACAACCACGGTGACATCACACATCCTTGTCTAAGGCCTATTTTTACTGGGAAAAAATTTCCCTCTTTCCTACATACTCTAACTTGAGCCTCACTATCCTCGTAAAAACTCTTCACTGCTTTCAGTAACCTACCTCCTACACCATACACTTGCAACATCTGCCACATTGCCCCCCTATCCACCCTGTCATACGCCTTTTCCAAATCCATAAATGCCACAAAGACCTCTTTAGCCTTATCTAAATACTGTTCACTTATATGTTTCACTGTAAACACCTGGTCCACACACCCCCTACCTTTTCCCTAAAGCCTCCTTGTTCATCTGCTATCCTATTCTCCGTCTTACTCTTAATTCTTTCAATTATAACTCTACCATACACTTTACCAGGTATACTCAACAGACTTATCCCCCTATAATTTTTGCACTCTCTTTTATCCCTTTGCCTTTATACAAAGGAACTATGCATGCTCTCTGCCAATCCCTAGGTACCTTACCCTCTTCCATACATTTATTAAATAATTGCACCAACCACTCCAAAACTATATCCCCACCTGCTTTTAACATTTCTATCTTTATCCCATCAATCCCGGCTGCCTTACCCCCTTTCATTTTACCTACTGCCTCACGAACTTCCCCCACACTCACAACTGGCTCTTCCTCACTCCTACAAGATTGTTATTCCTCCTTGCCCTATACACGAAATCACAGCTTCCCTATCTTCATCAACATTTAACAATTCCTCAAAATATTCCCTCCATCTTCCCAATACCTCTAACTCTCCATTTAATAACTCTCCTCTCCTATTTTTAACTGACAAATCCATTTGTTCTCTAGGCTTTCTTAACTTGTTAATCTCACTCCAAAACTTTTTCTTATTTTCAACAAAATTTGTTGATAACATCTCACCCACTCTCTCATTTGCTCTCTTTTTACATTGCTTTACCACTCTCTTAACCTCTCTCTTTTTCTCCATATACTCTTCCCTCCTTGCATCACTTCTACTTTGTAAAAACTTCTCATATGCTAACTTTTTCTCCCTTACTACTCTCTTTACATCATCATTCCACCAATCACTCCTCTTCCCTCCTGCACCCACTTTCCTGTAACCACAAACTTCTGCTGAACACTCTAACACTACATTTTTAAACCTACCCATACCTCTTCGACCCCATTGCCTATGCTCTCATTAGCCCATCTATCCTCCAATAGCTGTTTATATCTTACCCTAACTGCCTCCTCTTTTAGTTTATAAACCTTCACCTCTCTTTTCCCTGATGCTTCTATTCTCCTTGTATCCCATCTACCTTTTACTCTCAGTGTAGCTACAACTAGAAAGTGATCTGATATATCTGTGGCCCCTCTATAAACATGTACATCCTGAAGTCTACTCAACAGTCTTTTATCTACCAATACATAATCCAACAAACTACTGTCATTTCGCCCTACATCATATCGTGTATACTTATTTATCCTCTTTTTCTTAAAATATGTATTACCTATAACTAAACCCCCTTTCTATACAAAGTTCAATCAAAGGGCTCCCATTATCATTTACACCTGGCACCCCAAACTTACCTACCACACCCTCTCTAAAAGTTTTCTCCTACTTTAGCATTCAGGTCCCCTACCCACAATTACTCTCTCACTTGGTTCAAAGGCTCCTATACATTCACTTAACATCTCCCAAAATCTCTCTCTCTCCTCTGCATTCCTCTCTTCTCCAGGTGCATACACGCTTATTATGACCCACTTCTTTGCATCCAACCTTTACTTTAATCCACATAATTCTTGAATTTACACATTCATATTCTCTTTTCTCCTTCCATAACTGATCATTTAACATTACTGCTACCCCTTCCTTTGCTCTAACTCTCTCAGATACTCCAGATTTAATCCCATTTATTTCCCCCCACTGAAATTCTCCTACCCCCTTCAGCTTTGTTTCGCTTAGAGCCAGGACATTTCCAACTTCTTTTCATTCATAACATCAGCAATCATCTGTTTCTTGTCATCCGCACTACATCCACGCACATTTAAGCATCCCAATTTTATAAAGTTTTTCTTCTTCTCTTTTTTAGTAAATGTATACAGGAGAAGGGGTTACTAGCCCATTGCTCCCAGCATTTAGTCGCCTCATACGGACACGCATGGCTAACGGAGGAAAGATTCTTTTCCACTTCCCCATGGACAATAGAAGAAATAAAAAAGAACAAGAGCTATTTAGAAAAAGGAGAAAAACCTAGATGTATGTATATATATATATATGCATGTGTGTGTCTGTGAAGTGTGACCAAAAGTGTAAGTAGGAGTAGCAAGATATCCCTGTTATCTAGCGTGTTTATGAGACAGAAAAAG
>NC_069458.1:13187189-13203495 GCF_026875155.1 Cherax quadricarinatus | reverse complement strand
ACCCTTAATATTAATTTATCAGTTGATAAATCAGAAAATTTTTCAAAGTTACAAAAGTCTTTTGCAATTTCAACATTATTAAGTTTTTTGAAGTTGCAAAACTTAGGCCAAAACCTAGAGCAGCAGTTGTATTTTCATCTAATATTTCATCTGATAAGTTAATTACAAAATTGTTATTAGCATGCTTTGTCCAATCAATATTTTCAAGTAAAATGTCTAATTTTCTTTGTAGTTTGTTTTTGAGTTCATTGCAAATTCTTCTGAGTTTATTATAGCAATGATTCAATATACTATGTTTCCATTTTGATGGAATGGCCTGATTAAAAGAGTATTTTTTGTTTCTCAATATTTTGAATGCTTCCTTCTCCTGTATTTTAGTTATTTCAATATGTTTCTGAAGAATAATTCTCATAAAAATCATCGAAAGGACGATCTCTCATGTCAAGGAGTCTATTGGGAAAAAGGGGACTTGGGCAGAACTTGTTCATTAAAAAAAAATAAAAATTAACTCGAATGTTTTAACTTGTGTGACTTGATCAGTGCAGAAGAAACCTGGGAAACAAAAGAAATATGATTAGGAAAGCTTATCTAGAACATTCTAAAGAGTCGTGTGGTATCCATTAATGTAAGAAGATCACAGTAAACAGGTGATTTCAGAATATGAAAAACAACCACTCTGAAAGAATGGAGAAATTCCAAGCTCTTTCGTGACTACTCACATTATTAAAGAACAATAAAAGTAATGCATCAAAGGAAGGCATGTAGAGGGTCTAGACCACACCTCACTATCACATCCCACATTTTGCCTGACGGAAAAATTTCTAACTTTAATGTTAAAAACAACATAGATTTAGTTGATAAATTAAGCTCATTGACGGACTTAAATGATTTTCACATGATTAGTTTTAGTGTTACTTCCTTGTTTACGAAAGTTCCTGTTGATGATTTATTAAGTTTCTTATCTGAAGAACTCGTTAATTATGATTTACAAATGCCAGTTCCTATTATCATTAAACTTATTAAACTTTGCATTGTTGATGAAAAATTTTAATTTAATGATAGGTTTTACACTCAGAAGTTTGGAATGGCAATGGGAAATCCTCTTTCACCTGTTCTTAGTAACCTATGCATGGAAATTTTTGAAACAAGGCTGCTTAACACAATAAATGGTTCGGATATGTTGATGACATATTGTGTCTTACGCCCAAGAATGAAGATATCATCCATTTCCTTGGTAAATTAAATAGCTTAGCCCAATCTATAAACTTTACTTTTGAGTTTGAGGAAACTAACTCATTGTCTTTTCTAGATGTTTTAAATATTAAGGGTAATAATGAATTGAAATTTAAAATTTACAGAAAACCTACAAATAACTGTTCCTATGTCCACTATTACTCTCCACATCAAGATAGAGTTAAACCGAGTGTTTTCTCATCTATGTTTTTGAGAGCTTTACGTATTTGCAGTCCTGAGTTCATAGATGAGGAAATATCAAAAAATTATGAAATAGGTAATGATTTGATATACACAAGAAACGTAATTGATAAATCTTTTAAAACCGCTAGAAATATTTTTACTAACCAAAAAGGGGCAACCAGCCTTATTCAACTAAAAATATGTTGGTTTTTCCTTACCATGAAAACTTGGTTGATATGCCTTCTCTTCTTAAGACTTTTAATATCAAAATTGTATTCAAAGATCTTGATACAGTAAAAAACTTTGGATAAAGAATTCCCCCAACATAAATATAGCATTAGAACTGGAGAAGATTCCAATGCTCTATTTATTCATGTCAGAGATTTTAACCATCCAATTGATTTTGAAAAAGTTGAGAAAGTTGCATCAAGCAAGTCCTTGGTCGACAGGAATATAATTGAATGTTGTTTCTTAAAAAGCAGTTTTGAGAATAATATGAATATTTCTTTTGGTTTTTATAATTTAGAGACATTTATAATTAACAGAATTTGGGAAGAATTTAATAATACATTTGAGAAATAATCAATTTTAAAATTCTTAATTATAGGGTAGAATAGTTTGTCCATGGGTCGTGTGGAGGACCTGCCTAGTGGCACCAGCGGGCCTGCTGCAGTGTTCCCTTTCTCATGAGTCGCGCGTCAGCTGTTGCTTTGTTGTGGGATGTGATAGTGAGGTGTTGTCTACACCCTTTATATGCCTACCTTTGATGCATTACTTTTATTGTTCCTTGATAATATTAGTAGTCACGAAAGCGCTTGGAATTTCTCTATTCTTTCACAGTGGTTGTTTTGCATAGTCTGAAATCACCTGTTTACTGTGATCTTATTGCATGTATATATATATATATATATATATATATATATATATATATATTTATATATATATATATATATATATATATATATATATATATATATATATATATATATATATATGTCGTGCCGAATATGTAAAACTGGTCAATTACCAAGAACTCATTTAAAATTAAATTCTTTCTAAAATTTTCTTTTATACGTTTAAAGATATATTTTTTTCATTAATGTTATTGTAAAAAATTTTAATTTTGCACCAAAAGAATCTTAGAAAACTTACCTAACCTTACTATAACAAGAACAATTTTTTTTAGCCTAACCCAACTACATATTTTTTAGATTTGTTTCCAATAATTTAATACTAAACAAATACAGTGAAATATATTTTTTTCGTTAGGTTCAGAATGATTTTGGCAAAATTATTGCATACACAAATTTTCACTTGTCCTAAATGGCAAGATGAGCGTTGCTATTTAAGCCAAGATCGCAAGTTCTGCGTATTCGGCACGACATATATAATATATATATATATTATAATATATATATATATTATATATTATATATATATATTATATATATATATAATATATATATAATATATATTATACATTATATATATATATAATATATATATATATATATATATATGTATATGTATATATATATAAATATATATTATATTTATATATATATTATATATATAAATATATTTATATATATATATATATATATATATATATATATATATTATATATATATATATATATATATATATATATATATATATATATGTCGTGCTGAATATGTAAAACTGGTCAACTAGCAAGAACTCATTTAAAATTAAGTCCTTACTAAAATTTTCTCTTGTACGTTTAAAGATATATATTTTTCATTAATATTGATGTAAAAATTTATAATTTTGCACCAAAAGAATCTTAGAAAACTTACCTAACCTTATTATAAGAAGAACAATTTATTTAAGCCTATCTCAACTAAATACATTTTAGATTTGTTTACAGTAATTTAATACTGAACAAACAATGAAATATATTTTTCTCGTTAGGTTCAGAATGATCTTGGCGAAATTATTGCATACACAAATTTTCGCTTGTCCTATATGGCAAGATGAGCATTGCTATTTAAGCCAAGATCGCAAGTTCTGCCTATTCGGCACGACATATATTATATATATATATATATATATATATTATATATAAATATATATATATATATATATTTATATATATATATTATATTATATATATTATAATATGCAATAACTTCACAGCAAACAGATGATTTTAAAATATGCAAAACAACCACTGTGAAAGTGTAGTGAAATTTCAAGCGTTTTCGCGACTACTCACATTGTCAAGGAACTATGAAACTAATACTTCAAAGGAAGGCAATTAAAGGACGAAGACCCCACCTCACAGTCAACTTCTACAACAAAGAAACACCTGACGCGCGACAATACCGGACTCATAAGAAAAAAGGAACACTGCAGTAGGTCCGCTGGTCCAGCTAGACAGGACCATTTCCTTGGCAAATTAAATAGCTTAGCCCATTCTATAAACTTTACTGTTGAGTTTGAGGAAAATAACTCATTGCCTTTTCAAGATGTTTTACTTATTAAGAGTAATAATGAATTCAAATTTAAAATTTACAGAAAACCTACAAATAACTGTTCCTTTGTACACTATTATTCTTCCCATCAAGATAGAGTTAAACTGTCTGTTTTCTCATCAATGTTTCTGAGAGCTTTACTTATTTGTAGTCCAGAGTTCATAGATGAAGAAATATCCATAATTTATTAAATAGCCAATGATCTGAAATACCCGAGAAATGTAATTGATAAATCATTTAAAGTTGCTAGAAATACTTTTTACAACCCAAAAAGGGACAACCAACCTTATTCAACTAAAAATATGTTGGTTCTCCCTTACCATGAAAACTTGGTTGATATGCCTTCTCTTCTTAAGACTTTTAATATTAAAGTTGTATTTAAAAATCTTTTTACAGTAAAAAAGCTTTTGATAAAGAATTCCCCCCAAAATGAACATAAGACATTAAGAAAGCAGGAACACTGCAGCAGGCCTGTTGGCCCATTCTAGGCAGGTCCTTTACAATCCATCCCACTAACAAAACATTTGCCCAACCCAATTTTCAATGCTCCCCAAGAAATAAGGTCTGATAACTCTTTCCACTCATTTGCAAGTCCCACTCAAATCCAACCCCTCCCACTCTATATTTATCCAACCTAAATTTGAAGCAACCTAAAGTCCTAGCCTCAATAACCCAACAAGGTAGACTGTTCCACTCATCAACTACCCTATTTCCTAACCAATACTTTCCTATGTCCTTTCTAAATCTAAACTTGTCTAATTTAAATCCATTACTGCGGGTTCTCTCTTGGAGAGATATCCTCAAGACCTTATTAAAACCCCTTTATTAATACCTATCTTCCCTTATACACTTCGATCAGTTCCCCTCATTTTCGTCTAAAAAGTATATTTTGTTTAAGATCTTCAATCTTCTTCTAAGAAAGTTTTTTATGCTAGTTTAAATTTTAGTCATTTACAAAAATTTTTTCTAACGAATTATTCCATTCTGTAATATGGGGGAAACCCGAATGGCTGCATAATCTAGGTGAGGGCCCTTTTAATGATGTATAAACTGCAGTAAACCTCTGGGGCTTCTGTTTCTTGCCTTCTTTATTAAATCCAAAAAAATCTATTTGCCCATTTGTACGTTTGGACTGCTTCTTGGTTTAAGGTTATGCCACTAAACCCGAAGTCCTTTTCACAATCTGTCTGGGCTATGTTCTACATTATTTAACTTAAAGTCTAGGGTTATGGAATTTTCGGCTTAAAAACCCTTTCTTTATCTACATGGTGAGTGTCTTTCCTTTTTGGGAAAACCCGTTTGGTGCTCTTGAGTGGTGACCTTACTTTGGTGTGACCTTACTTAACTCTTGAAGAAGTGTCTTTTTTGCTCCCGGGACTGAACCAAAAGCCCTCCATCGAGCAACTTTTTCCAGCAAAATTTAAGGAAAAATTGAGGGCAGCGAAGATGGAGTACGGCGATTGACCGAGGAAAACAAGAGGTTCGTAGTAGTCCTCCTGTTTCTACCTCGGTCAAGAAGGGGTCGTGGTCATGGGTGGACAGCGGGGGCGACGAAATTGACGATCAAAAAGACAAAGGGGAAAACCCGAAACGATGAAGAGAAAGAGACTGCTGGAAACTCCCGTGGAAACCCCAACCATTTCGGGGTACCCGACGAAGTGAGTCTATCTGGGGTCGTCACGACGAACGACCCCAAAAGGAAGGTAAGAATATTGTTGTTGTTGGGGATACCCAGGTTAGATACATGGATAGGGCATTCTGCTTGAAGGACAGGAGTAGGAGACAAAGGGTATGCTTTCCGGGGGCTGGGATGGAGGACATTGTTAGCCGGCTTGACAACTCATGAACGGTTTAATGGGATCAATCCTATTATTTGCCTCAGTGTGGAGGCAATGATGTAGGCAAGCGTAGAAGTGAGGATTTAGTTAGAAAGTTCAGGGACAGCTATAGACATGATTAGGAAAAAGGGGGGGGGGGGCCCCCTGTTATATGTGGCATTTTCCCAAAGAAGAGGTTTTGGGAAAGGGAATGGTTGTCCAGAGCAATTGGTATTAATTGTTGGCTGGATAAAACACTGTAAGGATAATGCAGTACCATTCATTGACAACTGGGAAAACTTCTAGGGCCAAAAAGAATGTATGCCAGGGAGGGGGTTCACTTATCCAGGGGGGTGTGGGTTTTCTTGCTAACCCGTTGGGGGGGGTTTTTGGACTTTAAACTAGGATGGGTTAGAGGTAGGGGTTTAGAAATGTTTAATAATGATTTGGGAAAATTTTGGTTTATCTTGATATTAAGAATCTTAATGTAACTGTCATGGAGTAATTGGCTAATGAAATTTTCGAAATTGTGTAAAACAAAGTGAATGGGAAAAAATTTTGGCGAAGAAAAAACATATGATTATTTTATGCTAACAGTCGAAGTGAAGAAAAAAAATTAATGCTATTTTGGTGATGGCGGGGAACCCTTTTGATATCTTGCATTACTGAAACGTGGTATGATTTAAAGAGTCGGATATGACGCTGAGGAATATTCGGGGATTTAAGTTGTTCAATGTGGTAGAGTAAGGGGAAGGGGGGGGAGGAGTTGCTTGTATGTTCGAGAAAATATTAATTGTTGCATAAAAAAAGGGTATAAAAATAGATGGAGAGTAACAGAGTTGTTGGGTTAAGTTCGTGGAGGTCAAGAAAAACTAATTCTAGGTGTAATATCCCGCCTCCGGGTTTTGGATCACGATGAGGGAGACTTTTTTGGGGACGAAATTTTAGGGTTTCGTACACTAATTTGTCATGTAGGGACTTTAATTTACCCAAATTGACGGAACTCTTTGACAGGTAATCTGAGCCCAGTGACTTCTGGAAACAGTTCAGGATGTTTTCTGAAACAGAGTGAAAACTAAACCCCCCCCGGGGTAAAAATTTGCTAGCCCCAGTTTTGTCAAAAAAGGAAACACTCCTAAATTTCTGGAGATCACTAAAGAGTTTGGGCGCAAGTGACACAAATCCATCACCTTTAGCTTTAAATTTGGGGAATGCAAGAAAATGTATATGTAAAAACCCCGATTTTCGTTCTGCCGATTATAATGGATTGGGGGAAACATCTGTCAAAATCTTGTTGGGGTTATCTAGCAATGATTTATGACGTAATCTACTTATAAAAATTAAAGGGATTTTTTTTATGTTTTTTTTTCTTAATAATGTAACAGTGCCCGAGAAAATTTACATTCCCCGAAAAAATTAGGTCTAATAAAAACGCCCCCAAAAGGTTAAAACAGGGGCTAAAGCATCATTGGGGGAAAAAAGGGGAATTTATAGGGCATCAGAAGGGAGGGGTTTAAAACCTTTACTGCCAATATGTTCGTTTAAAAAGAGAAGTAAAAAAGCGATAGAAAGGCTAAACTGACTATGAAATTAGAGTTGCTAATGAACAAAGAAAATTTCCAAAGGGGTTCTTTCAAGTGTTAGGACGAGGTAAGGAAAAAGTAGGACCTCTGAAAAGGGGAAAGGACAGTGACGGTAATGAACTGGAAATGTGTTCCCTTTTTTAATGACTATTTTTTTTTCAGTTTTTACAAAGGAAATGTAAATGAATTCCCCTAATTAACAATTATTTAGTTTTTGATGAATTCAAGTTAAATAATATTTTGGCACGGGGACATGGTTATTAAAAAAGATAGACAAACTGAAACAAAAATAATCCCCGGGACCGATGAGTTTTTTTCAAGGGTACTAAGGAATGCAAGAGAGTTAGTCAGCCATTAACGAGTGTATTCAATGCGTCCTCCTTACCAGTGTTGTGCCCGAGATGTGGAAAATGGCTAATTGGTTCCTATATTCAAAAAGGGGATAAGTCCTCCTTCAAATTACCGTCCCAAAAGCCTGCATCTAAGTGGGCAAGTTATTTGAATCATTTTTAGCTGAATTATCGAAGTCACCTTGAAGAGCATAAATTGAAAAAATGAGTTTAGCATGGATTTTACAGAGGTGTTCCTGCCCGACAAACTTTCTGACGTTCTTCAAGAACTTTGAGGCAGTTTTAAGTGATAAAGGAAAAGATATTGTTTATTTGGATTTTAGTAAAGCCTTCGACGAGTACCTCACAAGAGACCTTTAAAAAAAATGGCAGCCAGGTATAGGGTAAATTTAGCATGGATTGAGGCATGGGTTACCAATAGAAAAAGGGGGTTACCCTTATGGAGTGAAAACTGAATGGGGTTTCACTGTGGCGTTCCACAAGGATCAGTTTTAGGCCCTCTCTTGTTCATAATTTACATTAATGACCTTGATGAAGGGATTACTAGTGACATGAGTAAGTTTGCTGATGATACAAAGATAGGCCGTATAATTCACTCTGAGGAGGATATCAATGAACTCCAGGACGATTTGAACAAATTAATGTCTTGGTCTGAGAAATGGCAGATGAAGTTTAATGTGGATAAGTGTAAGGTACTTGCCCTTGGTAATGAAAATAACCCTCGAAGCTATAATCTAGGTGAAGTAGAGCTTGGTCATACAGAATGTGAAAAAGACTTGGGAGTCGTGGTAAGCAGAAATCTAAAGCAAGACAGCAGTGCCTCAGTGTGCGCAAACAAGGCCAACAGATTACTTGGATTTATCTCAAGAAGTATAAGTAACAGAAGTCCAAAAGTTATTTTACAGCTCTATACATCACTAGTGACGCCTCATTTAGATTATGCTGCTCAGTTTTGGTCCCCTTACTACAGGATGGACATAGACTCATTAGAGAACATACAGAGAAGAATGACTAAAATGATTTACTGTGTAAGGAACCTCCCGTATGAAGATAGAATTAAAGCTTAAATCTCCACTCTCTGGAGAGGCGTAGAATGAGGGGAGATATCATTGAAGTGTATAAGTGGATGACGGCATAAACAAGGGAGACATTAATAAAGTACTGAGGGTGTCGAACCAGGTAAGAACCAGGAATAATGGATTTAAGTTGGATAAATTTAGATTTAGAAAGGACATAGGTAAGTACTGGTTTTCTAACAGAGTTGTAGATGCGTGGAACAGTCTTCCCAGTGGGGTGATAGAGGCTAGGACCTTGGGTAGCTTTAAGAAGAGACTGGACAAATATATGAGTGGGAGGGGCTGGGTTTGATTGGTGTTGGGGGGTGCGGGAGTTGTTTCTTGAGTAGCTTTAGGTAGATGTCGTTTTGATAAGGACCTGCCTCGTATGGGCCAGTAGGCCTTCTGCAGTGTTCCTACATTCTTATGTTCTTATGTTTAGGTAGATGTCGTTTTGATAAGGACCTGCCTCGTATGGGCCAGTAGGCCTTCTGCAGTGTTCCTACATTCTTATGTTATGTTCTTATGTTCTTACATTGAACTGCATCTGCCACTTTGCTGACCAGGTATTGAGTTTGTCTAAATCCTCCTGAAGTTCCCTGTTATCTACGTTTGAATCAATTATCGTACCTATCTTTGTGTCATCGGCGAATTTGCTCATTTCACTAGTAATTCCCTCATCAAGATCATTGATATATATTATGAACAACAACGGGCTCAAGACTGATCCCTGTGGAACGCCACTTGTTACAGATCCCCACTCGGATTTAACCTCATTTATGGACACTCTCTGCTTCCTATCTGTGAGCCATGATTCGATCCACGAGAGCACCCTTCCCCCAATGCCATGAGCTGCTACTTTCTTCAACAGTCTTTGGTTCGGAACTCTATCAAAAGCCTTACTAAAATCTAAGTTAATAATAACAAATTCTTTATCGTGATCAACAGCCTCAAAAGCTTTACTGAAGAAAATTAATAAATTAGTTAGACAAGAACGGCCTCTCGTGAATCCGTGGTGAGTATCATTAATCAGGCTATGCTTATTGAGATGGCTTCTTATAATCTCAGCTATAATTGACTCTAGTAATTTGCCTACAATTGAGGTCAGGCTTATTGGGCGGTAATTTGAAGGTAACGACTTGCCATCTTCCACATATCAGACACTCTACCTGTTTGAAGAGATAAATTAAAAATATTAGTTAATGGTTCACAGAGTTTCATTTTGCATTTCTTAAGAACCCTCGAAAAAAGCTCATCAGGACCCGGTGACTTATTTTGCTTCAGTCGGTCTATTTGTTTCATATCCATTTCACTAGTGACTGTGATGTTACATAGTTTATCTTCTTCAGGCCCACTATAAAAATTAATTACTGGAATATTGTTAGTGTCTTTCTGTGTAAAAACTGAGAGAAAATAATTATTTAAAATCGAGCACATTTCTTTCTCTTTGTCAATAAGATGCCCATAGTTATTTTTAAGGGGACCTGTCTTATCTCTAACCTTTGTTCTATAGACCTGGAAAAAACTTTTTGGGTTAGTTTTAGAATCCCTAGCAACTTTAATTTCATAGTCCCTTTTAGCTTTTGTTATCCCCTTTTCAACGTCCTTCTTAATGTCAATATACTGATTCATAAGATGACCCTCACCCCCATTGATACGCCTATAAATTTCTTTCTTATGCCTTAGTAGATATTTCAGCCTATTATTCGTCCATTTTGGGTCATTTCTATTTGATGTAATTTGATCTAATTTCTTAATCACTTTATACAAGTGTAGCTAGGAGGACTCCGGCCCAGCAACCACCCCTATCACCACCGCTCAAAGCCACACCACAACAATAACAACAATAACAACAAATAACAACAAAGATGGCTGCCACCTGCCCATCCAACCCTCTCTTCCCCGGATTCAACCTACCAAGTAGTCTCTCAGGTATGGCCAACGATCCAGATATCCTAAAGTCATGCATCTCCACCTTAGTTATTGAAAATATGACTCTTCGAGAGACACTAACAAAACAAGACACCAGGATGACACAACTCGAGAACAAAATCCTCAGTCTTGAACAAAAGTTATCAACACCAGGAATGACTAACTATGGCAAGGACATCAAACAGTCTTAGATTGCATGCGACAAATAATATCTTTATACAAAGTTGAAGAAGCAGTAAAAGACTGAGTAAGAACATTAATAACAGTTCAGTGACTATTTTGTCTCAAGAAAATAAAACTGATCAAGATAAATAATCGGACGCAGATAACAGTCCATTTTTCCAGTGATATGAGCCAACGAACGTAAAGAATTACTCTCCAGATCATAAAGGACCAAACAAGTGTTATTGTACCAGAGTCAGAAATAAAGGAAGCAGGTTACTAGGTCCCATGGTAGAAAAAGTGTTATACTTAGATTCACTCACAGACGGGAAAAAGACTTAATTATTGCATCTATTAAAGTAAAGAAAGAGGTATACATAACGAGTGTCTTACCAAAAAACGTCAGAAACTCCTGTATAGAGTCAGCAAAAACTTAAGCGGGAGAATAATGACACAATACACCAATGCTTCACCGGGATGGGAAATTCTAGTTAGGAAACGAAACGTAGGTTACTGTACACAATCACGAACGAGAATGATCTATCACGATTTCTCAGGGATACTAATTTACAGAGAATAACTAAACAATGTCCAACTTAAAGCCTACGTAGTTTTGTGTATGTTTGCTCATTATTGTTCAAATTTCATTGGCAATCTTTAGTAATTAATAATCAATACCTCATTTTTGGTTTTACTAGTAAGCATAAGTCACCTTATGTAATTTTCATATTTACTATTGTTTGCTTAAATATTAGCTGAATTGATACTTTCTCTGTCCATATTACTACCTCATATTTTTTTTAAATACTATTAATTGATATTACTTACAAAAATTAATAATTAATTACCATTTTTACTATCAGTACATTTTACTCTTAACATTTCTGACATCATTTAATAACCATTACTTGTCTAATTACCATAACCTGTTTTAATACCACATTTACTATCTTAGAGTACACTTAAATACCTTGTACTGCAAAAACTCTGTATAACTACCAGTGCAATAATGAATCCAAATAACTGTTCTTAAAATTTAATACTTGAAATAAACATTACTTTTTCACTTTTTTTTTCTAATTAATCTTTTTTTTTTTGTAATCATTATTACTTACTAAAATTTTATTAAACACCATATTTACTACCAGTCAATTTTACTTTTGTACATTAATCACTATTTTGTACTTTTCATAACATTTTGTTGCCAAATTTTCAAGTTTGTATATTCAACTCCAACCTTTATTTTATTCTCTGTACCTGTGTATCTGTGTACCTGTGTACCTGTGTACCTGTGTACCTGTCTACCATCTTACCAAGCCATTGCCATTGTTATTTTTTACTTATTATTCTTTAGGTACTTTAATTTGTGGATTTTATTTTGTCAATTTAAATCTAGTTATACTCTTGATCTTGTTAACAACCTATATCAGACCCTAGTGCAATTGCAAGTACCATTTTAATTTGTAATTTTATATTATAAGTTTATACCTAGTTGTACTTTAGCTCATTCTAGCTCAATAGTTAGACAACCTAAATAACTTTAGTTGTTCTTTAGCTCTTCTAGCTCAATACTTAGACAAAACCTAAACTAACTATACCTAGTTGTTCTTTAGCTCATTCTAGCTCAATATATAGACAACAATAAATTCATTATATTAGACCTTAGTGCAATTACAAGAGTGAGTCTGGTGCCACTTGTAATTTGTTTTTTTTTATAGTATTAGTTTATACCTAGTTGTACTTTAGCTCATTCTAGCACAACACATAGACAATATCAATTTTATTATGTTTATTAGTGACTATACTCTATATGACCAAAGTGCTTTAGCGGTATACTTATCCAAACCTCCCACCACTACAGAAATCAATATTAGAACTCATCACATAATACAGGATATAAACAACCACTATTTAAACCTAAAAGATGAATGATCACGTTGACCCTGATCTAAACCTCCATAATCTAACACAAAATCAAAACTTATTGGAAAGTAACTGCCTTTATTACACAGCATCACAAGCCATCACTATCCTGAACACTGCTCCAAGTCTATCAGTTCTTAACTACAACATCAGGTCCTTAAGCAAACACTATGATAACCTCCTGGCACTCCATGAGTCACTAAAGACACCCTTCTGCATTATTCTTACTGAGACCTGGCTTAAACAGGACACAGTTGATATCTACCCATTACCAGGATACACAGCAATCCACAACTGCAGACCATATCAAGTTGGGGGTGGTACTGCAATCTATTACTCTAACCATCTATCTTGTATTAGCACTAATTGCTTTAGTGATGAATATAGGGAATACATTTTTGCCAATTTTACTGTAAAAAACCTCAAGACGCCTATAACAATCGGTGCCATATACCGGATACCCCACACAAACATCCCAAATTTCGGTGAGAATCTAAAGTCACTAATAACAAACAGACAAATGAACAAGCACCACCTTCTCTTAGCTAGAGACTTCGGTATCAGCCTTGGCCTACCAGATAATCAGACTGTAACTGATTTCATCAACAATATGAACAACGCACTTCTCATACCAACAATAACTAAACCAACCAGGCTGACTGAGACAAGTGCAACCATAACAGACCACATATGGACCAATATACTAGCCCCCTTAAATCAGGGATAATCACAGACAGCACTACTGACCACTACCCAACCTTCCTCTTAACAAACGGTAAGCCACCACTCGAATACAACAAAGTTTCATTTAGACTCCATGACGAGGCCTCAATAAGGAATTTCACAGCAGACCTAGAGACTGTTGACTGGCCTACAGAATTCTCCAATGCCAATGGTATTGACGATTGGACAGACATTTTTCTTAACAAAATACTTAGACTATACAACAAACATTGTCCTATAAAAACGAAACAGATCACGAATAAACGGCTTGGTTGCCCATAGCTAACCAGCAGCCTTCTGAAATCCATTGATATGAAACACCAATATGAAAAGCAATATAGACAGGGCTTAATACACAAAGATATTCTTAAACAATATTCAACAGTTCTCACCAAATTAATAAAGAAAGCCAATCAACTGTACTACTGCAGTAGATTCACTGGCACAAGAGGATATATAGAAAGGACCTGGAAAACACTTTCCCAGATTCTGGGGACCCACAAACTAAAAAAAAACAAGAATATTGTTCTAACTAAACCTCATGAAACACCACTGCATCCTACTGATACAGCTAACAAGATAAACTACTTCTTCTCAAACATAGGATCTAATCTCGCCAGTAAAATCCCACATACCAATGCCCGTGCCGGGGACTACCTAGATGGGAATTTCCCAAATTACTTCTATCTTGTACCAACTGAGCCCACGGAAGTCACCGCGATCATAAAGTCACTTAAAAATAACTCGGGGAATCTGTCTCACGTCCCACCATTATTGTACAAGCAAGTGGCCCATGTCCTTTCGCATGCTATTACATTACTTTTTAACAAGTCACTAGAAACTAGCACTTTCCGGACACTACTCAAGACAGCAAGGATTACACCAATACATAAAGGTGGTGACCCTACAGTCGTAAACAACTATAGGCCGATATCAAACTTACCATTGCTATCCAAAATCTTCAAGAAACTCGTGTTCAGGAGACTATATTCATTTATAACATCACAAAACATACTCAACCCCTGCCAATTTGGATTCAGGAAAAATAAAAGCACTGATGATGAAATTATAAAAGTGCTAGACCTGCTTTACACAGCATTGGAAAATAAGGAATATCTGCTAGGAATTTTTATTGACCTAAGAAAAGCGTTTGACACAGTAGACCACAGCATCCTACTCCACAAACTTGACCACTATGGTATAAGAGGCCATGCGCTTGCATATTTTAAATCCTACCTTTCTAATAGGTATCAATATGTCACCATTAAATACACAGCCTCATCAATACGGCCACTTGATACTGGAGTTCCGCAGGGAAGTGTCCTTGGACCCCTGCTCTTCCTCATTTACATCAATGATCTTCCAAACATATCCCAACACTTGAAACCCTTTCTCTTTGCTGACGACACGACTTATGTCATCTCTCACCCTAATCTTGCCACCCTCAACACCACTGTTAACGAGGAGCTGCTCAAAATATCAACTTGGATGACAGCCAATAAACTTACACTTAACACTGGCAAAACCTACTATATTATGTTTGGTGGCAGATCAGGTGTTGTACAACTTAACATTAAGATCGACAACACTCTAATTGCCAGACATAATGAGGGCAAATTCCTTGGCCTATACCTCGACAACTTAAATTTCAGCACCCATATCCAACACATAACAAAAAAAGTATCCAAAACAGTGGGGATCCTCTCCAAGATACGATACTGAGTACCGCAAACTGCCCTTCTCACACTATACCATTCACTTATATATCCATACCTCACCTATGCTATCTGTGTTTGGGGTTCAACTGCAGCAACACACCTAAAGCCAATAATAACCCAACAAAAAGCCGCAGTAAGAATAATCACTAAATCCCATCCTGGCAACACCCCCCCCCCCCACTCTTCATAGATCTAAATTTACTCCATGTTCAGAACATCCACACTTACTACTGTGCAATCTATATCTACAGGACCTTAAATTCCAATATTAACCTTGATCTAAAACGCTTTCTTGATAGTTGTGACCGGATCCACAGGCATAACACCAGACACAAACATCACTGTGACATTCCTCGTGTTCGACTAAACCTTTACAAAAATTCAATGTATTTCAAAGGACCTAAAATCTGGAACACCCTACCTGAAAACTCTAGAACTGCAGATACATTCATCACTTTCAAAACTACAATTAGAAAACATCTTATCTCCCTGATCCACCCCGACAACTAACTACATGATAACCACCTGGTGGTTCAAAATTGCACTCACTCACCCACTGGGCTATAAGCCCCGAATACTAATCTTAATCTTAAAATAAATCCTAACTAGTCATAAGTTTGCCTATGATACTCCAATATAGACACTTTGTATTGTGCTAAAACAAAAGCATTCACATTGCTAAACTCACAAATTATGATGTAGTCACTTAGCCTTAATACCATAATCTGCAAGGATTTAATGTTAAGAATTAATCCAAGTCTGCTCGAAATGCCTAGCCATGCTAGGTGTCCTAGTGGCTCCCTCTGTAATTAGTATTTTATAACATGTAAACCACAAAATACCCAAAACCTGTAAACCCCACATTGTAACCATTATAGAGAATAAACTTGAATTGAACTGAATTGAATTGAATTGAACTGAATTGAATTTATACAGGATAAACGTTCTTTGAGCAGCATGTATGGTGCTCAGAAAACTGTCATATTGATAGCTCTCTTCGTTACCCCAGTCAACAGATGATAAGTGTTCTCTAAGCCCATTGTAATCTGCTAAGCGAAAATCTGGAACTGTTACTGAGTTGTCTTTACTATCATACTTCCATTCTATGCTAAAGGTAATTGATTTGTGA
>NC_069458.1:13172189-13179689 GCF_026875155.1 Cherax quadricarinatus | reverse complement strand
TTATATATATATATATATTATATATATATATATATAGTTCCTTGATAATGTGAGTAGTAAACGAAAGCGCTTGGAATTTCTCTATTCTTTCAAACGGTTGTTTTGCAATATTTGAAATCACTTCTATACTTTGATCTTATTGCATATATATTTATATATATTTATATATATATATTATATATATATATATATATATATATATATATATATATATTATATATATATATATATATATATTATATATATATTTTATCACACTGGCCGATTCCCACCAAGGCAGGGTGGCCCGAAAAAGAAAACTTTCACCATCATTCACTCCATCACTGTCTTGCCAGAAGGGTGCTTTACACTACAGTTTTTAAACTGCAACATTAACACCCTCCTTCAGAGTTCAGGCACTGTACTTCCATCTCCAGGACTCAAGTCCGGCCTGCGGTTTCCCTGAACCCCTTCATAAATGTTACTTTGCTCACACTCCAACAGCACGTCAAGTATTATAAACCATTTGTCTCCATTTACTCTTATCAAACACGCTCACGCATGCCTGTGGAAGTCCAAGCCCCTCGCACACAAAACCTCCTTTACCCCCTCCCTCCAACCTTTCCTAGGCCGACCCCTACCCCGCCTTCCTTCCACTACAGACTGATACACTCTTGAAGTCATTCTGTTTCGCTCCATTCTCTCTACATGTCTGAACCACCTCAACAACCCTTCCTCAGCCTCTGGACCACAGTTTTGGTAATCCTGCACCTCCTCCTAACTTCCAAACTACGAATTCTCTGCATTATATTCACACCACACATTGCCCTCAGTCATGACATCTCCACTGCCTCCAGCCTTCTTCTCGCTGCAACATTCATCACCATGCTTCACACCCATTAAGAGCGTTGGTAAAACAATACTCTCATACATTCCCCTCTTTGCCTCCAAGTTCTTTGTCTCCACAGACTCCTAAGTGCACCACTCATCTCTTTTCCCTCATCAATTCTATGATTCACCTCATCTTTCATAGACCCCTCCGCTGACACGTCCACTCCCAAATTCTGAATACATTCACCTCCCATACCTCTCCCTCCCCAAACTGATATTTAATCTTTCATCACCTAATCTTTTTGTTATCCTCATAACCTTACCCTTTCCTGTATTCACCTTTAATTTTCTTCTTTTGCACACCCTACCAAATTCATCCACCAATCTCTGCAACTTCTCTTCAGAATCTCCCAAGAGCACAGTGTCATCAGCAAAGAGCAGCTGTGACAACTCCCACTTTGTGTGTGATTCTTTATCAGTTAACTCCACGCCTCTTGCCAAGACCCTCGCATTTACTTCTCTTACAACCCCATCTATAAATATATTAAACAACCACGGTGACATCACACATCCTTGTCTAAGGCCTAACCTAACGAAAAAAATATATTTGATTGTGTTTGTTTAGTAGTAAATTACTGCAAACGTATTTAAAAAATATTTAGTTGGGTTAGGCTAAAATAAATTGCTTTTCCTATAATAAGGTTAGGTAAGTTTTCTAAGATTCTTTTGGTGCAAAATTAAATATTTTTGCATTAACATTAATGAAAAAAATATATCTTTAAACGTATAAGAAAAAAATCCAGAAAGGACTTAATTTTAAAAAGAGTTCTTGCTAATTGACCAGTTTTACATATTCGGCACGACCATATATATATATATATATATATATATATATATTATATTTATATATATATATATATATATATATATATATTTTATATATAAAATATATATATATATATGTAGTTTTATATATATATATAATATATATATATATATATATATATATAATATATATATATATATATATATATATATATATATATATATATATATATATATATAAAATATATATATGTATATATATATATTTTATATATATTATATATATATTTTATATATATATATATATATATATATTATATATATATTATATATATATATATATATATATATATGGGTTTAAAATTTCTGGAGTATTGAGAAAGTTAGAGCTAAAAAAGGGGGTAGCAGTAATGTTGAAGGATTAGTTATGGGAGGAGAAAAGAGAATATGAATGTGTAAATTCAAGGATTATGTGGGATTAAAGTAAAGGTTGGATGCGAGAAGTGGGTCATAATAAGCGGGTATGCACCTGGAGAAGAGAGGAATGTAGAGGAGAGAGAGAAATTTTGGGAGATGTTAAGTGAATGTATAGGAGCCTTTGAACCAAGCGAGAGAGTAATTGTGGTAGGGGACTTGAATGCTAAAGTAGGAGAAACTTTTAGAGAGGGTGTGGTAGGTAAGTTTGGGTTCCGGGTGTAAATGATAGGGGAAAGCCCTTTGATTGAACTTTGTATAGAAAGGGGTTTAGTTATAGGTAATACATATTTTAAGAAAAAGAGTGTAAATATGTATCAAGATATGATGTAGAGCGAAATGAGAGTAGTATGTTGGATTATGTATTGGTAGATAAAAGACGGTTGAGTAGACTTCAGGATGCACTTGTTTATAGAGGGGTCACAGATATATCAGATCACTTTTTAGTTGTAGCTACACTGAGAGTAAAAGGTAGATGGGATACAAGGAGAATAGAAGCATCAGGGAAGAGAGAGGTGAAGGTTTATAAACTAAAAGAGGAGGCAGTTAGGTTAAGATATAAACAGCTATTGGAGGATAGATGGGCTAATGAGAGCATAAGCAATGGGGTCGAAGAGGTATGGGGTAGGTTTAAAAATGTAGTGTTAGAGTGTTCAGCAGAAGTTTGGGGTTACAGGAAAGTGGGTGCGGGAGGGGAAAAGGAGCGATTGGTGGATGATGATGTAAAGGAGTAGTAAGGGAGAAAAAGTTAGCATTGAGAAGTTTTTACAAAGTAGAAGTGGGTGCAAGAAGGGAAGAGTATATGGAGAGGAAAGAGAGGAGGTTAAGAGAGTGGTGAAGCAATGTAAAAAAGAGGAAAATGAAAGGGAGTGGGTGAGATGTTATCAACAAATTTTGTTGAAAACAAGAAAAAGTTTTTGAGTGAGATTAACAAGTTAATGAAACCTAGAGAGCATATGGATTTGTCAGTTAAAAATAGGAGAGGAGAGCTATTAAATGGAGAGTTAGAGGTATTGGGAAGATGGAGGGAATATTTTGAGGAATTGTTAAATGTTGATGAAGATAGGGAAGCTGTTTTTCGAGTACATCTTGTAGGAGTGAGGAAGAGCCAGTTGTGAGTGTGGGGGAAGTTCGTGAGGCAGTAGGTAAAATGAAAGGAGGTAAGGCAGCAGGGATTGATGGGATAAACATAGAAATGTTAAAAGCAGGTAGGGATATATTTTTGGAATGGTTGGTGCAATTATTTAATAAATGTATGGAAGAGGGTAAGGTACGTAGGGATTGGCAGAGAGCATGCATAGTTCTTTTGTATAAAGGCAAAGGGGACAAAAGAGAGTTCAAAAATTATAGGGGGATAAGTCTGTTGAGTATACTTGGTAAAGTGTATGATAGAGTTATTATTGAAAGAGTTAAGAGTAAGACGGAGAATAGGATAGCAGGTGAACAAGGAGGCTTTAGGAAAGGTAGGGGGTGTGTGAACCAGGTGTTTACAGTGAAATATTTAAGTGAACAGTATTTAGATAAGGCTAAAGAGGTCTTTGTGGCATTTATGGATTTGGAAAAGGCGTATGACAGGGTGGATAGGGGGGCAATGTGGCAGATGTTGCAGGTGTATGGTGTAGGAGGTAGGTTACTGAAAGCAGTGAAGAGTTTTTACGAGGATAGTGAGGCTCAAGTTAGAGTTTGTAGGAAAGAGGGAGATTATTTCCCAGTAAAAGTATGTCGTAGACAAGGATAAGTGATGTCACCGTTGTTGTTTAATATATTTATAGATGGGGTTGTAAGAGAAGTAAATGCGAGGATCTTGGCAATAGGCGTGGAGTTAAAAGTTAAAGAATCACACAAAAAGTGGGAGTTGTCACAGTTGCTCTTTGCTGATGACACTGTGCTCTTGGGAGATTCTGAAGAGAAGTTGCAGAGGTTGGTGGATGAATTTGGTAGGGTATGTAAAAGAAGAAAATTAAAAGTGAATAAAGGAAAGAGTAAGGTTATGAGGATAACAAAAAGATTAGGTGATGAAAGATTGGATATCAGATTAGAGGGAGAGAGTTTGGAGGAGGTGAATGTATTTAGATATTTGGGAGTGGACGTGTCAGTGGATGGGTTTATGAAGGATGAGGTGAATCATAGAATTGATGAGGGGAAAAGGGTGAGCGGTGCACTTAGGAGTCTGTGTTCGCATCGCTATTGGGCCGTGCGGACGTGCTGTACAGTAGCTCCTGATTGAGTTGGCTTTTGCGCAGTGTTGACGTGTACTTAGCTCTGTGAAGATCTGTTTGCGCGCTCTCTACGAATTGAAGCAAGGTGCCCTCCATCGAGCAACTTTACCAACAGCTTAAAGAAGAATTGAGGATGGCGAAGGTGGAGATTCGGCGACTGACCGAGGAAAACAAGAGGATTCGTAGTAGTCCTCCTGTTTTGAGTCCTCAGGTCAAGAAGGGAAACTGGTCAGTGGCTGGACAGCAGGGAACGAAGTTATCGATCAAGAGGACGAATGGAAAGGTAGAAACGATGAAGAAGAAAGAGACTGCCGTGGAAACTGTTGTGGAAACATCTAATACATTCTCAGTGCTACCTGGCGAATATGAGTCGACCACTAGGAACAACACGACGAACTACACCAAGGAAGGTAAGAATATTGTTGTTGTTGGGGATAGCCAAGTTAGGTATATGGATAGGGCGTTCTGCTTGAAGGACAGGAGTAGGAGACAGAGAGTTTGCTTTCCTGGGGCTCGGATGGAGGATATTGTTAGCCGTCTGGATGACATCATGAGAGGTAATGGGAGCAATCCTATTATCTGTCTCAGTGCTGGAGGCAACGATGTTGGCAGACGTAGGAGTGAAGACCTGATTAGCAGGTATAGGTAAGCAATAGAAATAATTAGGAGTAAGGGTGGGAACCCTGTCATATGTGGTATTTTGCCAAGGAGAGGAGTTGGAAATGAATGGTTGTCCAGGGCAATTGGTGTCAATTGCTGGCTGGACAAATGCTGGAAGGAAAATGCGGTAACATTCATTGACAACTGGGACCTCTTCTATGGCAGAAATGACATGTATGCCAGGGATGGGGTTCACTTATCTAGGTCTGGGGTGGTAGCACTGACAACTGCAGTGGAGGGAGCAGTTAGGACTTTAAACTAGGAATAGTTAGGGGTATGGGTTTTGACAGGAAAACAGTGAAGTCCCAGTGAAGTAATATTACGAGTTCTAGGGGAACTAGTAATAAGCAGAACGAGTAGATATTGAAAAGCCAGGGACTTTGGTGATAAGGACAGTAATAGGTTTAGTAGAAAAACAGAAATGAGCAGGAAGGGTAAAGAGAAAGGAGAGTCTTTCAAGGTTCATTATGCTAATTGCCGTAGTGCTAGGAATAAGATGGACGATTTGAGATTAGTTGCTAGTGCAGGTAACATTGATGTATTTGCCTTAACTGAGACGTGGTTTAATTAAAAAAGCCGGACATGCCTGCGGAATATCATTTTCAGGGTTTTAAATTGTTCCAAGTAGATAGAAGTATCGGGAAGGGGGGTGGGGTGGCATTGTATGTCCGAGATCGCTTGAACTGTTGCATAAAAACGGGTATTAAGTCTGAAGTAACACATACAGAGTCTGTTTGGATAGAATTTTTCAGAGGGGCATGAAAAACTGATTTAGGAGTGATTATACCGTCCCCCAAATTTAGATAGGGACCAAGGGAGACTACTATGGGAGGAAATTGTTAAGGCCACAAGGCACGATAATGTAGTAATTCTAGGAGTCTTTAACTTTAGTCATATTGATTGGAATTTCTTGACTGGGAATTTAGAATCATACGACTTCTTAGAAGTAGTTCAGGATTGTTTTTTGAAGCAGTTTGTGACAGAACCTACAAGGGGAAATAACCTGCTTGACTTAGTTATGGCAAACAATGAATCCCTTGTTAATAATTTAGAAATTTCAGAGGAACTGGGTGCAAGCGACCACAAATCAATTACATTTAGCATTGAATGGAAGTACGATAGTAGCGATAACTCAGTAACAGTCCCAGATTTTCGCTTAGCAGATTACGATGGGCTTAGAGAACACTTATCATCTGTTGAGGGGGGTGACGAAGTGAGCTATCAATATGACAGTTTTCGAACACTATACTGTTTCCAAAGAACGTTTTCCCCATAAAAGAAATTCGATCAAAAGAAATGACCAATGGAAATATAAACACAAATCAGTATAATGTGATCCTTTATTGACAACGTTTCCCCACACGTGGGCTTTTTCAAGCCCCACACACGGACTACCTGGGGTTGGAAGGTACGAGAGTATTTATATCAAATGTTGAGTCAGGTGGAGAATTTGCATTGATGATCACCGGGTGGGTTATAGGTCTTGCGAAGTTTGGGCAGGGTATTGACAAGTTGTAGACCTCTGCAGGTTCTATGTTCTTATGGGGATACGATGAAAAAAGTTTCTTGGCGAGGGTTCGCATGTTTTAAAAAGCCATTTTTCTGGGTTTAAATTTTTTGGTTTTTTGAATAAACGATGATTTCCCTTTTCCCCCTTTTTTGGTTGTCTTCCCTGGGTATAAAATCTTGAGTTTTTGTAGTTAAAAAATGGTTTTGTGAATGGTGTTTTACACAGCATTCTTGTATCGCAGTTTGCTTTCATAGTGTTCTGAACACCAATATGCAAGCAGAACTACGATACAAGGAAGCCGTGTACAAAATCGCAAAACCACAACCATTTTTTAACCCACAGAAACTCAAGACTTTTAGCCACGAAGACAACATCAATACGAAGAATCCTGCAATTGGGGTTCTGAACACCAAAAAGCAAAGCAAACTGACGATCAAGGAATGCCCGTGTACAACACGCAATTCAAAAAACCATTTAATTTAAATACGAAACTCAAAACTTAAGCCCCCGAAACAACACTCAATACAGAAGAATCCTGCAATCATCGTTTATCCTATAACCAAAAATTTTAACCGAAAAGGCTTTTATAACATAGCTGAACCCCCGCCAAAAAACTTCTTTTCGCTATCCCACAAAAAACATAGAACACTGCGAAGGCCAAATTGTCCAATACCCCCGCCAAGTACCCAAAACTCTATAACCCCACCCGGGGATCATCAGATCAACATTCTCCACCTGACCTCAACATTCTGACTATAAAAACTTAGTACCTTTCCACCCCCGGTAGATCCGGTTTTACTTGAAAAAGCCCCCTGTGTGGGGGGAAACGTTTTTCAAAAAAGGTACATTTACTGCATTTTTTTTTATATTTTTCCCTTGTGTCGGTATTTTATACCCTTTTTTTCCAGAAATGACTCAAAATGGATGAAAAATAGGGCCAAAAAATTTTACTAGGGCATAAGAAAGGAATTTATAGGCGTACAAAAAAAGGGGAGGGTCATC
>NC_069458.1:13083726-13171689 GCF_026875155.1 Cherax quadricarinatus | reverse complement strand
CTGCAAGAAGGCGTTTGGCACAGTACCACACAAGAGATTAGTGAAAAAACTGGAGGACAAGCAGGATAACAGGGAAGGCACTACAATGGATCAGGGAATACTTGTCAGGAAGACAGCAGCGACTCATGGTACGTGGCGAGGTGTCAGAGTGGGCACCTGTGACCAGCAGAGTCCCACAGGGGTAAGTCCTAGGACCAGTGCTGTTTCTGGTATTTGTGAACGACATGAGGGAAGGAATAGACTCCGAAGTGTCCCTGTTTGCAGATGATGTGAAGTTGATGAGAAGAATTCATTCGATCAAAGACCAGGCAGAACTACAAAGGGATCTGGACAGGCTGCAGACCTGGTCCAGCAATTGGCTCCTGGAGTTCAACCCCTCCAATTGAAAAGTCATGAAGATTGGGGAAGGGCAAAGAAAACCGCAGACGGAGCACAGTCTAGGGGGCCAGAGACTACAAACCTCACTCAAGGAAAAAGATCTTAGGGTGAGTATAACACCAGGCACATCTCCTGAAGCGTACATCAACCAGATAACTGCTGCAGCATATGGGCGCCTAGCAAACCTCAGAACAGCATTCCGACATCTTAATAAGGAATCGTTCAGGATCCTGTACACAGTGTTACGTTAGGCCCGTATTGGAGTATGCGGCACCAGTTTGGAACCCACACCTAGCCAAGCACGTAAAGAAACAAGAGAAAGTGCAAAGGTTTGCAACAAGACTAGTTCCAGAGCTAAGAGGTATGTCCTACGAGGAGAGATTAAGGGAAATCAAACTGACGACACTGGAGGACAGGAGAGATAGGGGGGACATGATAACGACATACAAAATACTGAGAGGAATTGACGAAGTGGACAGAGGCAGGATGTTCCAGAGATGGTACACAGTAACAATGGGATACAGTTGGAAGTTGAAGACACAGATGAATCACAGGGATGTTAGGAAGTATTTCTTCAGCCACAGAGTAGTCAGTAAGTGGAATAGTTTGGAAGCGATGTAGTGGAGGCAGGATCCATACATAGCTTTAAGCAGAGGTATGATAAAGCTCACGTGTGCAGGGAAAGTGACCTAGTAACGACCAGTGAAGAGGCGGGGCCAGGAGCTTGGACTCGACCCCTGTAATCTCAACTAGGTGAGTACAACTAGGTGAGTACACACACATGTACACACACAAAAACACACATTCTCACACACACACATATTCAGTGTGCAGTAGAATAAGCAGGTTCTTGTCATGAGAATTTATTCTAGGTTATCATAGACTGAACCTAGAATAACTTCTCATAACAAGAATGTGCTGGTTCTACCATACACTGAGAATTTATCAATTCTACCAAATGCCCTAAAGAGACTCAATATACAAGTTGATTTTAAGTATTCACGGACTGTTAAGAGTGTGCTGTTCAAGAATTCTCCAAAACATGGCGTAGGTGGTGTGTACACGATTAAGTGTCAAGGTTGTAACTTTTCGTATGTTGGGCAAGCGAGCAAACCTTTAAATATCAGAATCAATCAACACCAGTTTTCAGTAAGGACAGCTTAAGAATCTAGTGCTATATTCAACCACATATGAGTCTGTAATAATCAGACCAAGCGGGCTGAACCAAAACCATTTTCCCCGTGTACTTTATGACTAAAAAGAAATATTTTTGATTCTACAATTATTAAACACGATACGCTCTCGTTAATTAATGGTAGTGATGGATTATTTAAGTTTGATTCATTAACAATTGAGGCTATCATGCACAATCTGAAAATCGATTCTTATATGAGTGCCATGGATTGTTAAGTGTCAGGGTTCCACAAATATGGCCTGGTGGCTAAAACTCTCGCTTCACATGACGAGCGTCCGAGTTCGATTCCCGGCGAGGGTAGAAAAATTGGGCGTGTTTCTTTACACTGATTGTCTATATTCTACATCAATAAAATGGGTACCTGGGTGTTAGTCAACTGGTGTGGGTCGCATACTGGCACAAAGCTGACCTAATATGCCCGAATTTTTTTTGCATAACAAACGGCTTTCTGTGTAGTAGTATGTCATTGATGTCTTCAAGCCTCCATACCTTGTACATGTATTTGTAGCAATAAAGATATTATTATTATTATTATTATTATTATTGTAGGGTGATTCCTCTTCCTAGTGAGGCTCGACCTGTGTCTACCCACTAGGCGAATTTGCCCTAGATTTACGTTTTCCTTAAATTGTTTTGGAATTTATTCAGGTTTATACAAAATATAAAGTCCTCTATATTTCTTAAGTCCGATCGATAATCTTGATAACCAACACGTTTTCAATGATAATTTTGCCAGTTAATCACTAAATTACCTTGGCTTACGGGCTGGCTTTTCTCTGTTTCCTATAATAGTTATTCTCCCTGGTGTTAAGCACTCGTGCATGAGGTACTGAATGATCTCCCTCCACTAACCTCAGTCTCAGCAAGGCGTCCCTGGGGAAGTATTTGCTAAGATTACTTACTCATTTCTGCAACTTAGCAAGCTCATGATGATGTGTTGATTGCAACAAGAAGGGCCTAGAGCTATCAGCTATCATGCAACTCTCACTGTGGCACTGTGGTAGTTTTGCATACATATGTATATATATATATATATATATATATATATAATATATATATATATATATATATATAATAAAATTTTATATTTTTAAAATATAAATGTTAATTTTATAAATATAAATATAAATATATTAATTTTTATATATATAATATTAATATTTATTTTATATATTTTATATTTTTATATATAAGTTGTGAATTTTTCCCCATGAGGGGGCCCCTTTCCGGGTTTTTGGGGGCCTTCCAGGGGGAGGGGCCCCTTCCGGTTGGGGGCCCTTTCCCCTCGAGCGGTGTATCCGGTTTGGGGGCCTTTCCCACTGAGCGGTGAAATCCGGCCCGGGGGACCAAGCAGCTGGAGGGCCCACCTTTTAAAACACCTAGGTTTTTATTTTCCGGTTTTGCCCATAAACCCTCGCCCTGGGAGACTACCTCACCCCTTCCCCCCCCCAACCCAAATTCCCCCGCGCACGACCCCCCCCCCCCCCCTTCGAAAACCCCCCCGTCGCGCCCGCCCCCCCGCCCGCGCGCCCGGCCCTTCCGACCCCGCCCCCCCCTTTTAGGGGGGGCCCTTTTTTGCAGCGACCCGGTTTCGCCCCCTGCCCCCTCGAATTTCTTTTTCCCTTATGATCCCCTTGGGACCCAAGGGTTTTTTGGATTCCCCCCCCTTTTGGGTTTTCAAATTTTTTTTTTTAAATTTTCATTTTTTGTGCTCTCCATCCCTCGGATCAATTTTTTTTTTTGGGACCCCCCCCCCCTATGGGGGTTTCAAAATTTTCCTTAAAACCCCTCCTTGGTTTTTGCCCCTCCCACTTTCACCCCCCCCAACCCAAAAATTTTTCTCGAAATCAAAGTTCCATCCCCTTTGGATAAAATTTTTTTGGGGTTCCCCCTCTAAACTTTCACCCCCCCCCCAAAATTTTCCCTCGAAAATTTACCAGACTCCATCTCCTGGGATAAAATTTTTTGGGGGCCCCCCCCCTATGGGGTTTTTTCGAAATTTTCCCTTTTCCCCCTTGGATAAGTTTTTTGGATTCCCCCCAGGGGGGTTTCAAATTTTCTCCATCTCCCGGATCAAATTTTTTTCAAAATCAAAGTCTCCCTTCCTGGGATCCCCCTCCCACTTTCCCCCCCCCACCCCCCCAAAAAATTTTCTCTATCAAAGTCTTTTTTTCCCTGGGATCCCCCTCCCACTTTCAACCCCCCCTAACCCAAAAAAAATTTTTCTCGTTTAATTTTCAAGTTTTTGGGGTTTCCCCCCCCTAGGGGTTTTTCGAAATTCTCCTTCCCCTTTTGGATCAATTTTTTTTTTGGGTACCCCCCCCCTTTCACCCCCCAAATTTTTTCTCGACAAAAACAATTTTTTTGGGATTCCCCCTTGGGGGTTTTCAAAATTTTTAAATCTCCTTGGATCAAGTTTTTTGGTTCCCCCCCCTAGGGGGTTTTCGAAATTCCCCAAATTTCCTGGGATCTTTTTTTTTGGAATCCCCCTCGGGGGGGCATGTTTAAATACAGGTCAAAAACCATCTTCCCCTTATTATTTTAAAATAAACAAAAAATTTTTCCTTCTTAATTTTAAAATGATTTAAAAAGGGTTTTTATTACTCGGCGGTAAAGGACTTTCACTTGTTGCCCCACACACGGGTTTAAAAATCTTGCCCTACCCTTTTATTTTTAATAAGGGATTTTTGTAGTGACGTCACGCGCACAAAAGGCGAATCTTGTCGCCCTTTTTATTTCATTCAAGTTAAAAAGGGGGACATTTTCCTTCGTCAGTAAAGGGCCCACACATAAAAAGTTGAATCATGCGAATTTTAAAAACCCCCCACTTATACATAAAAGGAAAACTTTCACTTTTAAACCCCCCAAATTTTTCTTCATCAAAAGCCCCACATTTCAGGAAAACACAATACACAAAAAATTTTTTTCATTATTTTTTTAAAAAGGGCAATACATCACTTATTTTTTCCTACGTTTTTTTTGGGGGAATATAAAAGGGGTGTCCATAACCCAAAGGGGTTTTTATTTTCCCAAATGATTTTCTTTTATAATAAAAGGCAGCAAACCCTCAAATTAATTTTTAAACCGTACTATTTCCCCCTTTTTAAAATTAAACTTATAGACTTCCCACGCGAAAAATTTCTCAAATTCTATTTTTTGTTTAAAAAAATTTTTTATCTTGCATGTTTTAATAAGGGCAAAAATTGCAAAGGGAAATACCCTTGGCTCTGCTGACAGTATTTGATTTTCCCAGAAATTCTTAAACGAATACTTTTTTAGCTTTCAGGGGCAAATAAACCGCAATATGGTTTTTCACACTTTTCCCAATTTCAATAACCCCCTCCCCCCTTTTTCAAACTATCACCCAAAAAGGGATGCTCAGGACTAAAATTTTTAAAAAAAATCCTAAACCTAAAAGGGTTTCATTTTTTAAACTCGGTGTAACAAATTTTTTTAAACTTTTAAAAGAAAAAAAATAAAGTCAGTATCGGTTTTTAAAAAAAGTCTTCCCATCATCCCCATAATGCTTTTTTAAAAACTTTATACCAAAAATGTTTAAAATTTTTCTTTTTAGAAATTTCTCAAAAATTTTGGGAAACCCCGAGTTTTAAAGGGGGGGGTTGCTTAATTTTCTAATAACTTTTTTGAATGTCCAAATCCTCAACCCTTTTTTTAAAATGTTTTATTTTTTTTTTAAAAAAAGGTTCTTTCCCTCGCTTAAAAAAACTTTCCCTTTATTGATATATCTTTATTCTCAGCATACTTTGAAATTTATTCCGAAATGTTTTCCCCATATATGGCTTTATTAGTTAATTTAAAGGTTTTTTTTGTTTTTGTTTAGGAAACTTTGTACTGTTCCTTGTGGCAATATTATTTTTGAAAATAAAAGGGTTCTAAAAATTTTGTTTGGTTATTCATATTTTTGGTTTTGAACCCTTTTCCCCCCCCAAAACCCCAAAGTTCCATTTAAAAAACTGTAAACAATTCTGGGATGATTAAATAATTTTTCGAGGTAAAAAAATCCCACAAATTTTCCCCAAATTAGTTTTTGGGGATTTTCAAATTCATTTTTCAATATGTTTTCACAATAAGGAGATAACTTTTCTTCTGATATATTCATATGGGGAAAAAATTAAAAAGAAGTTCATCAGTGAAGTCTATTTAACCTGGGGGGATATGTGTTGGGTTTATCACATTTACCCAAATTCCCTTTTGGACCTTCCCCGGAAAAATATTCTTAATCCCCATCGAGGAAAGCATTCTTCTCGTAATTGGAAAATTTTTTTTGAAAAACCATTCGGGGGAAAGACCCTTAAACCCAATCGCCTAGCATACAAAAATTGAAAATCTAGATATAGAATATAGTCCCTTTTTCCCACTCTCAAAAAACAAAATTAGGGTTTTTAGGGGAAAAACTGTTTTTAGAATATGTTTAAAATTTTGCGCAGAAAAACCCCCCTCTAAAGGTTTTCCCTTTTTTAAAACCCAAGTCATATAATTGGGGGGAATAAAATCATAAAAAACTTACATTATTTTTTTTTCCCAATAGGAATGCATCCCAACTAAATAAAGGAAATTATTTTTTTCCCTAACGCTAAAAAAAAATTTATCCTTGAGTTTTTTAAAACGCCATTTCCATAAAAAGGCCCATCGGTAACAAACCAACTTTGTCTTGAGATATAACAAAAAGAAATTTCTCCTAAAGTCTTACTTTTAAAACCCAACTCAAACATTTTCAATGCATTTTTAAATAATTTTTTTTGGGCTGTTTCGCTATTTTCAAAGAAAAAAAAAAAAAAATGATCTTTATGGGTAATTTTGTTTCATCAGTTTCTTTAAACTATCAATAAAATCTTTAACACAAAATTTTTTTTCCCTTTTACATAAAAAAGGGTAAGACACCCTGAGGCCATTTTTCCCAAAATAGTCTCCTGTATTTTTCGGGGTTTTTAACCTCCCTTGATATTTGTTCGTTTAATTTGGGAAAGGGGATCCTTCAATAAAGACGGGAAATCCTGAAAAAAAACCCTTTTTCCCCTATCTCTATTTTCAAGAATTTAATCCTTTTTTCCCAAAATGAATTTCAACGTTAAATTTTTCGATTTTTAAATTTCCCTTTTAAAAAAATTATTCCTAAATATAGACATGTTTGACAAAAAAGCAAAAAATTTCTCTCTCTTGTCTTTCCCACTGCATATTACAACGTGAAAAATGGGCCCTTTCCAAAAAAATTTAAATTAAAATTTTTAAAGGTTGGTCATGGTTTTTATGTTTTTTTTTTTGGGGTTTTTTGAAGGTTTTTACCACAAAATTCAAAAGTGTTCTGAGAATCATGTCTCATCTCATCCTCCTCCTTTTCCATAAGGATTTCATATACGTCTTCTAAACTTTTTTTATTCCATTCCCCCTAACTTTTAAAATGAAATGAAAAACAGCATCTCCCCCCCAAAAACCCTTTTTTATACCACTATTTCTCCTTTGCGATCAAAATAATAAAAAATGGGCAAGGGCTTTATGACGAAAACTCTTTTTTTAAAACCTCCCGGGGAGATTTTGGTGCCCTAATGCCTTTTCGAAATCAAATACCCCGTTTAAATTTTTTGGGAAATTGCGTATGACTAAAATTTTAAAAAGTGTAGGGTTGTTTTTTTTCCGGGGGGGAAATACGAAAAAACCTGTTGATTTTACATCCATCTTCGGGGGTTCTAACTTTCCTGTGTTTTTCAACTTCATAAAAACCAAACTATAAAATTTGTTCTTTAAAACCTTTTTCTGCCCTTTATCGTTTAACATACCCGTCAAATTTTTGTTTAAAAACCAAATGTCTTTCATTTAACAAAAAACGCGCACAAAAAGCCCTTTAAAATTTTTTTTAAATTCCCCTTTAGGGCCCCAAAGCCTTTAAAAGTCCATTTTTGACCCTTTTCCCCTTAAATTTGATAAACATATAAGACACTTTATTTTCCTTCCTAATAAAACCTAACTTATCACCGAATTTGGGAAAAAATAATCTAAAAGAAGTTTTTGCGTGTTTTAAAGGACAACCCTCTTTAGAAAGTAAACTGCCCCGGGCGAATGAACCCATGACATATTCTTTTTATGACATTGATAGGCAGAAAAAGGGAAAGAAGTACAAAAACCCCAAATTATCCCCCTGGTTTAAAATACTTTATTGCCCCCCCTCGCAGATTTGGGGATTTTCCACATATGACCCCACTCCCACTTTTGGAATTCTTTTAAAAAACATATTCGTTTACGAAAGTTTGGGTTTTGGTTTTATGCCCCACCCAATCCTTCCTGATTTTTGCAACTCTGTCTCGTATTTTTCAAATATCTTTCCCCACCCATCAAATTCCAATTACTTCGGAGATTTCCTCCCTTACAAACTCAAACGCAAACTTTATCAAAAAAATTGTCCATTTTGTCACACCCGATATGTTTTGCGAAATTTGTCCTTATAACTAAAAGGGGGTGGTTTTCTAAAGGAAACTTTGGGGCTAGAGGCGATCTATCATACATTTCTCGCATCTGTTCTAAAAAATTTTCCCTTTTAAACAGGGAAAATTTACACCCTTAAAACCCTTTAAAAGTTAAGGGGAACACTATATTTCCTCACTGAATTTTCAAACCTCTAAAATCGGGATATAGAATAACTTCGGGGCCTTTTCACTTCACTATTATGCGTGTCAAAAAGTCATGGAGGTATTGCTCTCTCATCATCAAATGGGGGCAGAAGTCCCCGAAACCCCCGCTTTGGAGGTACCAACATAGCACTCTCACCACCAAGCGGGGCATTTGATTCACAAACTCCCGGTGTTTTTTCCTGCGAGGAAAAAAGTTTACCAATCATAAACCCAAAAAATATTAATTTTTCCCAAAAATTTATTACGTCCTAAGGGGGGGAAAGGAAGGTCACCCTTCAAAATTTTTTAAGTTTTAAATAATTTTACGTCCAGAAAGGGGGGTAAGAAGGCCCCCCTTTCACAATTTTTTACATAATACGTTTTTTGTTTTAAATGAAAAGGGGGAAAAAAAAGCCCCATCCAATTCAAAACCCCAAAAAATTTTAAGATTTCAAAATAAAACAGAGGAAAAAAAGAAACATCCAATTCATACCCCCAAAATATTAAGATTTCAATAAACCCGGGGAAATCTTTTTCTCAAAGTGACTAGCAAAAACAAAAATTCAAAATTGGTTACAAAACCTTTTTTTCTATAGCCTTCTTCCAAAAAAGCTTTTTAAAAGTCCCCACCCCATTACCAAATTGCAATAACCTTTAAATTGCGTTTACCACCCCCCTTTTTCCTCAAATTACCAACAAACGCTGCTTTTAATCGATAATCTTTTTAAACCAATGCTTCCAAGAAATTTCAAATATATGTTTATCCCCTTTTAAAGGGAATTTTCACTTTTTTAAACACACAAACCCCAGAAAAACATTTCACTCGTATGCCCCAACAAAAAAAATTAAACCCCAAATTTCCCCTCGTATGCTTAAAAAAAAAAAATTAACCTAAATTTCACTCGTATCTCCAACAAAAAAAAATTTAAACCCAAAATTTTCACCGAAAAAGCTCCAAAAAAAAAAATTAACCAAAAATTTCTTTTCGTACCCTTCAAAAAAAATTTTAACCCAAATTTCACTCGTATGTTTTCAACAAAAATTACCCAAATTTCACCGAAATGCTTCAAAAAAAATTAAAACATGAAAAAAAAAAAAAACAAAAATTTTTCCCCTAAGTACAACCCCCCCTTTTCCTTCCATGTTGTGGGTTTTCACCCGTTGGAAGTTGAGGCCCTTTTTGGGTCTTTTAACTTAATGAGGGGAAATTTCCCTGGGGGGAAGATAAAGACCCAGTAACATGTTTGGATGGAAGCACTGCCCTCGCTTGAGTGTATCATTGGCTTAAAAAGGGGCCCCCCCTCCCCCGACAACTGTATAAGGGGTTCACCCCAAAGGTAAAAATTTAAGATAATCATTCGCCTTCCCGAACACCTGGGTCAACCAGGTAAACAGACGCATGATATGGGGTTCAGCATTGGAAGATGGGTCCTTTAACTTAATGAGAGGAAACCTTTCAGTTCATTTTAAAAAAATTTGAGGAAGAAGAGGTTTAGTCACGGATGGGGGCACCTGTTCCCCCCCGCCTTTTGAGAGACTCATTTGGGGGCCCCCTTCCCCCAAAAACACTTGGGTTTAAATTTCGGTTCCAAACCCCAAAAGGGAGAACATAACCCTGCGTCAACCAGGACAACAGGGGCCCTGTAATCGGTTTTACACCCAAAGGTTTGATTTAAGATAAACATGAAAAACCTGGGTCAATCGCCCCTAAAGCAACTAATTTGGTGAGGGCAGTCCGCTCCCCATTAAATGTGTCCCCTTATTAACTAAAAGAAATTTTAATCTTGAAAAAAACCCCTTAAGAAATTTACAGTGTAAAAAGACGCCCTCTAAGGTAAAAAAAAAACCCCCCTTTTTTAGGGTTTATTCAAATTAAAGGGGGGGGAAACTTTTAGATCATTTTAAAATAAAAAGGGGAAGATGTTGAACTTTTTCAACATAAAACATTGCGACGTTGATATTTTTGTTACCATCAAGGATTAACTTTTCCGGTTATTCGAATAGTGGAAAACTTAATTTTACATCAAAATTTTAAAGTTATTCCAGAGAAATTTCATAACATTAAATATGCGGGGTACTCACATTCCCCTTTGAAAAAAGATTCCGAGATAACCATTAAAAAAAATTAATTTAAAAGATATTATTGAAACCCCCCAAATTTTCAAATTCATCACCTGATTAAAAAAACAAAAATTATTGTTGATGAACTTTTTAAAAAAAAGGGGAACAGTGGAAAATTAAATTCTCGGGAATGTTTTACTTTTAAAGGGAGACATCATTTTAAAATAAAACATTATTCTTTTACTCAAAAAATATTTTTACGGAGGGCGATATTGTCGTACCAGGCTTTTTAAAAGCCGGGATTTTGCTTTATTTTTAAAAAGGGGAACTTGGAAAAAAGTAAGTTTTTGGGGGGGACAAGGGTTCGGAAAAAAAAAAAGGAATTTGTAAAAAAATTTTAAATCTGCTTAAAACGATCCCATTTGGGTTTTTATTAAAAGACCCTTGCATTAAATACAAACCCGAAGCATTACAGTTGCGAAAACCCAAAGTGTTTCGGGAAGGGTTTACGAAATTGGGAACCCAAAGGGGCCCAGCAAAATTAATGAAAAAGGGTTTTTTTTAATCCTGGTCTGCTGGGGCATTCTCTGGGGGGAAAAAATTTAAATTTTCCCCGCTGTAAAAAAGATTTATCCTCCATAACCCCTTTAAAGAGGGCAGAAAATTTCCCTTTAAAAAAAAAGTCATATACTTTTCCCTTTTTTAAACCTAAGAATTTTTCCCCGTTTGGGAAAAAAATTGCCCCCTAAACCCAATGATATTAACCCCGTATTTGGGGGATATTCTAAAAATTTTCCAGATATAATATGGATATAAATCATTCTCGTGGGGTTTTTCGATGTTTTTTTCCAAAATATTTACAACGTACCATGAAAAAGAAAAGAGGGGCCCCAGCAAAAATTTTCTGCATTTCAAAACTTTTGGAGAATGAAAAGGCGAAGAATATATCGAGATTATTTTCAGATTTAAAAGGGGAAAGGGGGTTTTTTTAAAAAAAACATGTACAAAAATTATTCCAGAGTAAGCAAAAAAAGTTATATCATGTTTTTTTCGAAAGAAACAAAAAACTTTTATTGCAGAGAGAGGCTTCAAACGCTGAAACGTAAATTTTTCCAAATATATGCCCAATGCCAATACCCTTTAATTTTTTAAAAATTTAAATTGGGAAAAAGTAGATGCGTATAATTCATCTCCGCACTCGGGGGTTGGCGGTAAAAACCCCCCCTTTCCCAAATCCATGGTTTTTTACGTCATTGAAAAGATATAAGGAATCAGTTTCGGGAAAAAAATTATAAAAATGGAAGATCCAAAAAGAACGAATCAGTAAGAAATTGGCTGTTGGAGCCCAACAAGAGTGCTCTGGGGCCATTCATCCGCGGGTTTTAACCCAGGGTTTTTCCCCAACAAAATACAGAAAATATTTAAAATATATAGAATTAATAATTTTCTCAACCTATAAAAACAAAATCATTTTGGAAAAATTTTTAAAAGGGGAAAAGATAAAAGGAAATTTTTTATCGCGGAAAAAATTGACCCCCGTCATACCACCCCCCGAATATATTTTCGACAGAAATTGAAAAAGAAAAAAAAAATTTGGGGGAATTTCCATTTTTTTGGGATCTTATAAAGGTTAAAATTCCCCTTTTAATTCGGGGGCCAAAAAAAGGGGGAAATTTTTTGAAGGTAAAATGAAAAAATCATTATTAAAAAATTTAAAAAAATTAAATTTCAATTTCTTTAAAAGCTCCACGCAAACATCGGGGGGGTTTATTACAACAGTTTAAAAAACACCCCATAAGTTGTATCGGAGGTTTTCAAGAATTTGATTAAAAAAAAAAATACCATTAGACCCTAAAATTTTTTAAAAAGTCCCAAAAACGGATTAAAAACATTAGCTTTTTAAGAAAATCGGTTTTTACGGGGAAAAAAAAATATTTGCTGAGTAACCCGAGGGGGGAAAAACTTCTTGGCAAAATTTTTATTACCTCTAGCAATAAAAAATTAAATTTTTGAGATTGTTTAATAAATCATGAAAGAAATTTTTCTTGTACCAACTTCAGTTAAGAATCGGGAAAAACCCTCGAGTTAGAAAAATTGGAGGGGGACGAGAAAAATTTTGAAGGGGGTGGTGGTGGTGCATGATTGAAGGCCCCCCTTGGGGGTTGAACGCAAGTTTTATTACTTTCTCCCCCCTAGGCAAGTCCCAAACCCCCGCTCTCACCTCGGGGAAACCTCAAAAACCCCCCGTTTTTTCAAATTTATGGGGACATAAAAAATGCGAGAAAAAAATAAAATTTGGAAATCAAGTTTTTATTTTTGCAAAGAAATTTCCCTTTTGGGGAGTTTGGGGTGAAATGGTGGGCCCTTTTTAACCCCCCTTTCTGGACGTAAAAATTATTGAAATATAAAAGTTTTATCGAAAATTGTGGGAAAACAGCCCAGAAGAATCGATTCTGATTTACTTAAAAAGAAAAAAAGCATTTATTAAATTTAGGAAAACATTTTTGGAAAATTTTTTTTAGGAATACAAAAAAGGGGGGAAAACAATTTTTTACATAAAGGAGGCGGTGTAAGGGGGGAGAAACATCGTGGGTATATTTAAAGGGGAGTAAAAAAAACTCTGTGATGTTATGTTTTTTAAATTTTGTGTGGGGGGTTTTAAGGGGTGTAGAGATGGGCTGAACGTTTTTATGACCCCCTTATATTAGATAAAAAAAAGAATTTTGAGGTTTTCTCCCGAAAAATATAATTTAACCCCCCCAAAACGCATTATATACCGCAAAAGAATTTTAAGAAAAAATTTAAAAATGAGAAATTACCGTAAATAAATATATGCATAAAAAATTGATATTGGGGCAAAAAATTTTTGGAGGTGATATAAAAAGGAAATTTTTTGGGGAAAAAATGAGGAAATTTAAAGCAAAAACTTTAATAGCAGTTAAAAAATACAAAAGGGTTTAATTAAACATCCCCAAAAACCCCAGATTGTGTTCACATTCATCCAGGAAAAAAACAGGGGTGGTTATTTAACGAAAAAAAAAAAAATTTTTCTTCCTTCGGGTATTAAACCCTGGTTAGTGGGGTTGGAATTTGATAAAGAAGGAAGCGATTTTGCTAGGGTTTTAAAGGAAATGAAAAATTTTATTCTTTTTCCAATAAAAAAAAGGGTTATTTTTTTAAAGAGTCTGGTGTGAAGGGGTAACCCACCCCTTTCCCGAATTTTAGGTATTAATTTATGTTAATATAAAACGATTTGATTGTTCCCCCTTAATTTTGGCGTCAGGGTTGGGATCTTTTGGGGGGGTAGTTTTATTAATACATTAAGAACAAATTTTGAAACCCCCCAATGTACAAACCACTTAATAAAAAGGGGAATTGATCAAGTGATTTTTAAGCTCGTGATCAAAAAGGGGGGGTTAATTTTAATATAATGGGGCCAAATGTTCCTTAAAAATGTATGTGTACTCATTTTAAAACCCATAAACGAGGGAAAAGATCAAGTTGGGGTTAATAAAAAAACGAACCTTTAAAAAGAGAAACCAAATTTTCCCCCCCTTCAAATGGGAAATTTTTTTCCTGGGGAAACTTTGATATTCGAGGGGGAAAGGGGGAGGGTTTTGGGTGTTTTTATTTTTAATAAAGTAGAGGGGGGGGGCGGAGGAAAAATTGTCATTTCCGGTGGGATGGCCAGGGAAAAACAAAAACCATTTTATTGGGAAATTTCCTTTTCTTTCCCGGGGGTATTACAAAACGGGCAAAATGGTTGAACCCATGTTAAAAATGGTATTGCATTGAAAAATTTGCGGAAATAGAGGGTAGAAAAAATTGAAGGTGTCGGAGAAGTTATTAAACCGGAGGAAGTAAAAATTGGTTTGAAACGATTTTAAAATTTTAAAAATAAAAAAAACTGGAAAAAAATTTTAAATTTAAATTTTTGTTTTTTGTTAAAAGTCTATTGTTTTTGTTTTGCGGCTGGGGCTTATACGTTTCACCCGGGGGGGGCAACGCCCCCGTCCCCCACTTTTTCCTTTCCCCTAACTGAAGGGGTTCCCAAAAAATTTCCAGGACAAACCATTATTGAATTTCCCCAATAGCAGCTAGGGCGCACCTGTGAATATTAAACCTAAATCAAGGAAACTGATAAATTTTTTTTATTGAATACAAATTCGAAGGCATTTTTTTGATTTAACGAGTCTGGCCCTTTGGAAAAGAAAAAATATAACAAAATGAGGATGGGGGTGCAATGGGAGACGGGGATTTAAAGGGCTATTTTTGAACTCTAAAGTCAGACAAAATTCAAAATTGGGGTTTTTATCCAATGAAAAACTCCCAAAATCGAATTTCCCCCTTTTTCATTTTCGGGTTTTAAATTTAAAAAACTTAAGATTTATCCCCATCAAAATTTGATACAAAGGGGAAAAATAACATTCTTTTGTAATAAAAGGGCAACAAGTATTTCTATTACAAAAAGTGATTTAAAATGATATTAAGGGAAAAACGAAAAGGTTTTAAAATTTAAAGAAAAGAAGTGAATACTTGGGTTTTTTTTTGAAAGCTGGATGTAGTAGTTTTGACGAATATACCTGGATAGTGGGCGAATGTCGATTGAACCTTTAAAAAGCATTCACCCGCATGGGGAATTATGGGCTCCATTAAGCGGAAAAAAAAACCCCTATTTAAAAATAATTTTAATTCCATTAAATTATTTGGGTCGATAAAGTTATTCCCTAAACGAATGCATTTAATTGCATTAATTTTAAAAATGAGGGGAAACCCCCAGGGGGGTGAAAATCTGTTCAAAAACATTATTTAAGTCATATTTTTCGACATCTAATCAAAAAACAATTTTAAACGCAGGGTTTTCCGTGGGAAAAGTTCCCCTACCCGATAAAATTTTTTATTATATTTGTTTTAAGGGAAAACTATGATGGAGGGTATAATTTTAAACCATTTATTTTTTAACATGAAGATTTGAATTTATTTCGGGGTTACAATTTAAATTTAGAAAAGATTTTTAATATTGGGCCCGTTAAATTTCCCCCCCCACGCGAGTAGGTTTTTATTACGCTACCTTTTAAATTCTGGGTTTGGGGCTGATCAAACTGATTTTCATTAAGGTTTTACCCCCCGAAAATTGGAAAAGTGGGGGAAAAAAATGGTATTCTGTCCAGAAGAAGGGAAAATTTAGATAGATATGACCCTTTTTGGTTTAAAACCCAAAGAAAGAGAAAAAGAATTTTTTCGATGTTTGGTGGAAAAATAATGTGATTTTAAATATAAATTAAAAAAAGAACAGTGAAGTGGCTACGCATATAGATCATGAATTGGAAGAGATAAATATTGCCTTGAAAAAACAACGGGGAAAAAACCCCCGTATTTGTGATGTTTTTGGGCAAAAAATATAAAAGAAATTAATTTTTAAGGGTAAAAGGGTAAGCCGGTAATTTTCTCATTTAAAATTTGAAAGGGTCAAGATGAAAATATGGGTCCTTGGATTATATATATGTGAACAAACAAATATTTTTATATTTAGTTTGTTTTTTGGGGTGGATTTAAAAAATTATACAAATATATATAGGAAAATTATATACAAAAGAAAAATTTTATGTACGGTATTTAAACAGGGGGATTCAACTGAAAAAACCCTTGTTGTGCGCTTATATTATAATAAAAATTTTGTAATAAATTAAAAAAATTTTTTAGTGTTTAAAAAAAATTATACCATATTTTTTTAAAAATTTTGGTTTGAAATAAATTAAAAAAATGGGCCAATTTAAAATGAAATATGCTATGGGGCATTTTTAATATACCCCCCATGTTCAAATGTAATTTTTAAAAATTCAAAAGTGGGAAATTTTGAAAACTGTTTTTAAAAAATTTGGGAAATTTTAAAAACGGTGGGTAGAGGGTTTAGAGGCGGGGGCGAAAAAGGTCATAACGCGCTATAAATGCCCGTGCGGGTCATTTTCCCTCTAAGTCATTCAAATTGGGTCAAGGATGAAACCAATTCCCTACTTTCCCTTGGAAAGGTTTTCTGCGGGAGGAGAGAAGACTGATCCCCCGTATGTCGGAAAAAATCCACCTTTCGGTTAAAAGGTAAGTGATTTTTGTTCATTATCTGAGTGAATTTTTCTAATATTGAAAAAATCTTTTTTTCACCTAAAAGATTTTAAGGGAAATTTTAATGTATTAAAACCAAAAAAAACTTTTTTAATGCAATTAAAGAATGCCTTAAATTTTTCTTCTAATCGAGAAAATTTTTTTTTTTTTGCCAGATGCGAAAAAAATGCGGTTGTTGGAACCAAATTTTCCCCAAAATCAAACCGACAGGAGCAAATTTATTTTGCGAGTTGAAGGGATTGTTAGGAGCGAGATCCACCCCAAACCTCCCTTTCCCATCCATATGGGGGATGCTGTTTCTTTCCCCCCCTACCCCCCGAGACTTTTCCCCACCTCATGTGGATGTTGAAACTGTGCCTCCTATTTCAGTGGGTTTTATGTTTTAAACCTTTTAACCAGGGTATTGTTTAAATCCTACCCAAGCCCAGATCGACCTTCTCCCCAGTCTCCCATATGATGGGGGAATGTGTTAGTAGTTGTTTTTTTGCGAAAAAGCGTATGGGGCGGAGGAATATTTTAAAGACAAAAATTCCCCCAAAAAATTCATGTAGGGTGAGGGGTTCCCCCATAAATTTTCCCGTTCCCCCCCCTTCCCCCCAAAAGTTATTGTAAAAACAATTGGGAAAAAGATGACGGCCCCCGAACAAAATGCACAGAAAAATTTTTAAAAAAAGAAAATTACCTACGTTGATTTTAGTCAATTAAATTTTATTTTTTTCAATGAAATTGTATTTGTTTGTATTACCCGAAATGTAATGGCTGTATAAAAAAAAAAATTAAAAAAAAAAATATTGTGTATTAGGTTAACCTGAAAGGTTTTTTCTGATGATGAAAAAATTTGGGGTTAAAAGTGAAAATGTTGTTTCCCCCCCCAGGGTTTTTAGGTTTCTATTTCCCCCTTTTTAACTTTAATGAACTAAAAGGGGCGAAAGATTCCGCCTGTGTTCTGGGGGGGCCACGTGACGTCACGACCTAGGGTCGAAAATGATTCAAACCTGTGCGCGTGACCCCATACTATTGTCCCCTTATTAACTTTAAAAGGGGCGAAAAAGATTCAGCTTGTTTTGTGGGTTCCCTTTTTTGTTCATTTTAAATTAATGAGAAAGGAAACGTAGGGGGGGAAACCAAAAAAAATTGATCCCAAAAAATGGAGGGAATTTTGAAAACCCCCTAGGGGGGAAACCAAAAAAAAATTTATCCGAGGAGATCATAAGAAATTTCCCAAACCCCCATAGGGGGGGGTCCAAAAAACTTGATCCGAAGGGGATGGAACTGGGATTGTCGAGAAAATTTTTTTGGGTTGGGGGGTTTAAAATGGGAGGGGGGTCCGAGGAAGTGGAGACTTTGTAAATTTAGAAAATTTTTTTTGGGGTGGGGGGGGAAAGGGGGGTTTTTAAAAAAAAAATTTATCCGAGGAATTGGGGGAAAATTTTGGGGAAAAAACCCCCAAAAGGGGGGGAAACCCCAAAAAACCCGAACCCCAAAGGGGATATAAAAAAAAAAAATTTGGGCGCGGGGGCGTTCCCCGGGCGACCCCCTGCAGAAGGGGCAAACAAAAAAGGCGCGGGGGGGGGGGGCCGAAGGGGGCGGGCGCGCGGGCTGGCGCGGGGCGGGGGGTCGCGAAGGGCCGGGGCGGGCGCGCAGGCGGGGGCGCGGCGGGGGAGGCGGGGGGTCGCGAAGGGGGGGTCGTGGGCGGGGGTATTGGTTGGGGGGTCAAGGGTGAGGTAGTCTCGAGGGCGAGGTCATGGTCAAAACCGGAAGTAACACCTAGGTGTGAAAAGGTGACCCTCCAGCTGCTGGTCCTAGACCGGATACACCGCTCAGTGGAAGGCCCTAAACCGGAAGTCCTCGCTCAGTGGAAGGCCTAAACCGGAAGTCCTCGCTCAGTGGAAGGCCCAAACCGGAATTCCTCGCTCAGTGGAAAAATCCACTACTTATATATATATTTATATATATATATGTCGTGCCGAATATGTAAAACTGGTCAATTAGCAAGAACTCGTTTAAAATTAAGTCCTTTCTAAATTTTTTCTTATACGTTTAAAGATATATTTTTTTTATTAATGTTATTGTAAAAATTTATAATTTTGCACCAGAAGAATCTTAGAAAACTTACCTAACCTTATTATAACAAGAACAATTTATTTTAACCTAACCTAACTAAACATATTTTAGATTTGTTTAAAATAGTTTAATACTAAACAAACACAGTGAAATATATTTTTTTCGTTAGGTTCAGAATGATTTATATTTCACTGTGTTTGTTTAGTATTAAATTACTGTAAACAAATCTAAAATATATTTATTTGGGTTAGGCTAAAATAAATTGTTCTTGTTATAATAAGGTTAGGTAAGTTTTCTAAGATTCTTTTGGTGCAAAATTAAAATTTTTTACAGAAACATTAATGAAAAAAATATATCTTTAAACGTATAAGAGAAAATTTTAGAAAGGACATAATTTTAAATGAGTTCTTGCTAATTGACCAGTTTTACATATTCGGCACGATATATATATATATATATAATATATATATATATATAAATATATATATATATATATAATATATATATAATATATTGTGATCACGAACTAATGGTATTGATCAATAATAACACTGCACTAACCAAGGACTCGAACCCATGCTGCTTTGGCCTGCCTCACTGTGGGCGAAAACACGACACCCTAATCCACTGGACCATACGATCCTTTAGAATAGCGCATCTAGCGGTACTGGATATTGTACTCGCTATCCAAGGACACACGATGGTGTGGATGACTCTTGGCTAATTTCATTCTAGCCCCTGTTTGGTGTACTAGTACAACGAGCCTTGGCTAGTGCAGTGTTGTTATTGATCAATTCTACTCGTTTGTTCTCACAATAATATAAAATACTGTTCGTTGTACTAGTATACCATACAGGGATTAGAATGTAATTAGCCTAGAATCATCCACACCATCGTGTGTCCTTGGGTAGCGAGTACAACTTCCGGTTCTGCCTCATGTGCTACTCTTAAGGATCATATGGTCCAGTGGATTAGGGCATCATGTGTTTTCGCCCACCACGAGGCAAGCCAAAGCAGCATCGGTTCGAGTCCTTGGCTAGTGCAGTGTTGTTATTGAAATATATAATATATATATATATATATATATATATATATATATATATATATATAATATATTTAGTATATATATGATATATGATATATTTATATGTGTGTGTGAGAGTGTGTGTGTGTGTGTGTGTGAGTGTGTGTGTGTGTGTGCTTCACTCTTCCTGTCATACCTCTCCTTAAAGCTGTGTATTGTGTAGCCAGTGAGCCTACATGCCTAATTCCCATAGTTTCTACCAGAGGCCAGGCCTCTCGGTGGGCATGCCAGCCTGCCTACCCCTGCCTCTACCTCACTCAGCGGTCATCACTCAGACAACAGGTCTACTCCTCTCTCCCTCGTGGGCATGGCCCTCCTGGGCCATGGTCACTTAACACACTGCCTGTGTACCCCACGACATTGCAAATAAAGTAAGAAGTCTCCGACGCCTTTATCACTGAAACCCGCTCTGCAAAAATCACCAATAAACCCCATAAACATTGGTGGGATGGTGTGGCGTGGAGTCACAGGGACGCCATTTATATTTCTCGAAGAAATTCGGCAAATTTCGGCCCAAATCCTGCATGTACCTGTGTCTGGATGCTGAAACGTGCAGACACGACATCAGGATAACTCGTTGCGAGATGGATGCTTCTTGTGTAGGGTGATGAAGTGAATACAACTTCGTTCCTCTTCCTTCCTTTATCATTGAACCCCGCTCTGCAAGAATAGCCAATAAACCCCGTAAGCAATGGATCTTGCCTCCACTACATCACTTCCCAAACCATTCCACTTCCTGACAACTCTGTGACTGAAGAAATACTTCCTAACATCCCTGTGATTCATCTGAGTCTTCAGCTTCCAACTGTGACCCCTCGTTGCTGTGTTCATCTCTGGAACATCCTAGCTCTGTCCACCTTGTTGATTCTTCTCAGTATTTTATATGTCGTTACGATAACATCCCATGTCTCCTATCTACCAGTGTCGTCAGGTCGATTTCCCTTAACCTCTCCTCGTAGGACATACCCCTTAGCTCCGGGGCTAGTCTTGTTGCAAACCTTTGCACTTTCTCTAGTTTCATCACATGCTTGGCTAGGTGTGTGTACCAAACTGGTGCTGCATACTCCACTATGGGCCTAACATACACAATGTACATGGTCCTGAATGATTCCTTATTAGAGTGTAGGAATGCTGTTCTTAGATTTGCTTGGCGCCCGTATGCTGCAGCAGTTGATTGGTTTATGTGCACCTCAGCAGATGTGCCAGGTGTTTCACTCATCCAAAGATCCTTTTCCTTGAATGAAGTTTGTTGTCTCTGGCCCCCTAGACTGTACTCCATCTGTGATCATCTTTGCCCATCCCCAATCTTCATGACTTCGCATTTGGTGGGGTTGAACTCCAGGAGCCAGTTGCTGAACCACGCCTGCAGCCTGTCCAGATCCCTTTGTAGCTCTGCCTGGTCCTCAATCAATTTAATTCTTCTCTTCAACTTCACATCATCTGCAAACAGGGATGCTTCACAGTCTATTCCTTAGGTCATGTCGTTCATAAATACCAGAAACAGCACCAGTCCCAGTACTAACCCCTGTGGCACCCCTCTCGTTGCAGGCGTCCACTCGTGCACTTCGCCCCGTACCATGACTCGCTGTTGTCTTCCTGACAGGTATTCCCTGTTCCATTGTAGTGCCTTCTCTGTTATCCCTGCCTGGTCATCTAGCTTTTGAACTAATCTCTTGTGTGGAACTGTGTCAAACACCTTCCTGCAGTCCAAGAAAATATAACCTGCCCACCCGTCTCTCTCTTGTCTTATTGCTGTCACCCTGTCATAGAACTCCAGTCTGTTTGTGACACAGGATTTCCCCACCCTGAAACCGTGCTGGCTGTCGTTGATAAACTCTTTCTTTTCTAGGTGCTCCACCACTCTTCTCCTGATAATCTTTCTCCATGACCTTGCATTCTGTACATATCACTTATAAACTCTACTATGTATTCGAAGCTCAGAGCGCATGATCACTGGCCACGGGGAGACTTTCATATGTGATGTCCTAAATATATGAACTTCTCAATGTGAATATTAGGTCCTGTCTCGCTGGTTCATCCTCACCTCTCTATGTGGTAGTGTCCCTTACCTGTTGGTATAATGAGGTTTTCCAGTACCACACCACCATCATCTTGGTCCTCCATATTCCTAGGGCCCTCATGTGGCTCCAGGTTCTCCCATTCAATTTCCTTGTGGTTGAAGTCACCCATAATCAGCAGCTTTGCCCTGATCGCATGAGCCCTTCTGGCCACTTCAGCCAGTGTGTCAACCATCGCTCTATTACTCTCATCATACTCTTGCCTTGGCCTCCGGCTGTTCTGTGGTGGGTTATACATCACTGCAATTACTACCTTGTAACATCCAAACTGAAGCATTCCTATTATGTAATCTCTTGCTTCTCCTGTGTCTCCTCTCTCCAGCTCATCCAAATCCCATCAGTTTTTTGATGAGCAGTGCCAACTCTTCCACCCCAAAGGGATATCAGATCCTCAGGATCTGATATCCATTTGAAAAGATGGCAACTGTTAGTATCCCTGTGAGCTTGGTTTCTGTGAGAGCTATGACATCCAATGATGCCTCTTTAACTCTTTCGTGCCATCCCTCCCACTTATTCAATATTCCATCAGCATTGGTGTACTATACCTTTGGCTTCCTCTCCAACACTGTGTTTTGGGGGTCTGTGAGGGTGGGGGACCTAGCAGTGTGCTGCAGGATTCTACAGTGTACTGTGGAGTGGGGCTGTAAGTGTGGATTGTGGTTTGTTTTTGGGATAGCGTGTTTGGTTGTAGGATTCTGGAGGTGGTTCTGAGTGTGCTTTCACTTATTACTCTGCTCTGCTCTGGTTGTCCTCTGCTGATTCTGTCCTTGTCTCTCTTCCTAGCCTCTTTCGCTTTTGTGTCCTCTCCCCCAGCTGCTATTGTTCTGTTTTTGTTCTGTCTCAGTATGTTGACAGTCCCTTCAGCTGTGGTTCCTCTTGCAGGATCGTGTTTTTCACTGTTTCTGTCTTGAAAATCAGCTTGGCCAGCTGATTTCTCCACTTCAGGTATCCCCCTATTCTATGAAAATTTACTATCTCAGTCATGTCGTCTTTGCCTCCTATTTCTGTGATGATGTTTTCAATATCCTGTTTTTCTTCCTGCCATCTTTCATTGTGTGTCCTCCCCTCACTCTCCTGAAGCCCATGAATAAACACTGACCTTTCCATCTCGTCCTCCCATTGCCTTTCTGTCTGTGTCTCTGGTTCCCACTTATACATTGCTATTTTCTCCCTTATCTTTTTCCTGTACCTCTTGGTGGCATGGCCGTGCCTCTATATGTAACCTATACCCCACTCCACCTTCTCCCCCATCCCTTACCACTATCCCTGTTCTCATCTGCTCTCCCTCTTCATTCCTCGGCCCTAGCACAGTTATGTCCCCTCCCAATCCATTGGGGTCCTTGTTCTCTAGGGGTGTACCAACTTCAGATGCTATGTTTCCTCTGGGCAATACCCATGTAACTGGCTTCAACCTATTTACCTAGTATTCTTGGCTCTTATCCTGGCTTCTGCAGCTTACTTGTGGCTTCCCATTTCTTCTTCTCCTCCTCCATCCTCTTATCCAATTTTTGCTGAAATCTCTGCCTCTCTCCATCTCTAACATTTTCACAGAAATCCATGTAGTTTGTTCTCCCCACACTTGTTCCATCCTTTTACATTGCTCCTTCCATCCATTCTTCCTTACCAGAACCATTCTTCTCTGATCCCCTGAGTCTTCAACTGCCCTTCTGAGCCAACATTTTTTAATGGGTTAGGTGTTGTTGTTGTGTGTGGGGGGTTGTAAGGGGGAGAGAGATGGGGAGAGGGACAGGGAGTGTGGAGAAAGAGTGAAAAGGGGGCTAAAGGGAAAAGGGCAGAAGAGAGGGAGGGATGAAGGAAAAGAGAGGCGAATATGGGGAGGGAGGAAGAGGAAGAGAAAAGGAAATGGAGTAAAGAGAAGAGAAAAATGGAGAGAGAGAGAGAGAGAGAGAGAGAGAGAGAGAGAGAGAGAGAGAGAGAGAGAGAGAGGAGAGAGAGAGAGAGAGAGGGTGGAAGGGAGATGTAAGGGGAGAGGAGGGAGGGGGAAGGGAGATTGATAGAGTGGGATGAGAAAGGGGCTAGAAGGAGGGAGAGAGAAGAAAAGAGAGTAGAATCGGGGGAGGGAGGGAGAAAAAGGGAGAGGAGAAAGAGAGTGGAGATAGAGTGAGAGAGAGAGAGAGAGAGAGAGAGAGAGAGAGAGAGAGATGGGTTTGAGTCGTGCATGGACATGTGTGCGCGTTATGAATGTGTGTGTCTTTCATGACTGTGATCTGCTGCTGATCCAGCTGCCTACACTTTAGTTCCTTCAATGTTTATCCATCTACCTAGAATTCCTACTTCCTAGATTCCTAGTTGCATGGTTTGTGTGTGTGTTGTGTGTGTGTGTGTGTGTGTGTGTGTGTGTGTGTGTGTGTGTGTGTGTGTGTGTGTGTGTGTGTGTGTGTACTCACCTATTTGTGTTGCAGGGTCGAGTCTTAGCTCCTGTGGTGTGTGTGTGTGTGTGTGTGTGTGTGTGTGTGTGTGTGTGTGTGTGTGTGTGTGAGTGTGTGTACTCACCTAATTGTACTCATTTAGTTGTGGTTGCAAGGGTCGAATCATAGCTCCTGGCCCCACCTTTTCACTGTTTGCTACTAGGTCCTCTCTCTCTCCCTGCTCAAAGAGCTTTATCAAACCTCGTCTTAAATCTATGTATGGTTCCCGCCTCCACTACGTCACTTTCTGGGCTATCCACTGCCTGACAACTCTATGACTGAAGAAATACTTCCTAACATCCATTTGACTCATTTGAGTCTTCAACTTCCAATTATGACCTCTTGTTTCTGTGTCCCATCTGTGCAACATCCTGTCTTTGTCCACTTTGTCTATTCCGCACAATATTTTATATGTCGTAATCATGTCTCCTCTGACTCTCCTGTCCTCCAGTGTCGTCAGGGCCGATTTCCTTCAACCTTATCTTCGTGGATATTCCCTTAGCTCTGGGACTAACCTTGTTGCAAACCTTTGCACTTTCTCTAATTTCTTGAAGTGCTTGACCAGGAGTGGACTCCAAATTGGTGCTGCATACTCTAGTATGGGGCCTGACGTAAATGGTGTACAGAGTCTGAACGATTCCTTACTGAGGTATCAAACACGGGCAGCAGTTATCTGATTGATGTGCCCCCTCAGGGGGTTTGCTCGGTGTTATACTTGCCCCCAGATCTTTTTTCTTGATGAGTTTTGCAGTCTTTGGCCACCTAGACTGTACTTTTGTCTGCAGTCTTCTTTGCCATTCCCCAATCTTCATGACTTTGCATTTGGCAGGGTTAAATTCAAGGAGCCAGTTGCTGGACCAGGCTTGAGCCTGTCCAGGTCTCTTTATAGTCCCTGAATGATCTTCGACCTATTTGATTCACCTTATTAACTTCACATCACTGCAAACAAGGACACTTCTGAGTCTATCCCTTCCGTTATGCTATTCACATATACAAAAAAAACAGCACAGGTCCTAGGACTGACCCCTGTGGAACCCCACTTGTCACAGGTACCTACTCTGACACCTCGTCACGTACCATGACTCGATGTTGCCTCCTGTCAGGTATTCTCTGATCCATTGCAGCGCTTTTTGTGTTATTGTGCCTGATCCTCTAGCTTTTGCAGAAACCAATTGTGAGGAACTATGTCGAAGGCCTTCCTGAAGTCCAAGAAAATGCAGTTTATCCACCTCTCTCTCTGTCTTGTCTTACTTCGTCACTTTGTCATAAACTCCAGTAGGTTTGTGACACAGGATTTTCCTTCCCTGAAACCATGCTGATTGAAGATTATAAAACTTATTTCTTTCTATGTTTTTCCCCCCACCCCCCCTCCTGATGATCTTCTCCATGACATAGCATACTATACACGTTAGTGACACAGGTCTGCAGTTTAATGCCTCATACCCGTCACTTTTTTTAAAAATTGGGAACTACATTTGCCATCTTCCATACCTCAGGGAGTGCCCAGTATCAATGGATGTGTTCAAGATCTTTGTTAGCGCACACACAACATCTCTGCTCCCTCTCAAAGGGCCCATGGAGAGATGTTTCTGGTCCCACCACCTTTGAGGGGTCAAGTTCACATAGCAACCTTCTTCACCCTCCTCCTCGGGTTTTGTGTACCTCATCCAGCACTTGTTGGGTTTTAACCCCCCTGTTCTGATTTCCTGGAGTCCTACTGGTTTCCCACTTTTAAATACTTCTTTAAATCTCGTGTTTGAGCTCAACAAAACCTCTTGGTCGTTTGTGTTGTGTGTGTTGTGTGTGTTGTGTGTGTGTGGTGTGTGTGGGTGTGTGTGTGTGTGTGTGTGTGGGGTGTGGGGAGTGTGTGTGTGTGTGTTGTGTGTGTGTGTGTGTGTGTGTTGTGTGTGTGTGGGGGTGTGTGTGTGTGTATGTTTGTGTGTGTGTGTGTTTGTGTGTGTGTGTGTGTGTGTGTGTGTTGTGTGTGTTTTGTGTGTGTGGTGTGTGTGTGTGTGTTGTGTGTGTGTGTGTGTGTGTGGGTGTGTGGGTGTGTGTGTCGTGGGGGCATTGTGTGTGTGTGTGTTTGTGTGTCTGTGTGTGTGTGTACTCACCTAGTTGTACTCACCTAGTTGAGGTTGCGGGGTCGAGTCCGAGCTCCTGGCCCCGCCTCTCCACTGATCGCTACTAGGTCACTCTCCCTGAGCCGTGAGCTTTTTTCATACCTCTGCTTAAAGCTACGTATGGATCCTTCCTCCACTACATCACTTCCCAAACTATTCCACTTACTGACTTACTCTGTGGCTGAAGAAATACTTCCTAACATCCCTGTGATTCATCTGTGTCTTCAGCTTCCAACTGTGTCTCCTTGTTACTGTGTCCAGTCTCTGGAACATCCTGTCTTGTCCACCTTGTCAATTCCTCTCAGTATTTGTATGTCGTTATCATGTCCCCCGTATCTCTCCTGTCCTCCAGTGTCGTCAGGTTGATTTCCCTTAACCTCTCCTCGTAGGACATACCTCTTAGCTCTGGGACTAGTCTTGTTGCAAACCTTTGCACTTTCTCTCTAGTTTTTCTTTACGTGCTTGGCTAGGTGTGGTTCCAAACTGGTGCCGCATACTCCAATATGGGCCTAACGTACACAGTGTACAGGGTCCTGAATGATTCCTTATTAAGATGTCGGAATGCTGTTCTGAGGTTTGGTTAGGCGCCCATATGCTGCAGCAGTTATTTGGTTGATGTGCGCTTCAGGAGATGTGCCTGGTGTTATACTCACCCCAAGATCTTTTTCCTTGAGTGAGGTTTGTAGTCTCTGGCCCCCTAGACTGTACTCCGTCTGCGGTCTTCTTTTCCCTTCCCCAATCTTCATGACTTTGCACTTGGTGGGATTGAACTCCAGGAGCCAATTGCTGGACCAGGTCTGCAGCCTGTCCAGATCCCTTTGTAGTTCTGCCTGGTCTTCGATCGAGTGAATTCTTCTCATCAACTTCACGTCATCTGCAAACAGGGACACCTCAGAGTCTATTCCTACCGTGTGTGTGTGTGTTTGTGTGTGTGTGTGTGTGTGTGTGTGTGTGCGTGTGTGTGTGTGTGTGTGTGTGTGTGTGTGTGTGTGTGTGTGTGCATGTGTCTGTGTGTGTGTGTGTGTACTCACCTAATTGTACTCACCTAATTGTGGTTGCAGGGGTTGAGACTCAGCTCCTGGGCCCGCCTCTTCACTGATCGCTATTAGGTCCTCTCCCTCTCTGCTTCCTGAGCTTTGTCATACCTCTTCTTAAAACTATGTATGGTTCCTGCCTCCACTACTTCACTTGCTAGGCTATTCCACTTCCTGACGACTCTATGACTGAAGAAATACTTCCTAACGACCCTGTGACTCGTCTGAGTTCTTCAGCTTCCAGTTGTGACCCTTGTTTCTGTGTCCCCTCTCTGGAACATTCTATCTCTGTCCACCTTGTCTATTCCCCGCAGTATCTTGTATGTTATTATCATGTCTCCCCTGACCCTTCTGTCCTCCAGTGTCGTCAGTCCGATTTCCTTCAACCTTTCCTCATACGACATTCCCCTGTGCTCTGGGAGTAGCCTTGTTGCAAACCTTTGTACTTTCTCTAACTTCTTGACGTGCTTGACCAGGTGTGGGTTCCAGACTGGTGCTGCATACTCCAGTATGGGCCTAACGTACACAGTGTACAGTGTCTTGAACGATTCCTTATTAAGGTATCGGAACGCTATTCTCAGGTTTGCCAGGCGCCCTATGCTCCAGCAGTTATTTTGGTTGATTTGTGCTCCGGTGACGTGCTCGGTGTTATGGTCACTCCAAGGTCTTCCTCCCTGAGTGAAGGTCTGTAGTCTTTGTCCACCTAGCCTATACTCTGTCTGCGGTCTTCTTTGCCCCTCCCCAATCTTCATGACTTTGCATTTGGCAGGATTGAATTCGAGAAGCCAGTTTCTGGACCACATGTCCAGCCTGTCCAGGTCTCTTTGCAGTCCTGCCTCATCCTCATTCCGATTTAATTCTTCTCAATCAACTTCACATCATCTGCAAATAGGGACACTTCAGAGTCTATTCCTTCCATATGCATTCGCATATATCAAAAATAGCACTTGTCCTAGAACTGACCCCTGTGGGACCCCGCTCGTCACAGGCGCCCACGTGTGATACCTCTACACGTACCATGACTCGTTGCTGCCTCCTGTCAGGTATTTCCTGACCCATTGCAGTGCCCTCCCTGTTATATGCGCCTGATCCTCCAGCTTCTGCACTAATCTCTTGTGGGAAACTGTGTCAAAGGCCTTCCTGCAGTCTAGGAAAACTCAACCCCTCATCTCTCGTGTCTTACTTCTGTTACCTTGTCATAAAACTCCAGAAGGTTTTGTGACACAGGATTTGCCTTCCATGAACCCATGCTGGTTTTCATTTATAATCTTGTTCCATTCCAGGTGTTCCACCACTCTAATCCTGATAATCTTCTCAATGATTTTGCACACAATACATGTCAGAGACACAGGTCTGTAGTTTAGTGCCTCATTTCTGTTTCCTTTCTTAAATATGGGACTACATTTACTGTCTTCCATTTCTCAGGTAGTTGCCCAGTTTCAAGGGATGTGTTGAAGATTATGGTTAGGGGCATGCATAGCATCTCTGCTCCTTCTCTAAGGACCCATGGGGAGATGTCCGGTCCCATCGCCTTTGAGGTATCAAGGTCACTTAGCAGTTTCTGCACCTCCTCCTCGGTTGTTCGTATGCCATCCAACACTTGTTGGCATATTCCCTCTTGATGTTCCCTTCTGTGCTGTCTTCCCCTTCCTGTCTCTACTGTAAAAACTTCCTTAAATCTCCTGTTTAGCTCTTCACATACCTCCTGATCATTTCTTGTGAGTTCTCCACTTTCTGTCCTCAATCTGATCACCTGGTCTTTGACTGTTGTCTTCCTGCTGATGTGGCTATACAAAAGTTTTGGGTCAGTCTTGATTTTTCGATGCTATGTCATTTTCACAATGTCGCTGGGCCTCCCTCCTTACCTGTGCAATACTCGTCCTTGGCTCTGCGACTTATCTCCCTATTTTCGTGTGTTCTCTGCCTTCTGTACTTTTTCCATTCTCTATTGCACTTTGTTTTAGCCTCCTTACACCGTCGGGTAAACCAGGGGCTCGTTCTGGTCTTCCCATTGTTTCTGTTGCCCTTGGGAATAAACCTTTCCACTGCTTCAGTTGCATTTTGTTGCTACATATTCCATCATTTCGTTTACTGGCTTTCCTGCCCAGTTCTCTGTCCCACGGAACCTCACGCAGGAAGTTTCCTCAACCCTATGTAGTCCCCTCTTTTATAGTCAGGCTTTTTCCCATTCCACTCCTGTTACTCTCTCCACTTGCAACTCTACTATGTATTCAAAGCACAGAACCACGTGGTCGCTAGCTCTTAGGGGGCTCTCATACATGATCTCCTCAATGTCTGAACTGCCCAGGGTGAACACAAGGTCCAATCTTGCTGGTTCATCCTTCCCTCTCACTCTGGTAGTGTCCTTAACATGTTGGTGCATGAGGTTTTCCAGCACCACGTCCAACATCTTGGCTCTCCATGTTTCAGGACCCCCATGTGGCTACAGGTTTTCCCAGTCAGTCTCCCTATGGTTGAAATCACCCCTATCCAGCAACTTTGCTATGCTGGAGTGAGCTCTTCTTGCCACCTCAGCAAGTGTGACCACCATTGGGCTGTTGCTCTCTTCATATTCCTCTCTTGGCCTCCTGAAGTTCTGTGGAGGATTATACATCACTGCAATGACAACCTTGTGGTCCCCAGACTGAAGTGTACCTGCTATGTAGTCTCTTTCTCCCGTCTCGTCTATGCCTTCCATTTTCTCGAATTTCCATCTGTTTTTTTACGGGCAGAGCAACCCCCTCCCCCCCTCTACCCCTTCTATCTTTCATCATGATCTGGTATCCTGGTGGAAGATTGCATCTGTTATTTTCTCCGTGAGTTTTGTTTCTGTAACTGCTATGATGTCTGGGGACTTCTCATTGATTCTTTCTTGCCATTCCTCATGTTTATTCGTTAATCCATCCGCATTTGTATACCAATCCTTCAACTTCTGTTCTAATACTGTAACTATTGTGTGGGAGGGTGGGAACAGAGGGATCGGTGTGTGATGGTTGGTTTGGATTGTTCAGTTGCCTTGGGGATGTAGTGGCTGGAGTCCTTCTGCAGGTGTTTCTGGGGGGTGTGTTTGTTCTTCCACTTGTTCCTGGGTTATTCTTCTCTCCTTTTTCATTTCCTCCCATTTCTCCTTTCGTTTTTGCACTCTCTCTTTTATCATCATCCTTTCCTCCTGTGTTCTGTCTCGATCGAGGTACACATTTATGAACTCCTGTTTGCCTCTCAGCCGTGCTTTCTCCTGCAGGATCATGGTTCGGGTTGATTCTGCCTTGAAAATTACTTTGAGAGGCCGATTCCTTTTCTTTGTGAACCACCCATTCTCTAAAAATTTGCCACCTGGGTCATGTCCCCCTCGCCTATCGCCTTCATGATACTTCAATCGCTTTTTCCTCCTCTGCTTTCTTTCATCATAAGTTTCCCCTTTAGCTTCATCTAGCCCATAGACAAAAACTGATCTCTCCCTTTCCACCTCCCACTGTGACCCATTGCATCCTCTGATGTGTTTTAGTCCCTTCCCGTCGAGCGTTCCTTCCATCAATCCCTTCCCTAGCTATGGCCTCTATGCTCATTGGTTTGTCCTTCCTGCTCACCTGTTCCTGGCCCTCACAGGTGTCTGGTAAGGTCCCTGCACATGTCTTAGTTCCTTCAATGTCTTGCAATCTCTCATTCTGTCCTAGTGTGCTCCCTGTCTTTGTTTTGGCCCCATGTGGGTTTGACAGGACCTCTGCATGCAGTTTAGTTTCCATGTTCCCTTCAGACCCGTTGTCTGTGTCTGATGTAGCCATTGCTGATGCTGCTACTGTAATATCTTTGTCTCTATGCTGTTTCAGGTGTCTCAGCTCCCTCTTCTAATCTTTGTATCTTGTTTTCTGCTGCTGTGGCATGTTGCTTCCAAACCCTTCTGCATTCTGCTGGTAACCTCTCCTCCATCTTCCTTGCCAGCTCATCTAGCCTCCTTCCCCAGTCTTCCTCCCTTTTTTTGAGCTCTACCTCCCAGTCCCCCCCTCCCAGATTCGTCCTTCGGGCCCCTTGTTCTTATCCTAGTTCTAGGTTCCCCCATTGCTCCACAGAAGGAAGGGGAGGTGGATTAGGAGAAGGGGAATAGATGGTTAGGGGGACTGGGGATGGATGGTTGTGGGGGAGGGGGATGATGGGTATTGGAGGGGGAGAGGTAGTTGGGGGCAGGGGTTAGATGGTTTGGGTAGGTGGCAATGGTGAGGGGGAGAGGTGGTTAGGGGAGGGGTAGAGGTGCTTAGGGGAAGGGGAGTAAGTGTTTGTGTCAGGTGTATATGTGCCTGTGTATGTGTCCTTGTGTATATGTGTGTGCATGTGTGGGAGAGAGAGGGATGGGATTAAGGAGGAGGGGGGGAAGAAGGATGAGTCACCTTAAAGCAGGGGAGGTGTGTGTGTGTGTATGGGATTAGAAGGGAAGGGAGGGAAGAGGGCCAAGGGTAAAGTGACCGTGACCTCCTGTATAACTGGGGGCCTTGCGGGTGTGTTGTGATGTGTGTGTGTGTGTGTGTGTGTGCATTGTGTGTGTGTGTATATGTGTGAGTGTATGTGTGTGTGTGTGCATGTGTGTGTGTGTGTGTGTGGTGTGTGTGTGTGGTGTGTGTGTGTGAATGTGTGTGTATGTGTGTGTGTGTGTGTGTGTTCATGTGTACTCCACCTAGTTGAGGTTATGGGGTGTGTGCATGTGTGTGTGTGTGTGCATGTGTGTGTGTGTGTATATGTGTGTGTGTATGTGCATGTGTGTGTGTGGTGTGTGCATGTGTGTGTGTGTGTGTGTGTATGTGTGTACTCACATATTTGTACTCACCTATTTGAGGTTGTAGGGGTCGAGTCATAGCTCCTGGCCCCCGCCTCTTCACTGATTGCAAACTAGGTCCTCTCCTCCCTGCTCCATGAGCTTTATCATACCTCGCCTTAAAACTATGTATGGTTCCACCTCCACTACTTCACTTTCTAGGCTATTCCATGGCTTGACTACCTGACTGAAGAAATACTTCCTAACTCCCTTTGATTCATCTGAGTCTTCAACTTCCAATTGTGACCTCTTGTGTCTGTTCCCATCTCTGGAACATCCCGTCTTTGTCCCTCGTCTATTCCGCACAGTTTTTATATGTCGTTTTCAGTCTCCCCTGACCCTCCTGGCCTCCAGTGTCGTCAGGCCGTTTTTCCCTCAACCTTTCTTCGTAGGACAATCCCTGTAGCTCTGGGACTAGCCCTTGTTGCAAACCTTTGCACTTTCTCTAATTTCTTGATGTGTTTTGACTAGGTGCGGATTCCAAATGGTGCGCATACTCCAGTATGGCCTGACGTAAATGGTTTTACAGAGTCTTGAATGAATCCTTACTGAGGTATCAGAACGCTATCCGTAGGTTTGCCAGGCGCCCGTATCCCTGCAGCAGTTATCTGATTGATGTGCGCCTCAGGAGATATGCTCGGTGTTATACTCACCCCCAGATCTTTTTCCTTGAGTGAGTTTTGCAAGTCTTTGGCCACCTAGGACTGTACTGTGTCGCCAGTTCTTTCCTTTGCCATTCACCAATCTTCATGACTTTGCACCATTTGGCAGGGTTATATTCAAGGAGGCCAGTTGCCTGGACCAGGATTGATAGACTGTCCAGGTCTCCTTTTATAGTCCTGGATTGATCTTCGACCTATTTGATCACCTTATTAAAACCTTCACATCATCTGACAACACAAGGACAACTTTTTGGAGTCTCTATCCCTTCCGTTTATGCTATTCACATATACAAAAAAACAGCACAGGTCCTAGGACTGACCCCCTGTGGAAAACCCCAACTTGTTCACCAGGTACCTACTCTGACACTCGTTCCCCTCACGCTCAACCCTGACTCGGTGTTGCCCTCCCTGTCAGGGAATTCATCTGATCAATTGCAGCGCTTTTTGTGTTATGTGTGCCTGATCGCTCTAGATTTTGCAGAAACCAATTGTAGAGGATACTATGTCGAGGCCTTCTTGAAGTCCAGAAAAATGCAAGTTTATCCAATACCTCTCTCTCTGTCCTTGTCTTAATTCTGTCACTTTGTTCATATTAAAAACTCCAGTAGGTTTTAGTAGGTTTGTGCACAGGATTATCCTTCCTGAAACCATGCTGATTGTAGATTATATTACTTTTTCTTTCTATGTTTGCTCCACCACCTCCTCCTGATGATCTTCTCCATGACATAGCATTTACTATAACGTTTAGTGACACAGGTCTGCAGTTTAATTGCCTCATATCTGTCTACTTTTTTTAAAAATTGGGACTAACATTTGCCATTTCCATTTCCTCAGGGAGTAGGCCCAGTATCATGGTGTGTTCAAGATCTTTTGTTAGCGGCACACAACCACAAACATCTCTGCTCCCTCTCAAAGGACCACATGGAGAGAATGTTGTCTGGATCCCACCACTTTTGAGGTGTCAAGTTCACATAGCAACTTTTCACCCCTCACTCGGTTATGTGTACCTTCATCCAGCACTTGTTGGTGTACCCCCCTCTGTTATGATTTCTGGAAGTCCTACTGGTTTCCACTTTAAATACTTCTTTAAATCTTTTGTTGAGTGCTCATTCACATTACTATTGGTCGTTTTTGTGTGTGTGTGCTTGTGTGTGTGTGTGTTGTGTGTGTTGTGTGTGTGTGTGTGTGTGGGTGTGATAGTGTGTGTGTGTGGTGTGTGTGTGTGTGAGTGTGTGTGTGTGTGTTTGTCTGCTGTGCTGTTTATGTGTTGTGTTTGTGTGTGTGTGTTCGTGTGTGTGTGTGTGGTGTGTATGTTTGTGGTGTGGTGTGTGTTTGTTTTTGGTGGTATTTTTTTGGGGGGGGGGGTGTGTTGTGTCTGTGTGTGTTTGTGTGTGTGTGTGTGTGTGTGTGTTGTTGTGTGTGTGTGTGTGTAGTGTGTGTGTGTGTGGGTGTGTGGGTGTGTGTTTTGTGTGCGTGGGTGGTGCATGTGTGCGTGTTGTGTGTTTGTGGTGTCTGTGTGTGTGTGTACTCACATAGTTTTACTCCACCTAGTTGAGGGTTTGCGGGGTCGAGTTCCGGAGCTCCTGGCCCCGTACTCTTCACTGTCGCTACTAGGTCACTCTCCCTGAGCCGTGAGCTTTATATACCTCTGCTTAAAGCATTCGTATGGATCCTTCCTCTCTACATTCACTTCCCCCAAACTATTCCCTTACTGACTACTCTGTGGATGAGAAATACTTCCTAACAAATCCCTGTGGATTAATCTGTGTCTTCAGCTTCCAACTGTGTGCTCTCATGTTATGTGTCCAGTCTCTGAACATTTCCTGTCTTTGTCCACCTTGTCAATTCTATCAGTATTTTGTATTGTCGTTATCATTGTCTCCCTTATCCATCTCCCTGTCCTCCAGTTGTCGTCAGGTTTGATTTCCCTTATACCTCTTCTCGTAGGAACCATACCTCTTAGCTCTGGGGACTAGTCTTGTTGCAAAACCTTTGCACTTTCTTAGTTTCTTTACGTGCTTGGCTAGGTGTGGGTTCCAAAAAACTGGTTGCCCGCATACTCCAATTTGGGCCTAACGTAAACAGTGTACAGGGTCATGAATGATTCCTTATAAGATGTCGGAATGCTGTTCTGAGGTTTGGTAGGCGCCCATTATGCTGCAGCAGTTATTTGGTTATGTGCGCTTCGAGGGAGATGTGCCTGGTGTGATACTCACCCCAAGATCTTATGCCTAGAGTCTGAGGTTTGTAGTCTTGGCCCCCTAGAATTGTACTCCGTCTGCGGTTTCTTTGCCCTTCCCCAATCTTACATGACTTTGCAGCTTGATGGGATTTATTTGAACTCCAGGAGCACAACTTGCATGGACCAGGTCTGCAAGCCTGTCAGATTCCCTTTGTATGTTCTCGCTCGTCTTCGATCGAGTGATTTATTCTCATCAACTTTCACGTATCTGCAAACAGGGACACCTCAGAGTGCTATTCCTACCGTGTGGTGTGTGTGTTTGTGTGTGTGTGTGTGTGTGTGTGTGTGTGTGTGTGTGTGTAGTGTGTGTGTGTGTGTGTGTGTGTGGTGTGCATGTAGTCTGTGTGTGTGTGTGCTGGTACTCACCTAATTGTACTCACCTATTGTGGTTGAAGGGGTTTGAGACTCAGTCCTGGCCCGCCTCTTCACTGATCGCTATTATGGTCCTCTCCCTCTCTGCTTACTGAGCTTTGTCATTACCTACTTCTTAAACTTTGTATTGGTTCACTGCCTCCACTACTTCACTTGCTAGGCTATTCACTTCCTTGACGACTCTATGGACTGAAGAATACTTCCTAACGACCCTGTGACTCGTTCTGAGTCTTCAGCTTCCCAGTTTGTGACACCTTGTTTCTGTGTCCCCGCTCTGGAACATTTATCTCTGTCAACCTTGTCTATTCCCGCAGTATCTTGTATTTTATTATCATTGTCTCCCCTGACCCTTCTGTCCCTACAGTGTCGTCAGTCGGATTTCACTTCAACCTTTCTCATACGACATTTACCCTGTGCTATGGGAGGTCGCCCCTTGTTGCAAACCTTTGTACTTTCTCTAACTTCTTGCGTGCTTGACCAGGTCGTGGTCAGAATGGTGCTGCATACTCCAGTTATGGGCCTAAACGTACTACAGGTGTACAGTGTCTTGAACGATTCCTCATTAAAGGTATTCGGATCGCTATTCTCAGGTTTGCCAGGCGCCCGTATGCTCCAGCAGTTATTTTCGGTGATTTGTGCCTCCGGTGACGTGCTCGGTGTTAATGGTCACTCCAAGGGTCTTTCCTCCATGAGTGAGGTCTGTGTCTTTTGTCCTCCTAGGGCCTATACTCGTCTGCGGTCTTCTTTGCCCCTCACCAATCTTCATGACTTTGCATTACATTTGGCAGGATTGAATTCGAGAGAGCCAGTTTCGGACCACATGTTCAGCCTGTGTCCAGTCTCTTTGACAGTCCTGCCTTCTCCTCATCCGGATTTTAATTCTTTCATCAACTTCACAATCATCTGCAAATAGGGACACTTCCAGTGGTCTATTCCTTCCATATGCATTCGCATATTCAAAAATTGCAATTGGTTCCTAGAACTGACCCCTGTGGGACCCCGCTCGTCACAGGCGCCCACTGTTGATACCTTTACACGTACCATGACTCGTTGTTGCCCTCATGTCAGGTATTTCCTGACCCATTGCAGTGCCCTCCCTGTTATATGCGCCTGATCCTCCAGATTCTGCACTAATCTCTTGTGGGAAAACTGTTGTCAAAGGCCTTCCTGCAGTCTAGGAAAACTCAACCCTCTCTCTCGTGTCTAATTCTGTTACCCTTGTCATCAAAAACTCCAGGAAGCGTTTTGAGACACAGGATTTGCCTCTTCCATGAAAACCATGTGGTTTTATTTATAATCTTGTTCCATTCAGGTGTTCACACCACTCTAATCATGATAATCTTCTCAATGATTTTGCACCACCAATACATGTCAGAGAAACAGGTCTGTAGTTAGTGCCTCATTTTTCTGTTTACTTTTCTTAAATTATGGGGGACTACATTTAACTGTCTTCAATTTCTCAGGTAGTTTGCCCAGAGTTTCAAGGGATGTGTTGAAGATTATGGTTAGGGGGCATGCATAGCATCTATGCTCCTTCTCTAAAGCGACAATGGGGAGATGTCGGTCCCAATCGCCTTTGAGGTATCAAGGTTCAAACTTAGCAGTTTTTCTGCACCTCCTCCTCGTGTTTGTTCGCTATGCCATCCAACACTGTTGCTTATTCCCTCGTGTGTTCCTTCGTGCTGTCTTCCCCTTTCCTGTCCTCTCTGTAATAACTTCCTTAAATCTCCTGTTTAGCTATTACTACCTCTGATTCAATTGCTTGTGAGTTCTCCACTTTCTGTCCTCAATCTTGGATCACCTGGTCTTTGACTGTTTGTCTTCCTGCTGATGTGGCTATACAAAAGTTTTGGGTCAGTCTTGAATTTTTCGATTGCGATGTCATTTCACAATCGTCGCTGATGGGACTCATCCTTACCTGTGCAATACTCGGTCCTTGCGCTTTTCTGCGGACTTATTCCCTATTTTCGTGATGTTCTCTGCCTTCTGCTACTTTTTTCCACTTCTCTTATTGCAACTTTGTTTTAGCCTCCTTACACCGTCGGGTAAACCAGAGGGCTCGTTCTCGGGTCTTCCATTGTTTCTGTTGCCCTTGGGATAACCCATTTCCACTTGCTTCGTTGCATTTTGTTGCTACATATTCCATCATTTCGGTTACTGGCTTTTCCTGCCCAGTTACTCTGTCCCCACGCGGAAACCTCACGCAGGAGTTTCACTCAACCACTATGTAGTCCCCTCTTTTATAGGTCAGGGCTTTTTCCCATTTCCACTCCTTGTTACTCTATCCACTTGCAACTCTTACATGTATTCAAAGCACAGAACCCAACGTGGTCGCTAGCTCTTAGGGGGCTTCTCATACATGATCTCCTCAATGTCTGAAAAACTGCCCAGGGTGGAACACAAGGTCCTATCTTGCTGGTTCATCCATTCACTCCTCACCTGGTAGTGTCCTTAACATGGTTGGTGCATGAGGTTTTCACAGCACCACGTTCCAACATCTTGGATCCTCCATGTTTCAGGACCCCCCATGTGGCTACAGGGTTTTCCCAGTCCGTTCCCCTATGGTGAAATAACCATATCCAGCAACTTTGCTATGCTGGAGTGAGCTCTTCTTGCAACATCAGCAAGTGTGACCACCATTGGTCTGTTTGCTCTCTTCATATTCCTTCTTGGCCTCCGGAAGTTCTGTGAGAGGATATACATCACTGCATATGACAAACTTGTCGGTCCCCAGACATGACAGTGTACCTGCTATGTAGTCTCTTTCTCCCGTTCTCGTCTATGCCTTCCATTTCTCGAAATTCCATCTGTTTTTTTTACGGGCAGAGCAAACCACTCATCCCCCCCTCTACCCCTTCTATCTTTCATCATGATATGGTATCCTGGTGGGAAGATTGCAGTCTGTTATTTTCTCACGTGAGTTTTGTTTCTGTAACTGCTATGATGTATGCCGGGACTTCTCATTGTTTCTTTCTGCCCATTCCTCAGGTTTATTCGTTAATCCATCCGCATTTGTATCCAATCCTTCAAACTTCTGTTCTTAATACTGTAACTATGTGTGGGAGGGTGGGAACGAGGGTAATCGGGTGTGTTGTGGTGGTTTGGATTGTTTTCAGGGGGGTTGCCTTGGGGATGTAGTGGCTGGAGTCCTTCTGAAGGTGTTTCTGGGGGGGTGTGGTTTGTTCTTCCCACTTGTTCCTGGGTTATGCTTCTCTCCTTTTTCAATTCCTCCCATTTCTCCTTTCGTTTTTGCACTCTCTTCTTTTATCATCATCCTTTTCCTCCTGTGTTTTCTGTCTCGATCGAGGTCCCATTTATGAACTTCCTGTTTGCCTCTCAGCCGTGGCTTTCTCCTGCAGGATCATGGTTAGGGTTGATTCTGCCTTGAATAATTTATTTGAGTGTGCCGATTCCTTTTCTTTGTGAACCACCCCGATTCTCTAAAATTTGCCACCTGGGTCATGGTCCCCTCGCCTAATCGCCTTCATGATACCTTCAATCGCTTTTTCTACTCTGCTTTCTCTTTCATCATAAGTTTCCCCTTTAGCTTCATCTAGCACATAGACAAACAACTGAATCTCTCCCTTTCCACCTCCCACTGTGAACATTGCTCCTCTGATGTGTTTTAGTCCCTTACCGTCGAGGTTCCTTCCCAATCAATTCCTTCCCTAGCTATGGCCTCCATGCTCATGGTATGTCCTTCCTGCTCACCTTGTTCCTGGCCCTTCACAGCGTGTCTGGTAGGTCCCTAACATGGTCTTAGTTCCTTCAATGTCTTGGCAATCTCTCCATTCTGTCCTAGTGTGCTCCCTTTGTCTTTTGTTTTGGCACCATGTGGGTTTGGAAGGACCTACTGCATTGACATGTTTTAGTTTTCCATGTTTACCATTCAGTCCCGTTGTCTGGTCTGATTGTAGCCTTTGCTGATGCTGTACTGTAATTAATCTTTGTCTCTATGCTGTTTCAGGTGTCTCAGCTCCTATTCTAATCTTTGTATCTTGTTTTCTGTGCTGTGGCATGTTGCTTCAACCTTCTGGCATTCTGCTGGTAACCATCTCCTCCATCTTCCTTTTTGCCAGCTCATCTAGCCTTCCTTCCCAGTCTTCCTACCTTTTTTTGAGCTCTTACCTCCCAGTCCCTCCACTTCCAGATTCGTCCTTCGGGACCCTTGTTCCTTATTTCCTAGTTCTAGGTTCCACCATTGCTCCACAGAAGGAAGGGGAGGTGGATTAGGAGAAAGGGATTAGATGGTTAGGGGATGGGGATGGGATGGTTGTGGGGGAGGGGGATGAGGGTATTGGGAGGGGGCGAGGAGAGGTAGTTGGGGGCAGGGGTTGTTTGATGGTTTGGGTAGGTGGCTAATGGTGAGGGGGGAGAGGTGGTTAGGGGAGGGGTAGAGGTGCTTAGGGGAAGGGAGTAAGTGTTTGTGTCAGGTGTATATGTGCCTGTGTATGTGTCTGGTGTATTATGTGTGTGCATATGTGTGGGAGAGAGAGGATGGATTAAGGAGGAGGGGGGGAAAAAGAAGGATTGGAGTTCACCTTAGAAGCTGGGGCAGGCATGTGTGGGTGTGTTATGGATTTGAGAGGGAAGGGAGGGAGAAGAAAGAGGGCCAAGGGTTAAAGTGACCCGTGACCTCCTGTTAACTGGGGGGCCCTTGAGGTGTGTGTTGTGTGTGTGTGTGTGTGTGTGTGTGGAATGTGTGTGTGTGTATATGTGTGAGGTGTATGTGTGTGTGTGTCTGCATGTCGTGTGTGTGTGTGTGTTGGTGTGTGTGTGTGTGTGTGTGTGTGAATGGTGTGTGTATGGGTGTGTGTGTGTGTGTGTTCATGTGTACTCCAACTAGTTGATGTTTATGGGGGCGTTGTGTGCATGTTTGTGTGTGTGTGTGCATGTGTGTGTGTGTGTATATGTGTGTGTGTATTGGGCATGTGTGTGTGTGTGTGTTGTGCATGTGTGTGTGTGTGTGTGTGTTTTGTGTTGTATCCACATATTTGTATCACCTATTTGAGGTTGTTGGGGTCGAGTCAAGCTCCTGGGCCCCCCCGCCTCTTCACTGATTGCTACTATGTTTCCTCTACCTCCTTGCTCCTTGGAGCTTTATCATACCTCTGCCTTAAAACTATGTATGGTTACCACCTCCACTACTTTCACTTTCAGTATTTCCATGGCTTTTGACTACTCTATGACTGAAGAAAATACTTTCCTAACATCCCTTTGATTCATCTGATAGTCTTCAACTTCCAATTGTGACCTCTTGTGTCTGTGTCCCATCTCTGGAAACATTCACGTCTTTGTCAAATCGTCTATTAACCGACACAGTTTTTATATGTCGTTATTCATGTCTCACCCTCTGACCATCCTGGCCTCCAGTGTTCGTCAGGCCGATTTCCCTCAACCTTTCCTTCGTAGGACAAATCCCTGTAGCTCTGGGACTAGTCCTTGTTGCAAAACCTTTGCACTTTCTATAATTTTTGATGTGCTTTGACTAGGTGCGGATTCCAAACTAGGTGCTGCATTTTTTTTTTTTTAAAACCTCAGTATGGGGCCTGAGTAAATGGTATTATACAGAGTCTTGAATGAATCCTTTACTGAGGTATCAGAACGCTATCCGTAGGTTTGCCAGGCGCCCGTACTTATGCCTGCAGCAGCTTATCTGATTTATGATGTGCGCCTCAGGAGATATGCTCACGGTGTTATACTCACCCCCAGATCTTTTTCCTAGAAGTGAGTTTTGCAGACTTTGGCCCGTCTAAAACTATATTGTGATCTGCAGTTCCTTCTTGCCCTTCCCCATCTTCATGACTTTGCATTTGGCAGGGTTAATCTAAAGGAGCCAATTGCTGGACCAGGCTTGTAGCTGTCCAGCGTCTTCTTTGTAGTTCCTGCCTGGATCCTCATCCGATTTGATTTCTTCTCTTTAACTTCACATCGTACCACACAACAAGGACACTTCTGAGTCTATACCTTCCCGTTATATCATTCACATATACCAAGACAGGCACAAGTCCTAGGAACCTGACCCCCTTGTGGAACCCCGCCTTGTTCAACAGGCTTCCCACTCTGACACCCTCGTTTGGTTTTGTCCGGAACACCGTTCACACCGAACTCCCCGCCGTCTTTTTCGGTCACACGTACCTATGACTCATTCTATTGTTGTCCTCCCTGCTTAGGTATTTCTCATGATCCATTGACAGTGATCCCTTTCCTGTTATGTTGTTGCCTGATCCTATAGCTTTTGCAGTAACCTCTTGCGAGGAACTGTGTCGAAGGCCTTCTTGCAGTCAAAAAAAATTGCTGTCGATCCACCCTCTCTCTTCTTGTCTTAATTCTTGTCACCTTGTCATAAAACTCTAGTAGGCTTTGTGACACAGGATTTTCACCTCCCTGTAACCATGACTGGTTGTCTAGTATACACTTGTTTGTTTCCAGGTGCTCCACCACTCTTCCTCTGATTGATCTTCTCCATGACCTTACATACTATACACGTTTAGTGATATACAGGGTCTGTAGTTTAGTGCACATGTCTGTCTCCCTTTTTAAAAATTTGGGGACTACATTTTGACCATCTTCCATACCTCAGGGATGTTGCCAGTTTCAAATATAGTGTTGAGATCTTTGTTTAACGGTGCACACAATATCTCTGCTCCCTCTTTTTAAGGACCCACGGGAGAGATGTTGTCTGGTCCCACCGCCTTTGAGGTGTTTCAGTTCGGCTAGCAGCTTCTTCACCTCCTCCTTGGTTATATGTACCTCAATCCAGCAACTTGCTGGTGCACCCACCTGCTCTGATTTCCTGGAGTTTCCTACTGGTTTCCACTGTAAATACTCTTCAAATCTTGTGTTGAGCCTCCCCTGGAATACCTCTCGGTCGTTTCTTGTGAATCCCTATCCCCTTCCTCAGTCTGATTAACCTGGTCCTTGAATGTTGTTTTCCTCCTGATGTGGCGCTGTACAACAGCTTCGGGTCAGTCTTGACCTTCGATGCTATGCCATTTTCGTTATTTGCCGCTGAGCACTCCCCTCTTATATGTGCCACATTCGTTTCTGGCTCTTCGGCTACTAATCTCTTTATTTTCCTGAGTTCTCTGTCTTCTGTACCTTTTCAATTCTTCTAGTACACCTAGGATTTTGCCTCCCCTACACCTTTGGGTGAACCAATGACTCGTTCTGTTCTTCACCTTTATTTCTGTTTTCCCTTGGGAACTAAACTCCTCTCTTGCCTCCTTGCATTTTGTTTCCACATAGTCCATCATTTCTTCGTACGGGTTTTCTGTCAGTTCCATCTCCCACTGATATTGTCTTGAAAGATGTTCCTCAAGCCTGAGCAGTTCCCCCTTTTGTAGTTTGTTTTTTCCCACCCTTATTCCTGCTCCGCTCTTCCAACTTGGAACTCAACACTATGTAGTCGAAGCAAGAAACACATGATCACTGCTCCCAGGGGCCTTTCATACATGATATCCTCGAAGTCAGAACTACTCAAGGTGAATACAAAGGTCCAGTTTGCTGGTTCATCCTCTCCCTCTTCTTCTGGTAGTGTCTCTAACATGTTGATGCATAGGTTTTCCAGTACCACATACATCTTCTGGCTCTCCATGTTTCGGGACCCCATGGGGCTCCAGGTTTTACCATAGTCAATCTCTTGTGATTGAAATACACCCATAAAACTAGTAACTTTGATTCCCTCAATGTGTGCTCTCCTGGCCACCTCGGCTAGTGTGTCGGAAACCCATTGCTCTGTTGCTCTCATCGGATGCTTCTATTGGCCTCTGCAGTTCTGTGGTGGTTGTACTTACTGCATTATCACTTTATGTCCCTCATGACTGGATTGTTCCTTACTAAGGTAGTCTTTCGACCGTGCCATCCTTCCTTCCATTTTCTCAAAAACCCAAACAACTGGTTTTTTAATGGAGCAGTGCAAATCTCTCCTCCCCCTCTCCTCCTACTGTCTTTCCTGAGGATTTTGATATCCGGATGGAAAGATTGAATCTGTTATTATTCTGGTGAGTTTTTGTTTCTGTGAGTTCTATTATGTCTGGGGGATATCTTGATTATTTCGTGCCACTCCTCATACTTATTTGTTAATTCCATCTGCATTTGTATACCACACCTATCAAATTCCTTTTTTAGATTGTGGTCTGGGAGGTGTATTGGGGTTGAGGAAGTGGGAGACCTGATAATTGGAACTTATGGGTGGTTGCTGTGGGGGTGGAGTTAGTTTGTTAACTGACAGTGGGTGGGTGCATTGGATGTGGGCATGGGGTTTGTTTTGGTTAGAGTGATGGTTGCACTGGGTTGACCCATGGTTGTGAGGCTTCTATAGAGTTGAGAGGAGGCCTTGTTACTTTGATCTTCCTGTGTCTGGGATCTCCTGGTCCGGTTTCTTCTCCAATTCCCTCTCTTTCCTCCTTTTGCCCTTTGTACATCTCTCTTGTTTCTTCCTTTCTGCTTGTGTTCATGTACGGGGTCTAACCACAGATACACATTCCTGTATGCCGGGCCATGTCCCTTAAATCGTGCTTTCTCCTGCAGGATCCTGTTCCGGTCGATTCTGCTTGAAGGTCACTTTCACTGGCCGGGTTCTTTTTTTACAAACTATTTCCGAAAATTTTCCAGGCTGGGTCATGTCGTTCTTCTCTATTGCTTTCATGATGCTTTCAATTGCTTTTTTTACCCTTGTTTTCTTGCTTCATATGTTTTCCCCTTTCAATTCCTGGAGCCCATACACAAAGACTGACCTCACCCTTTCATTCTCCACACTGAGTATCCCTGTGCATCCCTCATTCAATGATTTCCTCCATTGCAGCTTTCCTTTCTTCAGTTTCACTAGCTAATGTACTTGGCCTAACCAGTGGCCTGTCATTTTCCCTTCTCGGCTTTCCCTGGGCTCTTCTGTCGGTCTGTTAAGGGCCTCCAACATATGCTTAGCTCTTTCATTTTCTACAGTCTCCACCAGGAGACCAATCAAAACGTTACTGTCAATCCTTAACCAGCCTGATAAGAAGGGCAAAAAAAATTGTATTATGAGAACAGATTATCCAACTTACGAGGTGATATAAAAAAGACATGGAAAAAACCCTATCAGAAATTTCTAGGAAACCCAAAAGTTTCACGAAAATATCGAAATAAAATTAGCAAAATCAAGATGAACCCCAACTCCCACCAACAGAAAACAGCAAAAGACTCAATGGCTTCTTCTCCACTATAGGACAAAACCTGCCAATAAAATCCCATGCACAGATTCCCCACCAAAATGACTACCTCACCGGCAACACCCGAACACACTGTTCCTAGCTCCGGACTAAACCCCATGGAAGGTCTCCCTATTATCAACACACTAAAAACAAAGGCGGGATTTAAATACCTTACCACCCTTTATATACAAAAAAGTGTCACAAGTGCTATCACACTCAATCTTTGCAACACTCTTTAACAAATCCATTGAATCCTCACTTTCTACAGTACTCAAAATAGCAAGGGTTACCCCGATTCCACAAAGGAGGAGACCATAACAGAGTTGAATAACTATAGGGCACTATATCCAACTTACACCCTCTCTCAAAAATCTTCGAAAAATTAATTTCATAAAACGAATCTACTCCTACCTTATCTCCCATAACATACTCAACCCTGCCAATTTGGATTCAGGCAAATTAAAAATACTTAATGATTGCTATTATTACACATGCTAGAACATATATACACTGCAATAGAGGAAAAAAGAAGTCCCACGGGGATTTCATTGGACTACGTACGTAAAGCTTTTGTACAGGTTAACATGACTTGCTCCACGTAAAATTGTCACACTATGGCATAAGGAATTGGGCACTCCTCAACTACATCAAGTCCATTACCTCAGCAACAGAAAGCCAATATGTGTAGCAATTGGGGAAACTCTCTGCACAACCCAATTTACCAGTTGGTGTCCCACAGGGAAGTGTCCTTGGCCCCTCTTCTCTTTCTCCTATACATTATATGCACCTACCAAATGCTTCGCATATTACTCATACCCAACACTATTCTGCTACGATGACAATAATACGTCTTCTCCCACCGAGCCCAGTCACGTAGCCAATACTCTGTTAAATACAGATATACAGAAAATATCTACCTGGATGAGGACTAACAAACTTACACAACATTGACAAAACCTACTTTTCATTCAGTATGGTAACAGGAGCTACAGAATGTCCCCTCTTAACATAATGATAAACGGATCACATATCAACAAAGCTAACAGAGGGAAAAATTGTCTTTAGGAATCCAACTTGTAATAGACTCAAATTTCATACACATATACAACAATATTTCTAAGATATTTCAAGACTGTAGGCTTACTATTCAAGATACGGTACTATGTTCCACAGTCAGCCCTCCTGGCCCCTATATCACTCTCTTATTTTACCCCTATCTCATCTATGGAATTTGTGCATGCGGGCCCTCTCAACAACAAGTAAAACCATCTCAGACCACTATTACACAAACCAAAAGGCTGCCGTTAGAATGATAACAAATCTCCTCTTAGGCAAGCACACTCCACCAATATTCAATACACTAAACCTACTCACCATACAAAACATCCATACTTATTACTGCACTATTAAATACATAGACACTTCTTAACTCTGACATTAACCCTCCCTCAAAAACATCTCCTTGCCACCTCAACAGAACACATGACCATCAACACAAGGCAACAGATCACTCTTTCGATGTTCCTCGGTGTCCATCTCACACTATGCACAAAAACCATTGCACACATAAAAGGCCCTAAAATCTGGAATTCAGTACATGTTAAATATAAAAAGGAAACACTACCTGTTTATAAATTCAAGTCTCTTCTCAAAGATCCCCAAAGGGATATCAAGATCCTCAGGATCTGATATCCATTTGAAAGATCGGCAACTGTTAGTTCCATGTGATGCTTGGTTTCTAAGTGAGAGGCTCTGGGGACATCCACTGAGCCTCTATTTAACTCTTTCGTGCCATCCCTCCCACTTATTTCAATATTCCATCAGAATTGGTGTAATCATACCTTTGGTTACTTCTCCAAACACTGTGTTTTTGGGGGTCTGTGACGGGTGGGGCGGGCCTAGCAGTGTGCTGCAGGATTCTACGTGTACTGTGGACGTGGGGCCTGTTAAGTGTGGTTGTGGTTTGTGTTTGGGGATAGCGTGTTGTTGTAGGATTCTGGAGGTGGTTCTGAGTGTGCTTTCACTTATTTACTCTTCTATTGCTCTGGTTGTACTCTGATGATTCTGTCCTTGTCTCTCTTCTAGCCTCTTTCGCTTTTGTGTCCTCTCCCCCAGCTGCGCTATTGTTCTGTTTTTGTTCTGTCTCAGTATGTTGACAGTCCCCTTCAGATGTCGGTTCCTCTTGAAGGATCGTGTTTTTCACTGTTTCTGTATTGAAAATCAGCTTGGCCAGCTGATTCTCACTTCAGGTATCCCCCTATTCTATGAAAATTTACTATATCAGGTCATAGTCGTCTTTGCATCCTATTTTCTGTGAGATGTTTACTATATCCTGTTTTCTTCCTGCCATCTTTCAATTGTGTGTCCTCCCCTCACTCTCCTGAATGCCATGAATAAACCACTGACCTTTCCATCTCGTCTCCATTGCTTTCTGTCTGTGTCTCTGGTTCCCAAATATACATTGCTATTTCTCCCTTAATCTTTTTCCTGTACCTCTTGGTTGGCTTGGGCCGGACTCTATATGTAAACCTTACCCCACTCCACCTTCTCCCCCCATCCCTTACCACTATCCCTGTTCTCATCTGCTCTCCCTCTTCATTCTCGCACCATAGCACAGTTAATGTCCCTTCCCAATCCATTGGGGTCTGTTCTCTAGGGGTTGTACCAACTTCAGATGCTATGTTTCATCTGGGCAATTACCCATGTAAATGTAACTGGGCTTCAACCTATTTATCTAGTATTCTTGGGCTCTTATTCCTGATTCTGCAGCTTTACTTGTGGCTCCTTTCATCTTCTCCTCCTCCATCCTCTTATCCAATTTTGCTGAAATCTCTGCCTTCTCCTCCATCTCTAACATTTTTTCACAGCAAATCCATGTAGTTTGTTCTCCCACACTTGTTCCATCCTTTTACATTGCTCTTCCATCCATTTCTTCCTTAACCAGAACATTCTTCTCTGATCCCCTGAGTTCTTCAAATGCCCTTCTGGCCCAACATTTTTTAATGGGTTAGGATGTTGTTGTTGTAGTTGTGGGGGGTTGTAGTGGGAGAGAGAATGGGGAGAGGGACAGGGAGTGTGGGGAGGAATGAGTGAAAAGGGGGGCTCTACTAAAGGGAATAAAGGGGCAGAATGGAGAGGGAGGGATGAAGGAAAAGAGGGCGAATTGGGGGAGGGAGGAGAGGAAGAGAAAAGGAATGGAGTAATGAAGAAGGGAAAATTGGAGAGAGTGAGGACGAGAGAGGAGAGAGAGGAGAGAAGAGAGAGGAGATGAGAGAATTGAGGAGAGAGATGTGGGCGAGAGAGAGAGTAGAGAGAGGTGGTGGAAGGGAGATGTAAGGGGGAGAGAGAGGGGAGGGGAGTGGGAAGGGGAGATTGAATAGAGTTGGGATGAGAAAGGGCGCTGAAGGAGGGAGAGAGGACAGGAAAAGAGAGTAGAATCGGGGGGGGGAGGGAGAAAAGGAAAAAAGGGAGGGAGAGAAAGAGATGGAGATAGAGTGAGAGAGAGAGAGAGAGGAGAGAGAGAGAGTGAGAGAGATGGGTTTGAGTCGTGCATTGGACCATCGGTCGTGCGCGTATGAATGTGTGTGTCTTGCATTGACTGTGATCTGCTTGCTGATCCAGTGCCTACACTTTAGTTCTCTTCAATGTTTATCCATCTACCTAGAATTCCTACTTCTAGATTCTAGGTGCATGGTTTGTGTGTGTGTGTGTGTGTGTTGTGTGTGTGTGTGTGTGTGGTGTGTGTGTTGTGTGTGTTGTTGTGTGAGTGTGTGTGTTGTTACTCACCTATTTGTGGTTTGCAGGGGTCGAGTCTTAGCTCTCCTGTGTCGTTGTTTGTGTGTGTGTGTGTGTTGTGTGTGTGTGTTGTGTCGTGTGTGTGTGGTGTGAGTGTGTAGTAATAACCTATTGTTACTCATTTAGTTGTGGTTTTGCAAGGGTCGAATCATAGCTCCTGGCCCCACCTTTTCACTGTTTGCTACTAGGTCCTCTCTATCTCCCTGCTCAAAGAGCATTTATCAAAACCTCGTCTTATTTCTATGTTGGTTTCCGCCTCACACTACCGTCACTTTCTGGGCTATTTCCACTGGGCCTGTCAACTATGACTGAAGAAAGAAATAACTTCCCTAACATTCATTTTGAACTCAATTTGAGTCTTCAACTTCCAATTATGACCTCTTGTTTCTGTGTCCCCATCTGTGGCAAATCCTGTCTTTTGTCCACTTTGTCTTATTACGCTCATTTTATATGTCGTAATCATGTCTCCTCTGTCTCTACTGTACTCCAGTGTCGTAGGGCCGATTTCCTTCAATACTTTCTTCAGTGGGTAATTCCCTTAGCTCCTGGGACGAACTTGTTGCATAACCTTTGCACTTCTCTAATTTCTTGAAAGTGCTTGTCCAGGAGTGGACTCACACAAAATTGGTGTGCATACTCTAGTATGGGCTGACGTAAATGGTGTTCAGTAGTCTCTTGAACGATTCCTTGCTGAGGGTATCAGAACAACTGCAGCAGTTATCTGATTGATGTGCGCCTCCCAGGGCGGATGTGGCCGCGGTGTTATACTTGCCCCCAGATCTTTTTTCTTGAGTGAGGTTTGCAAGTCTTTGGCCACCTAGGACTGTACTGTGTCGCCAGTTCTTTCCTTTGCCATTCACCAATCTTCATGACTTTGCACCATTTGGCAGGGTTATATTCAAGGAGGCCAGTTGCCTGGACCAGGATTGATAGACTGTCCAGGTCTCCTTTTATAGTCCTGGATTGATCTTCGACCTATTTGATCACCTTATTAAAACCTTCACATCATCTGACAACACAAGGACAACTTTTTGGAGTCTCTATCCCTTCCGTTTATGCTATTCACATATACAAAAAAACAGCACAGGTCCTAGGACTGACCCCCTGTGGAAAACCCCAACTTGTTCACCAGGTACCTACTCTGACACTCGTTCCCCTCACGCTCAACCCTGACTCGGTGTTGCCCTCCCTGTCAGGGAATTCATCTGATCAATTGCAGCGCTTTTTGTGTTATGTGTGCCTGATCGCTCTAGATTTTGCAGAAACCAATTGTAGAGGATACTATGTCGAGGCCTTCTTGAAGTCCAGAAAAATGCAAGTTTATCCAATACCTCTCTCTCTGTCCTTGTCTTAATTCTGTCACTTTGTTCATATTAAAAACTCCAGTAGGTTTTAGTAGGTTTGTGCACAGGATTATCCTTCCTGAAACCATGCTGATTGTAGATTATATTACTTTTTCTTTCTATGTTTGCTCCACCACCTCCTCCTGATGATCTTCTCCATGACATAGCATTTACTATAACGTTTAGTGACACAGGTCTGCAGTTTAATTGCCTCATATCTGTCTACTTTTTTTAAAAATTGGGACTAACATTTGCCATTTCCATTTCCTCAGGGAGTAGGCCCAGTATCATGGTGTGTTCAAGATCTTTTGTTAGCGGCACACAACCACAAACATCTCTGCTCCCTCTCAAAGGACCACATGGAGAGAATGTTGTCTGGATCCCACCACTTTTGAGGTGTCAAGTTCACATAGCAACTTTTCACCCCTCACTCGGTTATGTGTACCTTCATCCAGCACTTGTTGGTGTACCCCCCTCTGTTATGATTTCTGGAAGTCCTACTGGTTTCCACTTTAAATACTTCTTTAAATCTTTTGTTGAGTGCTCATTCACATTACTATTGGTCGTTTTTGTGTGTGTGTGCTTGTGTGTGTGTGTGTTGTGTGTGTTGTGTGTGTGTGTGTGTGTGGGTGTGATAGTGTGTGTGTGTGGTGTGTGTGTGTGTGAGTGTGTGTGTGTGTGTTTGTCTGCTGTGCTGTTTATGTGTTGTGTTTGTGTGTGTGTGTTCGTGTGTGTGTGTGTGGTGTGTATGTTTGTGGTGTGGTGTGTGTTTGTTTTTGGTGGTATTTTTTTGGGGGGGGGGGTGTGTTGTGTCTGTGTGTGTTTGTGTGTGTGTGTGTGTGTGTGTGTTGTTGTGTGTGTGTGTGTGTAGTGTGTGTGTGTGTGGGTGTGTGGGTGTGTGTTTTGTGTGCGTGGGTGGTGCATGTGTGCGTGTTGTGTGTTTGTGGTGTCTGTGTGTGTGTGTACTCACATAGTTTTACTCCACCTAGTTGAGGGTTTGCGGGGTCGAGTTCCGGAGCTCCTGGCCCCGTACTCTTCACTGTCGCTACTAGGTCACTCTCCCTGAGCCGTGAGCTTTATATACCTCTGCTTAAAGCATTCGTATGGATCCTTCCTCTCTACATTCACTTCCCCCAAACTATTCCCTTACTGACTACTCTGTGGATGAGAAATACTTCCTAACAAATCCCTGTGGATTAATCTGTGTCTTCAGCTTCCAACTGTGTGCTCTCATGTTATGTGTCCAGTCTCTGAACATTTCCTGTCTTTGTCCACCTTGTCAATTCTATCAGTATTTTGTATTGTCGTTATCATTGTCTCCCTTATCCATCTCCCTGTCCTCCAGTTGTCGTCAGGTTTGATTTCCCTTATACCTCTTCTCGTAGGAACCATACCTCTTAGCTCTGGGGACTAGTCTTGTTGCAAAACCTTTGCACTTTCTTAGTTTCTTTACGTGCTTGGCTAGGTGTGGGTTCCAAAAAACTGGTTGCCCGCATACTCCAATTTGGGCCTAACGTAAACAGTGTACAGGGTCATGAATGATTCCTTATAAGATGTCGGAATGCTGTTCTGAGGTTTGGTAGGCGCCCATTATGCTGCAGCAGTTATTTGGTTATGTGCGCTTCGAGGGAGATGTGCCTGGTGTGATACTCACCCCAAGATCTTATGCCTAGAGTCTGAGGTTTGTAGTCTTGGCCCCCTAGAATTGTACTCCGTCTGCGGTTTCTTTGCCCTTCCCCAATCTTACATGACTTTGCAGCTTGATGGGATTTATTTGAACTCCAGGAGCACAACTTGCATGGACCAGGTCTGCAAGCCTGTCAGATTCCCTTTGTATGTTCTCGCTCGTCTTCGATCGAGTGATTTATTCTCATCAACTTTCACGTATCTGCAAACAGGGACACCTCAGAGTGCTATTCCTACCGTGTGGTGTGTGTGTTTGTGTGTGTGTGTGTGTGTGTGTGTGTGTGTGTGTGTGTGTAGTGTGTGTGTGTGTGTGTGTGTGTGGTGTGCATGTAGTCTGTGTGTGTGTGTGCTGGTACTCACCTAATTGTACTCACCTATTGTGGTTGAAGGGGTTTGAGACTCAGTCCTGGCCCGCCTCTTCACTGATCGCTATTATGGTCCTCTCCCTCTCTGCTTACTGAGCTTTGTCATTACCTACTTCTTAAACTTTGTATTGGTTCACTGCCTCCACTACTTCACTTGCTAGGCTATTCACTTCCTTGACGACTCTATGGACTGAAGAATACTTCCTAACGACCCTGTGACTCGTTCTGAGTCTTCAGCTTCCCAGTTTGTGACACCTTGTTTCTGTGTCCCCGCTCTGGAACATTTATCTCTGTCAACCTTGTCTATTCCCGCAGTATCTTGTATTTTATTATCATTGTCTCCCCTGACCCTTCTGTCCCTACAGTGTCGTCAGTCGGATTTCACTTCAACCTTTCTCATACGACATTTACCCTGTGCTATGGGAGGTCGCCCCTTGTTGCAAACCTTTGTACTTTCTCTAACTTCTTGCGTGCTTGACCAGGTCGTGGTCAGAATGGTGCTGCATACTCCAGTTATGGGCCTAAACGTACTACAGGTGTACAGTGTCTTGAACGATTCCTCATTAAAGGTATTCGGATCGCTATTCTCAGGTTTGCCAGGCGCCCGTATGCTCCAGCAGTTATTTTCGGTGATTTGTGCCTCCGGTGACGTGCTCGGTGTTAATGGTCACTCCAAGGGTCTTTCCTCCATGAGTGAGGTCTGTGTCTTTTGTCCTCCTAGGGCCTATACTCGTCTGCGGTCTTCTTTGCCCCTCACCAATCTTCATGACTTTGCATTACATTTGGCAGGATTGAATTCGAGAGAGCCAGTTTCGGACCACATGTTCAGCCTGTGTCCAGTCTCTTTGACAGTCCTGCCTTCTCCTCATCCGGATTTTAATTCTTTCATCAACTTCACAATCATCTGCAAATAGGGACACTTCCAGTGGTCTATTCCTTCCATATGCATTCGCATATTCAAAAATTGCAATTGGTTCCTAGAACTGACCCCTGTGGGACCCCGCTCGTCACAGGCGCCCACTGTTGATACCTTTACACGTACCATGACTCGTTGTTGCCCTCATGTCAGGTATTTCCTGACCCATTGCAGTGCCCTCCCTGTTATATGCGCCTGATCCTCCAGATTCTGCACTAATCTCTTGTGGGAAAACTGTTGTCAAAGGCCTTCCTGCAGTCTAGGAAAACTCAACCCTCTCTCTCGTGTCTAATTCTGTTACCCTTGTCATCAAAAACTCCAGGAAGCGTTTTGAGACACAGGATTTGCCTCTTCCATGAAAACCATGTGGTTTTATTTATAATCTTGTTCCATTCAGGTGTTCACACCACTCTAATCATGATAATCTTCTCAATGATTTTGCACCACCAATACATGTCAGAGAAACAGGTCTGTAGTTAGTGCCTCATTTTTCTGTTTACTTTTCTTAAATTATGGGGGACTACATTTAACTGTCTTCAATTTCTCAGGTAGTTTGCCCAGAGTTTCAAGGGATGTGTTGAAGATTATGGTTAGGGGGCATGCATAGCATCTATGCTCCTTCTCTAAAGCGACAATGGGGAGATGTCGGTCCCAATCGCCTTTGAGGTATCAAGGTTCAAACTTAGCAGTTTTTCTGCACCTCCTCCTCGTGTTTGTTCGCTATGCCATCCAACACTGTTGCTTATTCCCTCGTGTGTTCCTTCGTGCTGTCTTCCCCTTTCCTGTCCTCTCTGTAATAACTTCCTTAAATCTCCTGTTTAGCTATTACTACCTCTGATTCAATTGCTTGTGAGTTCTCCACTTTCTGTCCTCAATCTTGGATCACCTGGTCTTTGACTGTTTGTCTTCCTGCTGATGTGGCTATACAAAAGTTTTGGGTCAGTCTTGAATTTTTCGATTGCGATGTCATTTCACAATCGTCGCTGATGGGACTCATCCTTACCTGTGCAATACTCGGTCCTTGCGCTTTTCTGCGGACTTATTCCCTATTTTCGTGATGTTCTCTGCCTTCTGCTACTTTTTTCCACTTCTCTTATTGCAACTTTGTTTTAGCCTCCTTACACCGTCGGGTAAACCAGAGGGCTCGTTCTCGGGTCTTCCATTGTTTCTGTTGCCCTTGGGATAACCCATTTCCACTTGCTTCGTTGCATTTTGTTGCTACATATTCCATCATTTCGGTTACTGGCTTTTCCTGCCCAGTTACTCTGTCCCCACGCGGAAACCTCACGCAGGAGTTTCACTCAACCACTATGTAGTCCCCTCTTTTATAGGTCAGGGCTTTTTCCCATTTCCACTCCTTGTTACTCTATCCACTTGCAACTCTTACATGTATTCAAAGCACAGAACCCAACGTGGTCGCTAGCTCTTAGGGGGCTTCTCATACATGATCTCCTCAATGTCTGAAAAACTGCCCAGGGTGGAACACAAGGTCCTATCTTGCTGGTTCATCCATTCACTCCTCACCTGGTAGTGTCCTTAACATGGTTGGTGCATGAGGTTTTCACAGCACCACGTTCCAACATCTTGGATCCTCCATGTTTCAGGACCCCCCATGTGGCTACAGGGTTTTCCCAGTCCGTTCCCCTATGGTGAAATAACCATATCCAGCAACTTTGCTATGCTGGAGTGAGCTCTTCTTGCAACATCAGCAAGTGTGACCACCATTGGTCTGTTTGCTCTCTTCATATTCCTTCTTGGCCTCCGGAAGTTCTGTGAGAGGATATACATCACTGCATATGACAAACTTGTCGGTCCCCAGACATGACAGTGTACCTGCTATGTAGTCTCTTTCTCCCGTTCTCGTCTATGCCTTCCATTTCTCGAAATTCCATCTGTTTTTTTTACGGGCAGAGCAAACCACTCATCCCCCCCTCTACCCCTTCTATCTTTCATCATGATATGGTATCCTGGTGGGAAGATTGCAGTCTGTTATTTTCTCACGTGAGTTTTGTTTCTGTAACTGCTATGATGTATGCCGGGACTTCTCATTGTTTCTTTCTGCCCATTCCTCAGGTTTATTCGTTAATCCATCCGCATTTGTATCCAATCCTTCAAACTTCTGTTCTTAATACTGTAACTATGTGTGGGAGGGTGGGAACGAGGGTAATCGGGTGTGTTGTGGTGGTTTGGATTGTTTTCAGGGGGGTTGCCTTGGGGATGTAGTGGCTGGAGTCCTTCTGAAGGTGTTTCTGGGGGGGTGTGGTTTGTTCTTCCCACTTGTTCCTGGGTTATGCTTCTCTCCTTTTTCAATTCCTCCCATTTCTCCTTTCGTTTTTGCACTCTCTTCTTTTATCATCATCCTTTTCCTCCTGTGTTTTCTGTCTCGATCGAGGTCCCATTTATGAACTTCCTGTTTGCCTCTCAGCCGTGGCTTTCTCCTGCAGGATCATGGTTAGGGTTGATTCTGCCTTGAATAATTTATTTGAGTGTGCCGATTCCTTTTCTTTGTGAACCACCCCGATTCTCTAAAATTTGCCACCTGGGTCATGGTCCCCTCGCCTAATCGCCTTCATGATACCTTCAATCGCTTTTTCTACTCTGCTTTCTCTTTCATCATAAGTTTCCCCTTTAGCTTCATCTAGCACATAGACAAACAACTGAATCTCTCCCTTTCCACCTCCCACTGTGAACATTGCTCCTCTGATGTGTTTTAGTCCCTTACCGTCGAGGTTCCTTCCCAATCAATTCCTTCCCTAGCTATGGCCTCCATGCTCATGGTATGTCCTTCCTGCTCACCTTGTTCCTGGCCCTTCACAGCGTGTCTGGTAGGTCCCTAACATGGTCTTAGTTCCTTCAATGTCTTGGCAATCTCTCCATTCTGTCCTAGTGTGCTCCCTTTGTCTTTTGTTTTGGCACCATGTGGGTTTGGAAGGACCTACTGCATTGACATGTTTTAGTTTTCCATGTTTACCATTCAGTCCCGTTGTCTGGTCTGATTGTAGCCTTTGCTGATGCTGTACTGTAATTAATCTTTGTCTCTATGCTGTTTCAGGTGTCTCAGCTCCTATTCTAATCTTTGTATCTTGTTTTCTGTGCTGTGGCATGTTGCTTCAACCTTCTGGCATTCTGCTGGTAACCATCTCCTCCATCTTCCTTTTTGCCAGCTCATCTAGCCTTCCTTCCCAGTCTTCCTACCTTTTTTTGAGCTCTTACCTCCCAGTCCCTCCACTTCCAGATTCGTCCTTCGGGACCCTTGTTCCTTATTTCCTAGTTCTAGGTTCCACCATTGCTCCACAGAAGGAAGGGGAGGTGGATTAGGAGAAAGGGATTAGATGGTTAGGGGATGGGGATGGGATGGTTGTGGGGGAGGGGGATGAGGGTATTGGGAGGGGGCGAGGAGAGGTAGTTGGGGGCAGGGGTTGTTTGATGGTTTGGGTAGGTGGCTAATGGTGAGGGGGGAGAGGTGGTTAGGGGAGGGGTAGAGGTGCTTAGGGGAAGGGAGTAAGTGTTTGTGTCAGGTGTATATGTGCCTGTGTATGTGTCTGGTGTATTATGTGTGTGCATATGTGTGGGAGAGAGAGGATGGATTAAGGAGGAGGGGGGGAAAAAGAAGGATTGGAGTTCACCTTAGAAGCTGGGGCAGGCATGTGTGGGTGTGTTATGGATTTGAGAGGGAAGGGAGGGAGAAGAAAGAGGGCCAAGGGTTAAAGTGACCCGTGACCTCCTGTTAACTGGGGGGCCCTTGAGGTGTGTGTTGTGTGTGTGTGTGTGTGTGTGTGTGGAATGTGTGTGTGTGTATATGTGTGAGGTGTATGTGTGTGTGTGTCTGCATGTCGTGTGTGTGTGTGTGTTGGTGTGTGTGTGTGTGTGTGTGTGTGAATGGTGTGTGTATGGGTGTGTGTGTGTGTGTGTTCATGTGTACTCCAACTAGTTGATGTTTATGGGGGCGTTGTGTGCATGTTTGTGTGTGTGTGTGCATGTGTGTGTGTGTGTATATGTGTGTGTGTATTGGGCATGTGTGTGTGTGTGTGTTGTGCATGTGTGTGTGTGTGTGTGTGTTTTGTGTTGTATCCACATATTTGTATCACCTATTTGAGGTTGTTGGGGTCGAGTCAAGCTCCTGGGCCCCCCCGCCTCTTCACTGATTGCTACTATGTTTCCTCTACCTCCTTGCTCCTTGGAGCTTTATCATACCTCTGCCTTAAAACTATGTATGGTTACCACCTCCACTACTTTCACTTTCAGTATTTCCATGGCTTTTGACTACTCTATGACTGAAGAAAATACTTTCCTAACATCCCTTTGATTCATCTGATAGTCTTCAACTTCCAATTGTGACCTCTTGTGTCTGTGTCCCATCTCTGGAAACATTCACGTCTTTGTCAAATCGTCTATTAACCGACACAGTTTTTATATGTCGTTATTCATGTCTCACCCTCTGACCATCCTGGCCTCCAGTGTTCGTCAGGCCGATTTCCCTCAACCTTTCCTTCGTAGGACAAATCCCTGTAGCTCTGGGACTAGTCCTTGTTGCAAAACCTTTGCACTTTCTATAATTTTTGATGTGCTTTGACTAGGTGCGGATTCCAAACTAGGTGCTGCATTTTTTTTTTTTTAAAACCTCAGTATGGGGCCTGAGTAAATGGTATTATACAGAGTCTTGAATGAATCCTTTACTGAGGTATCAGAACGCTATCCGTAGGTTTGCCAGGCGCCCGTACTTATGCCTGCAGCAGCTTATCTGATTTATGATGTGCGCCTCAGGAGATATGCTCACGGTGTTATACTCACCCCCAGATCTTTTTCCTAGAAGTGAGTTTTGCAGACTTTGGCCCGTCTAAAACTATATTGTGATCTGCAGTTCCTTCTTGCCCTTCCCCATCTTCATGACTTTGCATTTGGCAGGGTTAATCTAAAGGAGCCAATTGCTGGACCAGGCTTGTAGCTGTCCAGCGTCTTCTTTGTAGTTCCTGCCTGGATCCTCATCCGATTTGATTTCTTCTCTTTAACTTCACATCGTACCACACAACAAGGACACTTCTGAGTCTATACCTTCCCGTTATATCATTCACATATACCAAGACAGGCACAAGTCCTAGGAACCTGACCCCCTTGTGGAACCCCGCCTTGTTCAACAGGCTTCCCACTCTGACACCCTCGTTTGGTTTTGTCCGGAACACCGTTCACACCGAACTCCCCGCCGTCTTTTTCGGTCACACGTACCTATGACTCATTCTATTGTTGTCCTCCCTGCTTAGGTATTTCTCATGATCCATTGACAGTGATCCCTTTCCTGTTATGTTGTTGCCTGATCCTATAGCTTTTGCAAACCTTTTGGGGTGTGTTGATGAGATCCTTATTTCGTGATATCCTTACTTCTCTCTCTCGCTGTATATATAATATATATATATATATATATATATATTATATATATATATATATATATATATATATATATATTTAATTTTATTATACACTGCCATTCCACCAAGCAGGGTGCCGAAAAAGAAAAACTTAACATCATTCGCTCATCATGTCTTGCCAGTAGGATGCTTTACACTATATTTCTCCCGGGAAAACTTATAAGTTTACTTTCCTACTTACTTCTCCACAGTTCCTAATACAGTAATGCTTCCTTTCTCATTTTCTGTAATACTGGAGAGAATTCTTTTCCAACAGAGATATATGTCGTGAAGTGGAGCTGAAGATTCATGGAATGTGTCCCTTGTTTTAGTTCTCCTAGTTGTTATTGTTGAAGCGAAAGGAAAAATATACGACATGTTTGCATATGTACTTATAGTACATATTATAGGAAGTTAGGGATTGTTAACGTTATGATTAAAAGTAAGTTTGAGCCACAGCACTGACGGAAAAAAGTGTTGAAAGAGACAGTTGAGTTTAAATGATCAGTTAAAGATGAATTATCAGATGTATCACAGTGAATGAAAGTTAATGAATGAGTAGAAGGTAACTCGAATTAACAAATGTAGAAAGAAAGTAACAGACTTTATACTAGAGAAGTTTAAGGTTGAGAATATAAGAGGGCACTAAGAATGCAGTCATAAAGCAAGTTCTAATGAATAGGGAAATGAGAGGGGAGAAGAGGAGAGAATCAGTTTCTTGGAGATGTTAGATCAATGTTAGAACACAGTTTTTTGGAAATCTTAATATTGAAAGGTGAGACAGTTTTCACAGATGTAGTCGGAATGTTTGGAGTGCCGAGAGTAAACCACAAAGGAGCATCTTGAAGTGGACGATAGTTAGAAAGAAGCTCTCATATAAACAGATCATATGGTTTGAATCAGCAACGTTTACATGACAAAGATGGAGCTGAACAGCTTTTATTTCCTTTCAAATTAGATTGTTTGCTCACTCTGATATTAGCTACTGTCAATAATGTATGTAATTTATTATAGACTCTTGTAAAACACTATAATATCAATGGTTCGTTGAGCAGCCCAGGAGCATAAGGTATCTTTCCTGGAAATATTATTTCTGGCAATCCCATTCAAAATATGGGTTCAGAAAGAAAATATTTTCTGCTCATTCATACTTTAACATGTTGTTTTTTTAGCATCACTGATCGTTACCAAAGCAATGTAATTATGTACGTTAATCAGGATGTACTTCAATAAAAGTTTTAATGCATATTTTCTTTCTTTCCAACAGTACGTGAAGATCCGATTCAAGTCTCCTGCGCTACGGAAACTGACATCATTCAGCTTCATGTTGTACATGGTGTTGTATATTGCACTCGTTCTGTACGCACCCTCACTCGTTCTTAGCTCCTTCACGAACCTCTCTTCTAGCATCTCGGTGGTTCTGATGGGTCTTATCTGCACCTTCTATGTCACCATTGTGAGTAAACTAAGGTAGCATGTCTGTCTCCTGAGTAAAACATCACTGTATCTCTAGTTGAATGATGCAAGAGTTTATTGCTTTGAGTAACTAATAATTACAGCAAAAACAAGTACAAGAACAACAATAACAACAACAACAACAACAAATAAAACATCAGTTTTTCTCTGTCACACAAAGTTTCTTCACTACTTGATGTAGATCTCTGTCACACAAAGTTTCTTCACCACTTGATGTAGATCTCTGTCACACAAAGTTTCTTCACCACTTGATGTAGATCTCTGTCACACAAAGTTTCTTCACTACTTGATGTAGATCTCTGTCACACAAAGTTTCTTCACTACTTGATGTAGATCTCTGTCACACAAAGTTTCTTCACCACTTGATGTAGATCTCTGTCACACAAAGTTTCTTCACTACTTGATGTAGATCTCTGTCACACAAAGTTTCTTCACTACTTGATGTAGATCTCTGTCACACAAAGTTTCTTCACTACTTGATGTAGATCTCTGTCACACAAGTTTCTTCACTACTTGATGTAGATCTCTGTCACACAAAGTTTCTTCACTACTTGATGTAGATCTCTCTCACACAAAGTTTCTTCACTACTTGATGTAGATCTCTGTCACACAAAGTTTCTTCACTACTTGATGTAGATCTCTGCTACATAAAATGTTGTCTTATCAAATAAAAACAATATAGAAAAAGGTATATTTATTGAAGTTGTGCCCAGTACCACTTAAAATGTTTATAAAATTTACCATTAATAAGTTCCAAACTGCTTGTTAAATCTCTGTCTATTCCCTTCAGAAGTGCACTTGTTACACTTGTGTTTGTGTACTTTAGGTGGTGTCTCTCTCTGCATCATCCAGCAGCGGTCGGTCATGTAGGTAGGCAATGATCAATGCCATTAAATGAAAATAAAGATAATGGTGGCAAAGGATCCTTATAATACATAAGAACATAAGAACATAAGAACGAAGGAACACTGCAGAAGGCCTACTGGCCCATGCGAGGCAGGTCCAAGTCCCTACCGGCTTAAGCCAATGCACCCAACCTAGTCAGGTCAGGTCACATTGACTTAAGGGAGGAACACGGCAACCGACCTGTTAGCACAAGCTATCAGGTCCAACTCACACCCACCCACATCTACTCATGTATTTATCCAACCTATTTTTGAAGCTACACAAACGTTCTGGCCTCTATAACGGTACTTGGGAGTTTGGTTCCACTCATCCACAACTCTATTACCAAACCAGTACTTTCCTATATCCCTCCTGAATCTTAATTTTTCCAACTTAAAACCATTGCTGCGAGTCCTGTCTAGGCTAGATATTTTCAGCACACTATTTACATCCCCTTTATTTATTCCTGTCTTCCACTTATAAACCTCAATCATATCCCCCCTAATTCTACGTCTTTCTAGAGAGTGCAGTTTCAGGGCCCTTAGTCTATCCTCATAGGGAAGGTTTCTGATACATGGGATCATCTTTGTCATCCTCCTTTGTACATTTTCCAGAGAATTTATATCCATTCTGTAATACGGTGACCAAAACTGTGCAGCATAATCTAAATGAGGCCTAACCAAGGATGTATAGAGTTGAAGAACAACCTGAGGACTCCTATTATTTATGCTTCTTGATATGAAGCCAAGGATTCTATTAGCTTTATTGCGAACACTTATGCACTGTTGTCTTGGTTTCAGATTACTGCTAACCAGAACTCCTAAATCTTTTTCGCAATCCGTAATACAACATCTAGTGCAATGTTCGGCGTTGTTGTATAATCAAGAATGAGCACATATGCTGCCTTTTAAGGCAAATGAGCACATACACTGTTTTTTAAGGCAAATGAACACCATGAAGTCAATCTCGAGAGTATGATATGTCACACATGTCATTGCTAGAGTAAGTCACACTTGAAGCCATAAATTGCACGATCAGGTTTGGTTAGGTTAAGGTTTAGCAGGAGCAGCTGTTAGAGGGTATTATAACTGAAAAATTGTGTCTTGTTGTGGGTTATGAGTGTAAAAAATGAGTGGATAATGTGTGAAAGTTATAAGTTGTGGAGTTTTGTATACAAACAAGCTAGTCATATAATAAGTGAACTGTAATGGGAATTAGCTTGATGACGACTACACTGTTCCACAGCCACTTCCAGAAAGTTCTTGGAGTCGTCGATGTAACCACACTTGGGCTGTAATAAACATTAGTGGTAAGTATAATTACCCCTAGGGGGTGTTATTCAGTATATCTCAGAAACTGACTGCTGAAATTATACATACTGGTGTGGACTCGATGGCCCTCGGATCACCGAGTAATGGCACCATCAAATAAGACATAATTGGATATCTGTTGTGCAGCCGACCTACCCATGACATGCTTATCAGACATACCTGGGTATTTGTAGCTGATCCCTAGTTGCACCCTGTATCCTCTAACTTGAGTGAAGCAGACGTTTTTTTGAAGAATGTCACACACCATCTACACTCCATCAGGAAATTTGCAACACTCATTGTTGCACACTGTTCATCAAGTATTGTTTATTATTCACAGTCGTATCACTAAAGAAACTGTTCTCACTTCTCTGTAAGTGTTCTGCTGTTTCCTTTGAGATTCTTTTATGCGCAAAAATGTGAGGATCACTGTTCTTTGTTGGTTATCCCGGCATTAATGTTTCCCCTGGCTGGGTTTAAAGCAATCTAATTGCCCTGCCTCGCTCCAGCCACCGCTACCTTCGGCGTCTCTCTACATAAAGGATTCGCTGATACAAGCAGATTTGCCTTCCTTGCCAAACAGCAAGAATTTGCAACACAAATACTTGATTTCTAGATATGTCTCAAGCACTTAGTGTTCATTATGCCCCATATGTGAATAAAGTGAGGTAGAAGTTTCCCTGTACCTTTCCTCTTGCGGTACAGAGATTGGTTACTCTCCTTAACTCACATTGGTTGCAACACTGGTCTCTTTCAAAGAAGTCGCATATAACCTATGACTGGTACAAGCTGGTTAAACATCTGCTTGTAATTACTTGATGTGGAAGTATACAAGATGCTTGCCCCTTCTGAGAGGGTTGGGCCCCTCAGGGCTGATGGGGCCCCAATACCCCTTTCCTTGGAGAAAATTTCTCCACACTGGGGGGCGGCGGAGGTTGGCTGCAGGTGAACTATTCATCACTTAATATTAATTTGATTTTCTCACTCGCCACCACTGCTGCTTGTCTTTTGTGAACAGCTTTAGTCTGTGTAGTTTCTGGAGAATCACTAATTTTATTTTCAACACTGTGTAATTCCAACAGCACTAGTTTATTTATTGTCCGCTTATTCACTACACATTTGCTCAAAACATCAACTAGCCTTATGATTACATTTGCATCAGGATATATGGTCACAATTTTTCCAAATTTTCTCCCAACGTTTGAATTTACGTCTGAATTGATCAGGTTCGAAATAAGTAGGATCCTCCATGATTTCTTTATCATTCATGGGAGGAACAGGTTCGAGCATTCTGCCATGGAGTAAATGAGATGGACTTAACACTTCTAAATTGTCCAGATCATCGGTAACATAAGTTAGAGGTCTGTTGTTGACTCTATTTTCTATTTCTGTCACAACTGTACGGAATTCTTCTAAGTCGATTCTCTGACGATGAAGAGTCTTCCTTAAACAACGTTTTACAATGCCGATCATTCTTTCATAAAATCCGCCGCGCCATGCAGATTTAGGAGGAATGTATCTCCAGCGACAACTGCGTTGATTCAGCATCTGTTGTACTTCTACCTGATCAAAGATCTTATAAAAGCAGCACCAGCAACAAAGTTCGATGCATTGTCTGAAATCATCAGTCTGGGACATGCTCTTCTGGATGCAAACCTTCTAAATAATTTGATAAAGGTTTCAGCAGACATGTCAGTGGCTACTTCTAGATGTACTGCTCTAGTTGTAGCACAAGTGAACAAACAGATGTACACCTTGATAGGAACTTTGTCAAATGTTTTGGTTAAAATTATTGGTCCAGTGTAATCTACACCTGATACCTCAAATAGAGTGACATGACAAACTTTTTCAGAGGGATATGGAGGTGGACCTGGATACTGACATACTCGCATATCGTAGTGACGACAAGTAATGCAGTCCCTTATTTGCTTTTTTCACACTTTGTCGACCTTGAGGTATCCAGTAGGACTGTCGTATATGACAAAGTGTGTCAGCTACCCCACCATGTAACACGTTACTGTGGGCGTTTTGCACAATCAGTTTTGTTAGCCAATGATTCTTGGGGATCAATATTGAATATATAGCTTCTTTAGGTAGTGAAGAATTATGAATTCTTCCTCGATATTTTATAATCTTTTCTGAGTCGAGATAAAGTCCTAAAGAACTAATCATATCAGGTTTCTTTGGGGATTTATCTTGCATTTCCAGAAATTTATATTCTGTAGAGGAAACATCTTCCTGTATTAGTTTTCACCCAGTATTTAATGGGTTCAAAATATTCATAATTAGGTTTCATCCCTTGAATGAATTTAAAAACAAGAGCTCTAACTCTTATGAGTTTACCCAAAGATGAGTATTTAGATCCATCATTGACTATTTCTGTTGTATCTGATGTATTTACACAGATTATTTCTGCTGTGTTCAAGCAGACTGTTCTTCTGGCATAATGTGAGCTTTTTGTTGAAGCCAGTTATTTTCATTAGAGCCAGTTCGGTCCGTGGAGCCATAATTTATTATCCTCAAATTTCTTGAGTGGGACACCACGTGACAACATGTCAGCTGGATTCACTTGGGTAGAGACGTAGAGAAAGAGATAATCTCTCTGCATCTCTTTTATTTCTTCTACTTTATTCTGTACATAGATCAACTTACTCTTATTATTTCTGGAGAACCGCTTCATTATCACTCCAGATCACGGTTTTTTCAATAGTGAGGTGATCAAGTACTTTGTTGAGATAGACAGCTAATTTTGTACCTACATAGAGTGCTGTCAGTTCCAGTTGTGGTACTGTTCTGACCTTCAAGGTTGCTACCCTGGCTTTTGAAGTAATTAGTGTACTTCCTTCAGCATTACTATGCAAGCTAGAGTGCCATAACCTCTGGTTGACGCATCACAGAACACATGTAATGTGTACTTATTTCCCTATTGACCTATTTGTCTGGGAAATTTTATTTGATGAAGTTGTTTGAACTCCTTGGATATTTCATTCCATGCTTGACTAATTTATAGAGGCAAGTTCCCATCCCATCCAATTTTGAGCTTCCATGCATCTTGCATAAGTATATTTCCTTTTTTAATAATTGGTGAGACGAGTCCTAGAGGATCAAAACATTGTGATACCTCTGACAGTAAACTGCGTTTGGTGAGTGTACTGCATGATTCATTGTTTATCCTTTTGAGATTCAAAGTGTCTTCCTGTGTGTTCCAATTAAGTCCCAGCATATTGTTGCAATCAGGAATTTCAGCTTCAGGGAAATCTTCTTTGATAAGTGTCCTTAATTGAGTTGAATTAGTATTCCACATCCTAAGAGGCATATTTGCTTCATTCATTTCCTTGTTAGCTTCTCTGTATAAGGATTTCAAATCATCCTCTTTATTCACACTACCTTGAAGATTGTCCACAGAGAAACTTTTCTTTAAGATTTCTTTGAAGGGACTTTCAGATTTCTTCAAATGTGTATTTAGAGTAGCTTCTAGTAAGAATGGAGAGGATGTTGCACCAAATATGGCACTTGAAACAATAAGTTTTCACGGAACTTTGAAGATCATGTGGATTTTCAGGCCACAAGAAATGAGTATATTCTCTATCTATTTCTAGTAGTCCTACTCTTAAGAAAGCTTTGGAAATATTAGCATGTACGCTGCAATTGTATACAACACGTAGTGGAGTGGTTTCAGAATCTTTTCTGACTCCATGGTGCGGGAGATAATGAGCTTCTGTCTTCAACTTATCTTCGAATACTTCCTCAATGAATTTATTATCTAACTGTTCTTGTATGAAATTATCATAGACAGTCAGTAGCCCTGGATTCTTCCTGAGCTCATGTATTTGTGCTTTCATTTGTCCGAAAGCCATGCGATAATTGTTAGGCAGATGTGGTGGATTTAATTTACATGTTAACTGTTATGCAGAAAATGTGGGATAACTGGGGGCTTGATTCTTGGTCTAAGGGCAAAGGTAAAAGTTACACACATCTCAAGCCCAAACCGGCCACCCCGGGCTATCCCAGTTAAAAACAGAAAGTGCTAAACCAGTATGTGTTACTTCAAGGGGTTGGTTAACAGAGGGTTAGGCAAAAATCCCAATTAGGAAAATATATCTATTTAATCACCATAACATAAAAACCTTAATTCTACACGCCCAAATGAAGGTACACACAGCTGGCTGGAGGTTCAGCCCCATTACACTAGGCTTCGTCAGCGTCAGGCCGTCATGGACACCACAAACCTCATTTCTTACTTCATCACTCCATCCCCACAGCAACCCTGACCATTCAGGTGCCCTGGGTTAACATACAGGTAAATCACATATGAAAGCCTAATGGCTTGAATTGGATAGAACAAAATTGAGTGTATTATTGCAAACTCACTTTAAAATACAGCATCTCCGACGCCAGCTTCTAACCGCCATCCTAATCGTCACGTGACCTCTCCTCCCCCAAACCTTACTCTGCGTACCCAAACATCCTTGGAAAATAAATCACTAACTCCCATTCTTTAATAATTATAGTTAGAGAACTTTAACAGTAACCTCCAAAAGTGCAACATTATGAATTAATTAAAATTATTCTTTCAATTATAACATTCATATGATTATGGCACACTTCCATCCACATATGTACATTTACGATGGTCATGCAGAACCCTCATAACACCCACCCCCCCAGACCCATAGGTTCTCACTCTGCTGAGTCGGGGTCCCAAGCCGGACACCGGCTAGCAAAAAAGAAAAAAAAAAGAAAAAAGCCCCACATTAAGGTCTGAGGCAACTGGACAAAATGATAACTGGGGAATGACCACCATATACAATCACGGTCTTTTGGTACTATAAATATGCAATATTAACAAACTGAGGTACAGAGTGCAGACATATGAAACTCGTCGAACATAAAAGTGATCAAGTTCCATGTCCAACAGCTCACATCCACACTCTTAGACAGCTGTTTTAGAAAAGGCACCAATTAACACCACAGCGCTGGCCAGGCCTGGCGTTGTGGCATTTTACCTAAATTACTCAAGCAAACTTATAAAACAAGAAGCAAGTAACTTTGTACAAAAGTGCCCCTGAGGAATGGCCGTTTAAATGACGTAACACCAAAGTTCAGTATGTTGCAAGGCAGACCAAACTGTAGGTGGCCACCAAAAAAAAAACTTTAAACAGTAAGTGACATTTTCCAGGATTTCAAAGAAAAGAAAAACATATGTTACATGTTAAATACGACGGAGAAAACAACATCACATTATCACCTCCCATTTTCTCACAGCAATCTTTAGTAAACAAAACAGGTTCCCCATGACACACCCTGCGAGAATCAGGAGAGCACAGGAGGGGAAAATCTCAGGCCCCTAAAAACAACGGGTGGATAGCACTAAATCTTGTTGTGGGAATGCGGCCGAAAAACACTGGAGTTCATCACTGAAGACCCCAAAAAGGTGGACCTCCCGGCCGCAACCTACATGTCCATTCCAAGGACCCTGGAGTTCACCCCCATGGTGATCCAAAAAGGAAAAATTGGGAAAAAGATCCTGGAGAACCAAAACACGCTCGGATCAAAAGACATGAACCCAACAGGTGGAGGCATCACCGCCAGCCCCCCACATCCACTAAAACATTGTCCAACAGTTTCCCTTTTCCTATACCAACATAAAACATAAGGCGAGGCATCCCCAGCCAACACCAAAAAACTAGCATCCTTACCCAAGGCTGGTCTTTATGTGTCTACCCCCCTAAATACCACACACTAGGAATCCTATACGCTTCAGCTCCAGCTCAACCTGCCCTTCTCCTTTGGGTGGCCCAGGAGTTCCATCTACCGCCCTACAGCAAACCACTGCAAATAAGAATAGATTAAGTGATCTATACACTACATTGTCACTTTAAAAACACGAGACAAGGCATCAGCAACCACATCCCCACCTCCCCTTCACATAAGAATCACCAATGGGGATTAAGAGGTTGGAGAAACAAGGCCCACCTCGTAAGTCCTCTGATTGGTGGTTTCCTTATTAAATGAAGGAAACGTAAGATTATGGTCACAATACACAGTCATAGGGTGATACTGATTTCAGATATGTGCACGTCAAGGTGTTTGCAGCTGCCAACACTAAAGCAAGAGCCTCGTCCTTTTCTATGGAGGTAATAACTTCTTGGTGCCTGCTACTTTTTGCTGAGAAGCAGCGAAGGTGGCATTACTTCGTCCCAGCTCTACCCCTGCAAAAGACTGACCCAACCTCTGTTATTATTTTGCCAAAACCCGGGACGGTAACTCAGGATTACACATAAAAGATCTTTGAGGGTTAATGCATACAAAAAGGTACAGGACAGAGATATAAAGTTACAAATAACGGGTGTGTCACTTGGCACACAGTGGTCGTGGGAACAAATGACGCACCCACTGTCATTCACACAATTTTGCATGTAGTTCAAAAGAGGAAACAAAACCTTATTTTTTTAAATGTACCGTGGCGGCAGTCAGTGCAACGTTTTCAAGTATCACCCTATGTGTAGACCAGTAAAAAAAAAACAACTTCCACCGACTCTCGCTGGATACAAATACAGTCTCTAGAAATAAACACTACATCACTTCCTTCAAGGAACCTATTTTCCACCGCCCAGTTAACATCTGCCAGACCTGCTGACATTTCACCAAAATCGGAAACCTCTACCTCATGGGGTTTTAACAGGCCCCATTTTTCAGCATCCCAAAATCTCTTCCTAAGGTGCACCATGCTGAGCCAACACTTCAAGCCAGTCCTTTCAGAGATCCAAATCTCCACAATCTCTTAACAATTTTCCTGCTTATTTATCTTTCTCAGGGACTTTATATCCATCATCATTTTGAGTCACCACACAGTTCCATCATAGCCTTCCCAGGACCGGTCCCAAGCCATCTATCCCATCTCTCCAACTTCCAGAATGTGTAGTCACGGCCACCACCCTCTAGTCCCCACGTCATCCTGGCGGACCTGCAGACTGGTGCACTAGTGCCATCGACCTCATCTTACCAAGAATTTTTCTGAAACCGAGAAAAACAACCGCCTGGGAAACATCACCATCCTCACGGAGCATCATGACCTTACTGATTCCAGAGTGCTTCCCTTATGGTAATGAAAGGGAGGGGAATTCCCTCTTCCCAGTCCTTCTGGTACTGGGAAAACAAATATGCATGCCCTGGAGAACTGGGAAAACCAATGGAGCTTTTCTTTGACTCCTAGGATATATATCATTGGTAATTTAACCTCAAGTAGGCCTCTCAAAACTACATGACATTTTCATAAAATATTACGTCTGGGTGATTTGTGCAAAGCCTAAGACAAAAAGTTTCACCAGAAATCTCAAAACCACACACACAAAATTATTCAGAAAGGGTACGACTCTGTAACCTGTTTAGAAAAGGAATTTAATTAATAAACACTGATTATTTAGCTCTCCCGTCTTAACACTGAAATGCCATTCCTTTAGAAACTGTAAAAAATACTGACAAAGACAATTTAATAGTTCTGCAAGCGTCCACGTAAGCATCAGGTCCTGCTAAAAAGAGTCTTGTCTATTTGATCACTCTGCAAAAATAACACTTGGTATATTTGGGAACCACAATCCTCCGCGACAACTGATAAATGAATTAGCGTCGAGGTCACAACCTTCCGCGGCCTCACTCAGCTCTGCAGAGTCAGGGATTTTTTCCGCACATCGCACCAAGACGCACTTCCTCCAACCGAGTTCCGTTGAGGAGCCTGGTTCATCACTGCTCAGAATACTCCTGCAGGTCAGACTCAATGAACAGGCTCCCCCAGGCCCTAAACATCACCACAGTGTGCAGAAGGGTCCCAGTGGGCACAGCGCCTAACCTTGTTCATTTCCCCTTTTTTAGACCGAAAGCACATTGAAAATTTTCAGGTACCGTTGCTCCAAATTGGTCATTACCACCTTGTAAAGCCGGGTCCTGCAAAACCAAACATTTCCTCACTTTTGAGGAGTCCCACAACATTGTTGCCTAGTAGAAGGTCAACTCCTGCAAAAGGTACACTTCTGCCAATACCTACAGGGTAGGTACCCAGACTGGTACTCAAGACTTCTACCCATACCCTGTGCACTGTAGTTCCTGACAAGGGGGGGGACTCCAGTTATCCCTTTAAGAAAAATGTCAATCCGGTGTAGGTGTCATCCGACACTGGCAATACACCCCTGCGAAGCAAGGTGTATGTGCTACAAGTGTCCCCTCAAAGAGACATAACACCCGTGACCCTACCTTCATTTTTGGTGTAAGGCCACAGTAGACTTACTTGAATAGGGACCTTCATTCCGAGGGTCAAAGACTGCTGGTCTTCTTTGGATACCTTGGGGCAAGACTGCAATGCAAGCCACATCATGTGTAATCGGTGTAGTTTACTGGAGAAGGAAGCATCTGTCGCAGCCTGGTCCCTAAGCATCTTTCGACAATATGGCTGCAGGTGGCCCTGGTTTATGGCAATATGTACAGTGGAAAAGGTTTAAAAGTCCCCTTGCCCATCTGACCCTAGGTTGATCCCATTTGTTTTCTGGGAACTGGGCTCTTCCCATTTGTTCCTTGTAGTCCTGCTGGAACCTTGTGACAGCTGACTTAAAACCTCCTCGAGTGGGTAGTGGAAATATTAGGGTTATTAAAAACCCTTGTGGTTTTAGGCTGATAAATGGGTGGCTTAAACTCTGAAATTTCATATTCCTATTGTGGGTGGAGAAAAACTGACCATTATTAGTATGTAGGGTGTGGTAACTGCTACCCAAATTTTTTGGTTACTAAAAAATCTTCAACCCACTCAAAAGCATTATTAAAATCATCAAGATCCTTCTCCTCAAGATATGCCTTAAGGTCAGGAGGAACATTTCTCAAAAGATCCTCTATACAAAATTAAGGTATTACCACCTTCATAATTGCCTACCACCCCCTTTGAGCGAGACACCACCTATTTAGAAGTGACATCTTCTCCTACCATATCCTCCAAAGACGCCCTGACAAACTTTAGTCCTCGTGAATTTCTGCCTGTACCTTTCGCGGCAAACATTTGATAAGCCATAAAACTACCTCTTTTAGCTTATGATAATCAGAAAAGCAGATCCTTCTAAAGAACTAATAGCCTTAACCCTTACCAACAATATTGGTTCTTGACTAAATCGCCCATGTCCTTTTCCCGGCCAACCTTGGATTTGGCCGTACTTTCAAATAACAGAAAAAACTGGTCTGTGTCTTCTCTATGGAATTTGGGCACAAATTTTATGGCTTTATCCAATGAAAAACATCTACCCTTGTTGTATCTGGTGTCCTGGTGAGAACAAGCTGGCCTCTCTTTGGTCTCATTTCTTGGAGCCCTAAGCTCCTCTAAGGCTCTCTGTTCCTGGATCTTTGGTACGCTAAATTCTTAACCGTTCCTTTTTCTCTGCAACTAGGGTTACTTCATTTATAAAATTACTACTTCCTTATCCAGGTCCCTATCATGGGGATTTGATTCATGTCACCTCCTAAGCAATGTCATCCACAAGAATTTTCACTAACAGTGTCAGCCATTTTGGGAAATAATTTAAGTCACCAAAATCTTACGTACCAGCCCAGAACTTACTGATATAAAATAATAATAGCACACAGCAAGGACATAAACTGAAGTAAGGAATATTCACAAGGAGTTGTCATGTGACTCCTCAAATTAAGAGAACTGCAACACAAAAAGAAAATCCTGGCAGAAAAAAAAATAAAAGAGTCTACTGCACCGTGCAAAGGTAAATTAATTTCCGAAAATTTAGGTGAGCATAACCCCCTAAAAATTCACAAGATTGTACTGCATAGGGTAAATTATGCACAAAATATCAAGTATTATAACACCCTAAAAATCAACAATTATGTACAGAAAGGTAAATGATTATAGAGCATTAATTAATAATTAACAACCCTATAACCACAATATTATACAAACGGTAAAGTATTCACAGGGTATTATTAATAATAACACCCTAAAAACCTGAGCAATGTTGCACACAACAGTAATTATTCACAGGGATTAACTAATAATAACAACCCTAAAAACTAGCAATGTTTGCACACAAAAGTAAATTATTCACAGGTATTAATTAATAATAACACCCTTAAAACCAGCGAATATGCAACACAAAAGTAAATTATTCACAGGGTATTAATTAATAATAACACCATAAAAACCAGCAATATTTGCACACGAAATAAATTATTCACAGGGTATTAATTAATAATAACACCCCCTAAAAAAAAAAAAAAAAAAAACCCTAGCAATGTTGCACTGACAAAAAGTAAATTATTCACAGGGTTAAATACATTAATATTAACACCCTAAAAAACAGCAATATTGCACACAAAAGTAAAATATTCACGAGGGTATAATTAATAATAACACCATAAAAACCAGCAATATTGCACACAAAAGTCAATTATTCCAGGTATTAATTAATAATAAACAACCCTAAAAAACTAGCAATGTTGCACACAAAAGTAAATTATTCACAGGGTATTAATTAATAATAACACCCTAAAAACTAGCAATATTATACAGAAAGATAAATTATTCACAGGGTATTAATTAAATAATCACACCCTAAAAACCTATCAAAGTAGCCACACAAAAGTAAATTATTCCACAGGATATTAATCTTAATAATAACACCCTAAAAACTAGCAAGAATACAAACAAAGGTAAATTATTATTTTAGTCGAGTGTTATAGTGAATGTTTCCTCTGACCATCCAGTAAAAGAAATGATTATTGACATTTCCAGGTTGCAAACTTGGAATTAACCACAAAAATTTGATAATTCTCCCATCGACAGGCCCCCCATGTACGGCAGAAAATGTGGGATAAACTGGGGCTTGATTCTTGGTCTAAGGGCAGAAGGTAAAAGATTACACACAGTCTCAAGCCCAAAAACCGCCACCCCGGGCTATCCCAGTTAAAAACAGAAAGCGCTAAACCCAGTATCGTGTTACTTCAAGGGGTTGGTTAACAGAGGGTAGGCAAAAAATCCCAATTAGGAAAATATATCTATTTATTCACCATAACATAAAAACCTTAATTCTAGACACGCCCAAATGAAGGTAACACACAGCGGCAGGAGGTTCAGCCACCATTTACACTAGCTTCGTCTCAGCGTCAGGCCTCATGACACCACAAACCTCATTTCTTAACTTCATCACTCATCCCACAGCACCTCTGACCATGTCAGTGCTGGGTTAACATACATGTAAGCCATATGAAAGCTCTATGGCTTGAATTGATAAACAAAATGAGTGTATTATTGCAAACTTAACTAATATATACAGCATCTCCGACGCCAGCTTCTACCGCCATCCTAACGTCACGTGACCTCCTCCCCCACGCTTACTCTGCGTACCCAAACATCCTTGGAAAATAAATCACTAACTCCATTCTTTATAATTATAGTTAGAGTACTTTACAGTACCTCCAAAAGCACATTATGAATTATAAAATTATTCCTTACAACTACAATATTCATATTATTATGGCACACTTCCCCACTAATATGTACATACGATGTCATGGAGAACCCTGCATAACATTAACCTAACCCAATACTGTCCAACTTCATATTTGACAGTGTCCAAATATTGGTTATAAGTCTGAGACCGTTATGGGCTTAGTTTATTTACATCAATACCTATCGCATCTAAATCCCACAACTTATCAACTGGTTCATTCATTTCTTCCAGTAATGATAATTTTTGCTGTGGTACATGATCAGCGGTTATTCTCGTAACTAGTACATTTTCCACTGAATCAATATCAGCTTCTTTCCCACTTTGAGAGGGAATGGGACCACATATCATGTGGCCTCCTGCTGTTTTCAGCAAGTGAACATAATGTTTACTTACTATATTTTGCACAAAACAGTGATAATAATCACTTCCATTGATTAAATCAATTGGACTAATAGTATCCGTCTGTATGTCAGGACAGGCTAACTTGACCTTGGCTGCTTTTAGTGCTGCAATTGGTTTTTTTTTCATCCCTGGATCTGCACAGATTTAGGCAAATCATCTACTACCACAGTTTTTACTGTCTTTTTACTGTTTTCTAGACCAATAGTGATTCTGGCTAGGTCATATGTCTGTTTACCAGAATTTTGGAAAAAAAAAAAGTTATATCTAACTGTACTTGGCATAAGGTTGGTTATTCAGTTTCTGCAATACTGTTCTTCTTATGAAGGACCTTTGTGAGCCTTGATCAAATAATGTTAGCACATTGGTTTTGTGTATTTTATTAGATAACTCAACTCGAGTTATTGGGAGAGCTGTTGCTTTAAACTTATCTCTTGCATTTAATGCTGTTGCTTGTTGACTTCCTGATTCTGTGGAAATCTTCTGCTGTTCAGCATAACTGTTTGGCCATAATGCTGTATGATGCATACCCTTGCATTTATTATTATTATAATCCAAAAAGAAGCGCTAAGCCACAAGGGCTATACAGCGCTGCAGGGTAGGGAAGGAAGCAAGGGAATTGGATGGCAGAAGGGAGGGGGGATGATCAGCAGGTTACAGAAAACAGCGGGGCAGGGGATAGTACGGGGGTAGAGGGTTTAGCAGAGATTGAAGTACGAACGGGCTGAAGGGTATCAGAATTTGTGAAGTAAGTCATCGTTGTTGTCAAAAAAGTCAATGGAGAGAGTCCGAGATGAAAGGTGGGTCCATCAAGCGAGAAAGGGAAGGTAAAACGAGATGAGCAGCGGAGCGAAGACGACGACAGAGGTAAATTCTGCGTGGCTCGTGATACAAGTGGGCAGTCCAAAGAATGTGGCCTGGAACTGATAATGAGGAGATTGGCAATTCTCACAGAGGAGGAGCGAGATGCCTCTCAATGAGATATCCATGAGTAAGACGAGTCATGGCCAATGCGAAGACGGGATGAGAGTAGTCTCCAACCTCGACACTGGTGATAAGAAGACGGCCAGTACCTATACTCGGTTAATAGATGAAGTTTGTTGCCGAGAATAGTAGACAAACGTTGGTTGCAACGGGTTGGAAGGTGGGAAGGATTTGCAGTAATATAGTTGGTTAAATGGAATTTTTTTTTTAAACCATTCTATTTGAAACTGGTAGTGTCATGTATGCTGACACTCGCGCAGCAGTGTTCTGGCCTGTTCTTGCCCTGTACGTCAACATGACCAGGGACCCAACAAAAAAAAATATCTTTATGCTTCGGTAAAGATACGGCGTAGCAATATTTTTGGATAGGGAGGACTAAGGGAGTGAGGTGTTATTCAAATTTTTTTGTATAGTGTAAAGCACTAAGTGATGTCTGAGACAACCGCAAATGCTGACACAGGCATAGATGCAATATGGATAAAGTGCTGTAAGGATGCATTTAATTCAGCAGTAAAAAAATTACTCAGGCCGGAAGATTGTAAATGCCCTTGTACGACGCTGTCCGGGAAAACTGCTGCAAATCCTACGCCGTCAGAAGACTTAGGAGCCATCTGAGTACACAGCAATGCATGGAATCGAGAGTGAAGTGGTCAAGAAAAAGAGATCGGGAGGAAGGGACCGTTTGCACAGATGGGCTTTCGAGCAAGGGAGGGAGAGAAAGAACAGACTCGAACAGCTGGAACTTCCCAGAGGGGTAGGGAAAAGTGAGATGCTACATGTACATAGAAAGGTGGTAGTTGAAGAGAAGACAAGAGCGAATGAAGGCGAAGAGAGAAGGGACGGAGTAAACAGGGGCGGTGAATAAATAAAGAATGTCTACTAATATCAGTGACCATTCGATAAATGGAAGGATTGTGGAGATCATGAGAGCGTACATAGTAGCGCAGACAATGGGCATCACGGCGATCGGATAAGGATGGAACGCTCGCTTCTGCATAGAGGCTCTCGACAGGGGAAGAGCGAAAAGCACCAAGGCATAAACGTAATCCTTGGTGATGAATGGGGTTAAGGCTAGAGAGAGTAGCAGGAGATGCCGCTGAATAGATCTGGTCACCATAATCAAGTTTCGATAAAATAAGGGTGGAATGTAGGCGAAGGAGGGTTCGATGATCAGCTCCCCATGAAAGATGAGCAAGGGTTTTAAGAAGGTTCAGCCGGCTGTGACAAGTTGCCTTCAGAGAGGTAATGTGAGGTTCCAGGATAACCTACGATCAAAGAGGAGGCCCAGAAACTGACTGTATCACGTTCAGGGATACGGAGCCATAGAGGTACAAAGGATGATCAGAGATGACAGAGCGTCTAGTGAAAGTGATTTGGTGGGTTTTAGTGCTGGAAAATTTAAACCCACGTGTGGTGGCCCAATTGGAAACACGGTCGACTGCATGTTGGAGAGAAACTGTAATGAGGTGACAGTCAGCGCCTGCACAGGCAATAGCTAAGTCATCAACATAGAGTGATGACCAAATATTTGATGGAAGATTAGAGGCCAAATCATTAATAGCAAGGAGAAAAAGTGTTGTGCTCAGAACACATCCCTGGGGGACACCTTCAGCTTGGATAAAGTCCGGGGAGGAGCACATATTAACATGAACACGGAAATGCCTGTCAGTTAAAAAGTTCTTAAGGAAGGATGGTAGATTGCCTCGAAGGCCTAAGGAGTGGGCTTGGCTAAAATAATTATACCTCAAGTTGTGTCATATGCCTTCTCAAGGTCAAAAAATATGGCAATAACTGAGTGGTTATTCGCAAAGGCATTACGAACATACGTATCCAAGCGTAGTAAGGGGTCTATGGTAGAACGTCCCTTACGAAAGCCATATTGACGAGTGGAGAGACTGTTGTGTGTCTCTAAATACCACACTAAACGTTTATTTACTAGGCATTCCATTACTTTGCAAACTGCACTGGTAAGAGCAATGGGACGATAGTGGGAGGTTTCATGTCCCGTAGTGCCTGGTTTGCGGAAAGAGAGAACAATGGCGGATTTCCACAGCTGTGGAAGAACTCCTTGTGACCAAATAAGATTGTAAAGGCGTAATAGACTGCAAGGGCTGACTGATGTAAATGTTGTAGCATACGAATATGAATGTTGTCGGGCTCAGCTGCCGATGATCGACAAGCTGAGAGTGTTGCCTCCAGTTCTTGAAGTGTAAAAGGCACATTATACTGTTCTTCTCTGAGAGAAGAAAAGTCCAAGGGTGCTAACTCTCTGGCAGACTTTGAGGAAAGAAATGAGGGGCATAGATGGAGTCCCTGTGAAATACGGACCAGATGATTACCAATTTCATTGGCAACATCTAGTGGGTTTGCTATATCAACACCGGCAACCCGCAGAACAGGAACCGGGTCAGGAGAATATTTACCACTCAGTTTTCGTACTTTTTTCCAGACTGCACTCATAGAGGAAGCAGAGGTGATGGTGGAGACATAATCTCGCCAGCAAGTGCGTTTAGCATCACGGATGACACGGCGAGCGATCGCACGCTTCTGTTTAAAATCAAGGAGTCGCTCTGTGGTTCTATTGTACTGGTACCTGCCCCATGCAGCGCGTTTCAAACGTACTGCACGAGCACAAGCAGGAGACCACCAAGGCACGCATTTCTGAAGAATGCCTGCCCGAAGTTTAGGGTATAGAATGAGAAGCTGCGGTGAAAACGGAGGACGAGAAGAGGTGTAAAAGCTCATCGATGGAGGACGAAGAAGGAACCTCTTCGTTAGGTGTGAGTAAAGGTTCCAATTTGCCCGATTAAATTGCCAGCGTGGGGTGCGAAGAGGTGGCGAATATGAAGGGGAAGTAAGAATGATTGGGAAATGATCACTGTCATGTAAGTCCGGGAGAACAGACCAAGTGAAGTCTAATGCGGCGGAGGAAGAGCAGACTGAGATCGATGCAAGAGAGAGTATGAGTCCGAGGATCAAAATGGGTGTGAGTACCTGTATTTAAAACATGGAGGGGGTGGGTGGCAAGAAAAGCCTCTAACTGAATTCCACGGGAATCACAGTGAGAACCCCCCAGAGGAAATGATGGGCATTAAAATCACCAAGTAACAGAATCGGTGGCGGTAATGACGAAACAAGGAAGGCAAAATCCGGAATAGATAATGCCCGAGAAGGAGAGAGATATAAAGAACAGAGCGTATACCACCTATGTAAGTGGATACGGGCTGCTGTGTAATGCAGCGAAGTATGAACAAATAGCTGATGGTACGGAATATCAGTGCGGAGAAGAAGGGCACTTTCATTAAAGGTCCCATCAGGAAAAGGCTCTGAAGAATACAATAAATTATAGCCTGAGATGTGAGAAATAACAGCAGAGTGTAATTTTGGTTCCTGTAAGCAAACACCAACAGGGGCAAACTGGGAGAGTAACATCTGAAGCTCACCCCGATCACCCCTGAGGCCGCGTATATTCCACTGTAAATAGGCCATGATTGGCAATGATAAAGATACTTGAAATCCACAGGTAAGGGTTCCTATGGACTAGAAGGGTTAGAAAAGTCCACATGCGGAGGCAGTAGAAAACGTTCAAGCAGCGAAGGAACGGTGCGCTGTGAAGAAAGGAGTTGCACAGATGGAGCAGAGGAAAGAGAAAGAGCGGAAGGTGGATCAGCGTCCATTGATGGTTTGGTCTCTGCAATATATTCAGAGATTGTTTCAAGTGTTTCGGAATTCAGAGATGTCGTATGGGAGACAATATTGGGAAATGGTAGGGGAGGATGAGTAAAGATTGGAACTGTATTGGACTGTACCAAGGTAGGGGGGCGAAAGGGTTAGAGGGAACTGGAGAAGCGTGGCAGGGGACAGAAGAGGCAGGAACCTGGGAGGTTGGCAGAAGAGGAAGAAACTTGGGAGGGAACAGGGGAGGAAGGTACAGTACGAGGAGGAGGGTGAACCTCTACACTTGTAACTGAGCCAGTTAGAGGGAAGAACCAGGGACAGATACAGGGGAGGGTAAAATGAGGAGGTGGAAGATGGGTAGGAGGTGTTAACGGACCTTTTTTTGACTTTTGAGAAGTAGGGGGACGATTGGGAGGAGGTGTCGTACGAGGTCTCGTCGATACTGAGGCTTGTGAGAGAGAACTCGAAGAAGCGAGATTAGACTGAGGCGTTGAAGTAGGGACGTCTGAGCCGAGGACAGCAAAAGGATTAGATACAGGAGTGATTATGGGAGAGGTAACCACAGAGGTGGGTGTAGAAGATGGGATACCAGAAGTGGGGGGACGTTTTGAAACACGGGAATAAGAAACACGTGGGAGTCTCCCTTGGAGGCGGAGATCAGAAACTGGCATGGCATAAGGGAGACCTTCTGTCTCTTTGAGGTAACGGATTCCCCGCTCGTTTAAATAGACCTGACAACGGCGAGAGTATGAAGGGTGAGCCTCATGACAGTTAAGGCAAGAGGGAGATCGATTGCAAGACGTATTAGAATGGTCATCGGCACCACAGACTGGGCATTCGGCGATAGATCTGCAATATTTCGCTGGATGGCCAAATCGCCAGCAATTTCTACACTGTTGTGGTGTAGGGATCACCTATCGAACTTGTAACCGATGTCCTGCTATATAAACTGAGGATGGGAGTTCTCGGCTGTCAAAAGTTAAACGAGCCACATTGCTAGGGTATCGTCTCCGCCCACGGGCAGGAAGAACGTAAGTGTCTACCTTGAGGATTGGGAGATCTTGGAGTTCCAGCTGTTCAAGAATGTCAGTGCCACATGTCTGGAAATTTTGCTGAACTATGGTATGGGGCAGAATGACGGTACCACTACAAGAATTGAGGGAATGATGTTTTTCAAGAGTGGCAGGAACAGTATCGATATGGGAAAGACGAGAGAGCTCATGAGCCTGGGTAGCATTCTGTATGGTAATGATGCGCGTACCGCTCTTAAGAGCATGAAAAGAAATATCTTTACCAACATGGCGTAGGAGTGCCTTGCCAATACTATGGTCAGAAAGATAGGCAGTAGAGGAAGTTGGTCGTAAAGTGAAGAATTTAGTCCATTGTTCAGTCTGAAACTGAGCGTGGAAAGGTTGTGAAGGACGTGTCGATCGTTTCTGAGAAGAACGAGAAGGTGGAGAAGTATCATCAGCAGGTAATTGTCGTTGGCGTTTAGGCGTGGGACCAGAGTTTGTCCGACGTGGAATGGGCCAGCGATTTGAAAATTGCTGCACCGTAGAGGGAAAGGCCGGAAGCATAGTCAGAGGAGAGCGAAGGTCCTTTAAATCGAAGGAGTCAGTCGAGGCCTTAGTACCTGAAGCGGGTGAGGAAACAGCACCGGCAATAGGTACAGAGGCATGAGGAATGTCTGAAGAGTGGTCCAAAGACGAGGCGGGGTCAGAACGGGGTGCGGTATCAAGAAGGGGCCCGGGGGTACCAGGTTCATGGACTAGGGCTGCCATGGTTAGGTTACTTCTTTCGTTTTGTTTTTAAGAAAAAAAAAGAAAGAAGAAAAGAAAATAAAAATAAAAAAAGAATAAAAAAAGGGGGGACCGGGGAGGGATAGTTCCTAGGAGGAATGAAAGAGCCAGAAATCTCCCTCTGCGCTCAAGAGGACCTCAGCACCGCAAGTAGCGCAGATGCAGCATGGAACCCGTGCCATACCCTACCCACCATGCTAGTAAACTAACAATCCGGGATAGCAACCTCACATCTGCCGAGCTACCTCAGTGGACAAAAGAGAGGGTGGCCAGATATCCGCCACAAAGCATACCTTCTTCGGCCACCACCCCCGGAATCCGAAAGGTGGCTTCCAGAGATACACTCGTCGCCCGAAAGACACCCAAAGCTACTCCGGGATACCGGAGAGGGATCGGGACATTCCCAGGCGATCCAGATTCCACGGCAAATTACGCCACCGCTAAGAACCTCAACGGAATGGGATGGACCCCGGTATCCTTTCCCCTACCTAGGAACTAGCACGCCTGTGGGAGAAATCCCAAAGGACAAAAAGAGGAAGGGCAAAAGGGAGGGGTGGGGAGGAGGAGGAGGAAAGGAAAAAGGGGAGGAAGGGATAGGGGAGGGGAGATTGGGGGGTAATTAGGTTCGGTCTGAGGAAGAAGACCGATAGGTCTAATTCCTAAGACCAAGAGCCTCTTCACCACGCCAAGGAGCCCCCCTTGAAGAGGACCCTTGCATTTAAAACACTTGTTCAGTGAGCATTTACCTCCCTTGTGTTCACCCTAACACTTGATGCACATTTTCAGCTGATGAACACGTTGTTTACGTGCCTCCATTGATGTGTATTGACTACAATATTGTGCCCAGTGTGTTCCATCACAAAGTACACGTTTTGGAGTACGTTTATGTGTGACAGTCTGTTTACTGTCTGTTGTATTCACAGCTTGATAAGTGCCTACATGGGAATTCCAATTTTGTGGCTTAGTGGGAGTAATACTCATTTTATACCGAGTTGAAGGTTTGTTATCCACAGGATTTGTTGATGTTTTATCTTGTCTCATTGCTTGCTTGCAAGAAACTAAAAATTGTAAACCATTCCCAATTTCTCCACAAGTGAAATAGCGCTTATTGAACATAATCGTTCGATAGTTTGTGGTGACAGCTTATCTTGTACAATACCACTAATAAACCAATCACATTGCTGTAGGTCATATTTAGCACCTGGAGATCTGAGACTACTGTCTAATGTGATCCTAAATGACTAAGTCTGAAAAACAATGTTTGGGTGGCTTCAAGCTTGATATTAAGACTGCATGTCTAACTCTGGCTTTGTCAGCATCAAACTAATTGTCTGCTAAGACATGTAAGGCTATTTGATAATTGCCTTTAACCACCGGAAATGACTTAATCAGTTCATAGGGTTCTCTCTTCAGAAGACATTTAAGATAATTGAACATAGCAATTTCGTCAATATCAGTTTGTGAATTTACTATGGACTGAAAACCACTAATGAACTCTTCGTAGTTATGACCATGGAAAATAGGCAATGACAAGGTAGGCAAAGTTGGTAATGAAATACCTGGTGTTACAGGTGTAACAGGTGTGACAGGTGTCTGACCACTAGTTACACTAGGTCTGACAAAGTTTTGCAGCAGGTAACTTGTGCTTCTGTCCACCTAAATTGTTGATCACTAAAGTACACAAAACATTTTTAATGTCATCCTCAGATGGATTTGATTCTAGGAATTCACTTTCATATTTCGCATAATCTGAATTAATTATTTCCAGACGTTGAGTAAGTAATTCCAGTTTTTCCTCAAGATCATCAAAATCTAGGTTTGCATTTTGAGTCAGCCCTACACAGACTGAAATTTGATTGTCTAATTGTGTAATCTTAGTCTGTAGAGACTGAAACTACATTTGCAATGCCATTATAATGAGCTACTGACAATTCTAGCACCACTCTTAGAGTGTTTACACTCTACACTGCTATAACAGCTGAGTGTTTGTTATGCTCAAGTCAGCAATAATCGAGTCAGACACTTCTGACCCACTAAGTGTAACCTCAAGGTCAATAACCTTGAACTGTTTGCAAGGGTGTTAAAGGAATGTAAAGAGGATCTTAGTATACATTTGGCTAATCTTTTTAACATATCACTACAAACTGGCATAGTGCCTGATAAGTGGAAAATGGCAAATGTAATACCTATTTACAGGGCAGGTGACAGGTCCTTTGCTTCGAACTATAGACCAATAAGCCTTACCTCCATAGTGGGAAAATTTATTTAATCAATAATTGCCGAAGCAATTCGTAGCCATCTTGAGAGGCACAAATTGATTAATGAATTTCAACACGGTTTTACAAAGAGGCATTCTTGTCTTACGAATTTTTCAGTAAGGTGTTTGAGGAGGTAGATCATGGTAATGAATATGATATTGTGTATATGGACTTCAGTAAGGCTTTCGATAGGGTTTCACACCAGAGGCTATTGAGGAAACTTAAGGCGCACTGAATAGGAGGAGAAATTTTTTCCTGAGAAAAGGCATGGCTGACAAATAGGCAGCAGAGAGTTTGCATAAATGGGGAGAAATCAGAATGAGGGCACGTCACAAGCGGTGTTCCTCAGGGGTCAGTGTTGGGCCCGTTGTTGTTCACAATTTACATAAACGACATAGATGAGGGAATAAATAGCGACATAAGCAAATCTGCTGATGACACCAAAATAGGCCGTCCAATTCATTCTAATGAGGACACTAGAGCACTCCAGGATGATTTGAATAGACTGATGCAATGGTCGGAGAAGTGGCAGATGCAGTTTAATATTGACAAATGCAAAGTTCTAAATGTTGGACAGTTAAATAACCATGCCACATTTAAACTAAATAATGTAGATCTTAATACTACTGATTGCGAAAAAGATTTAGGAGTTCTGGTTAGCAGTAATCTAAAACCAAGACAACAGTGCATTAGTGTTCACAATAATGCTAACAGAATTCTTGGCCTTATATCTAGAAGTATAAATAATAGAAGTCCTCAGGTTGTTCTTCAACTCTATATATTCTTGGTTAGGCCTCATTTAGACTATGCTGCTCAGTTCTGGTCGCCGTATTACAGAATGGATATAAATGCTCTGGAAAACGTACAGAGGAGGAAGACAAAGATGATCCCATGTATCAGAAATCTTCCCTATGACGATACACTGAGGGCTCTGAATCTGCACTCTCTCGAAAGGCGTAGAATTAGGGAGGATATGATCGAAGTGTATAAATGGAAAACAGGAATAAATGAAGGGGATGTAAATAGCGTGCTGACAATTTCCAGCCAAGACAGGACTCGCAGCAATGGCTTCAAGTTGGAAAAATTCAGATTCAGAAAGGATATAGGAAAGCACTTGTTTGGTTATAGAGTCGTGGATGAGTGGAACAAACTCCCGAGTAGAGTTATTCAGGCTAAAACGTTGTGTAGCTTTAAAAATAGGTTAGATAAATACATGAGTGGGTGTGGGTGGGTGTGAGTTAGACCTGACTAGCTTGTGCTGCTGGGTCTGGTGCTGTGCTCCTTCCTTGAGTGGAGGTGACCACACTGGGTGGGTCATTGGGCTAATCCTCTGGGTTGGGTCATTGGGCTAATCCGGGGGGGAGGGGGGAAGGACATGGACCTGCTCTGCATGGGTCACTAGGCCTGTTGCAGTGTTCCTTTTTTATGTTCTTATGTTCTCATATACATTGAGACAATATGGCTGCCGCCTGATCTTCGCTGAGGCGCAGTGAGGCATTGCTGGGTAGGTGAGCCGACCCCGGTTTTCTGTTGGGTGATGGACGAGTGCCTTGTGGGTTACTCGATTCCCGTTTTCTATATCTAGCGACATCTGCTACTAGCTTACTCATCATTCTCTTTCATTGAGTGCACAGACTCATTTATTCTGATTTATATTGTAAAACACTAGTTTTACAGCTTTTTATTGAAGGACCTTGGCTCGTAATTTATTTACAGTGTAGTACAACAAATTTGAACCCCAGTATGGCCTTCATCCAGTTCGAGCACGACCAAGATTGTGGGGTTTTGCATACAAACAAGCTAGTCATATAATAAGTGAACTGTAATGGGAATTAGCTTGATGACGACTACACTGTTCCACAGCCACTTCCAGAAAGTTCTTGGAGTCGTCGATGTAACCACACTTGGGCTGTAATAAAGGTTAGTGGTAAGTATAATTACCCCTAGGGGGTGTTATTCAGTATATCTCAGAAACTGACTGCTGAAATTATACATACTGGTGTGGACTCGATGGCCCTCGGATCACCGGGTAATGGTACCATCAAATAAGACATGATTGGATATCTGCTGTGCAGCCGACCTTGTGGAGAAATTTTCTCCAGGAGGGGGTATCAGCCCCCTTCAGCTCCTTTCAGCCCCTTTCAGCCCTCTCAGAAGGGGCAAGCATCTTGTTTACTGCTACAGCAAGTAATTGATCCCAGATGCGGTACCAGTATGCAACGTGTGGTCAAGCGACCGCCACTCCGTGCAAGACTCCAGTGTTGCAAAGTGTAATTTAATAAAAGACAGTCCATCTCTTACCTTAGCAGGACAATTAAGGAAAGTCCTGCTCCCACTTTATTACCATGGTAAAGATAGTGGACATTGTTGTCTATGCTTAAGACAGCAAGATTCAAGCATTCTGCTTTGCTTCATGGAGGAAGTGGCAAGGAAGCAAAAGTACTAGGTCAGCTTTTCCTTTATGTGCTAGGGGCAGTGATGGTGTATGAGGCTGTGGCGTCTTCAGATTACTTTTGACTCTACTGAGAGTCACAATGGCGCCAGGATAACCAACAAAGAACACTGATCTGTGCGTTAGTGTGAACAAAGTGTCACACAAAACACAATAAACACTTACAGAGAAGCATGATCAGCTTCTTTAGTGATAAGATTGTGAACAATAAAGACAAATCTTGTGGAACATAGTGTACCAGCGTGCGTATTCCTAGGCTATGGAAGACGTGGACATCCAAGGACACTTCAGCTTCTATCAACTCACCGATACCTGTCGAAGGTGTGAAGAACACCATAGCTCACACTACAAGAGCAAGGTGGGTTGCTTATTTCTTGTAGTATGGGGGACTGCACAGTTCTTGAGCCGCAAGGAGTTTGTAATCAACCTATAGTCGGCAGTGAGGTGCGGACTTTTGAGTCCACACAAGTAAGTTTGTCAGCAATCAGTGAATGAAATATGCTGATGTAACACCCCTAGGGGTAATTTATTGTTTACATAATATGATCTATTACAGCCCGTTGAGAGATGATCATGACAACAATTCAAGACCTCGTCTGCAGGGGCGGCTGTGTAGACGATTTGCTGTCTTTTTTCAGCTAAGTATTCCCTATATTTAAAATTATAAACTTAGCTGGTAACCCATTTCTCAACAGACCTACCCATGACATGTTTATCAGTCGTACCTGGGTATTTGTAGCTGACCCATAGTTGCACCCGGTTATCCGCTGTCTTGATTGAAGCAAACAGCAAACTTGCAACACTCATTATAACACACTGTTCATCAAGATTGTTTATTATTCACAGCTGTTTTCACTTCTCTGTAAGTGTTCTGCTGTGTCCTTTGAGATTCTTTTATGCACAAAAATGTGCGGATCAGTGTCCTTTGTTGGTTATCCCGGCGTTAATGTTTCCCCTGGCTGGGTTGAAAGCAATCTAAGTGCCCCTGCCTCGCTCCAGCCACCGCTACCTTACGGCGTCTCTCTACATAAAGGATTCGCTGATATAAGCAGATTTGCCTTCCTTGTCAAACTGCAACAATATGCAACTCAAATCCTTGAGTTCTTGATATTTCTCAATCACTTATAGTTCATTATGTCCCACATGTGAATAAAGTGAGGGAGAAGTTTCCCTGTACCTTTCATGTTGTGGTATTGAGATTAATTTCTCTCATTAACTCACATTGGTTGCAACTCTGGTCTCTTGCAAAGAAGTAGCATTACCTATGACTGGTTAAACATCTGCTTGTAATTACTTGATGTGGAAGCAAACAAGTTGCTTGCCCCTTCTGAGAGGGCTGGGCCCCTCAGGGTTGAAGGGGTGAAAGGGAGCCGATATCCCCTTCCCTGGAGAAAAGGTTCTCCACGTAAGTGTTGTGAGTTGTATTTTGAGGTGTTAAGTGTATTATATGTTGTCACTTGTTGGTATTATAAGTGAAAAGTTGACAATGAAAAAAATGTGTCATGTTGTGGGGTATGACTGAAAAAAATGTGAGTAGATAGTGTGTCAAGGTTATAAGTTGTAAGTCAACAAATGGTAAGTGTATGTAGACTTAAAATAAAGTGTGGTAAATCTGTGTTATCCTGGGTTATGTATGACTGGATGGTAGTGTGAGCCGGTGTAGTGAAACTGAAATATTATATGTTGTGAGTTGTATCACTGAAAGAAGTGAAAATGTGGTTGGATAGTGAAAATTGTGACTTGTTGCTGAGACCAGTTGGGGGTTATGCAGTGTGGTGCAATAGTGTATTTGTGTTGTGTGTGTGTGTGTGTGTGTGTGTGTGTGTGCGTGTGTGTGTGTGTGTGTGTACTCACCTAATTGTACTCACCTAATTGTGGTTGCAGGGGTCGAGACTCAGCTCCTGGCCCCGCCTCTTCACTGATCGCTACTGGGTCCTCTCTCTCTCTGCTTCCTGAGCTTTGTCATACCTCTTCTTAAAACTATGTATGGTTCCTGCCTCCACTACTTCACTTGCTAGGCTATTCCACTTGCTGACAACTCTATGACTGAAGAAATACTTCCTAACGTCCATGTGACTCATCTGAGTCTTCAGCTTCAGTTGTGACCCCTTGTCCTGTGTCCATCTCTGGAACATCCTTCTCTCTGTCTCCACCTTGTCTATTCCCCGCAGTATCTTGTATGTCGTTATTCATGTTCCCATGAACCTTGCTGTCCTGCAGTTGTCCGTCAGTCGATTTCTCTTAAACTTTCTCGTAGACATTCCCTTGAGCTCTGGGACTAGCCTTGTTGCAAACCTTTGTACTTTTCTCTAACTTCTTGACGTGCTTGACCAGGTGTGGGTTAGTTCCACGATCTGGTGCCTGAATAATCCAGCTATGGCCTAACATTCACAGTGTAACGTGTCTTCACGTTCGTATTAAGGTATCGGGAACGCTATTCTCAGGTTTGCAGCCGCCCGTATGCTGCAGCAAGTTTTTTGGTTGATGTGTGCCTACGAGTGATGGCTCGGTGTTATGGTCACCCCAAGGTCTTTTCTCCCTGAGTGACGGGTCTGTGTCTTTGTCCACCTAGCCTCATACTCTGTCTGCGGTCTTCTTTGCCCCTCCCCAATCTTTCATGACTTTGCATTTGGCTGGATGAATTCGAGAAGCCAGTTCTGGACCACATGTCCAGCCTGTCCGGTCTCTTTGCAGTCATGCCTCATCCTAGTCCGATTTATCTTCTCATCAACTTCACGTCATCTGCGACAGGGACCACTTCAGAGTCTATTCATTCCATCAATTTCGTTCACATATAATCAAAATAGCCACGGGTCTTAGAACTGGACCCTGTGGGACCCCGCTCGTAACAGGCGCCACACTGTGATACCTCTTCACGTACATGGGCTCGTTGCTGCCTCACGGTCATGTATTCCTTGATCATTCCCCCCCCCCCCCCCCCCCCTTTCCCCTACCTTTTACATGCACTCCTGATCCTCCAGATTCTGCCACTAATCTTCTTGTGTGTGTGTGCGTGTGTTATGTGTGCTTTCTGTGTACTCACCTCTTTGTACCTCACCTATTTGTAGGGTTGCAGGGGTGTGGGTCCTAGCTCCTGGCCCCGACTCTTTCAACCGGTTGTACTAGGCCCTCTTCACTCCCCGCTCCATGAGTTTATCAAACCTAGTCTAAAATGTGTATGGTTTCCGGCCTCCACACGTCATTTTTAGGACTATTCCACTGCCTTACAACTTCTATGGACTGAAGAAATACTTCCTTCT
>NC_069458.1:13073726-13076226 GCF_026875155.1 Cherax quadricarinatus | reverse complement strand
TCACATATACCAAAAATAGCTGGTTCCTAGGACCGACCCCTGTGGGGACCCGCTCGTCACTGGTGCCCACTGTGATACATCATTACGTACCATGACTCGTTGTTGCCTACCCTGTCAGGATTCTCGGATCCATTGCAGTGCCCTTCCTGTTATATGCGCTGTGCTCTAGCTTCTGCATAATCTCTTGTGAGGAACTTGTGTCAAAAGGCTTCTTGCAGCCAAGAAGAATTGCAATCAACCCACCCCCTCTCTTCTTGCATACTTCTGTTATTTTATCCATAAACTCATAAAGGTTTGTGACACAGGATTTGCCTTCGTGAAATCGTGCTGGTTGGGCATTTATACTCCTGTTCCGGTCCAGGTGCTCCACCACTCTCATCCTGATACTCGTCTCCATCTTAATTTTGCATACTATACACGTCAATGACACAGGTCTATAGATTGTGGCTCTTTTCTGTCTCCTTTTTTAAAAAATGGGAACAAATTTGCCGGGCTTCCATACTCAGGTAGTTGCCCAGTTTCCAGGGTGATGTGTTGAAGATTGTGGTAAGTGGCACGCACAACATATCTGCTCCTCCTAAGGACCCACGGGGTGAGTTGTCTGGTCCATTTGCCTTTGAGGTATCGATGTCCCTTAGCAGTTTCTTCACCTCCTCTCTCTGTATGTATGTCGCTCCAACACTTGTGGTGTATTACTTGACTGGTGTACCCGTTCTGGTCGTCCCCCCAGAGTCCTTCTGTCTCTAACTGTAATACTTCCTAAATCTCTTGTTTTGGCTCCTCACATACCTCTCTTGATCGTTTCTTGTGAGTTCTTCCTCCTTCTTTCCTAGCCTTATCAACTGGTCCTTGACTGTTGTCTTCATCCCTAATGTGGCTGTACAGCAGTTTCGGGTTCGATTTGGACTTTTCGATGCTATGTCGTTTTCAATACTGTCGCTGGGGCCACCCTCCTTATCTGTCATACTCGTTTCTGGCTCTTCTACTAATCTCTTGTTTTCCTGGGTCTCATGCTCTGTTCCTTTTCCATTCTCTGTTGCACTTTGTTTTTGCCCTCCCTACACCTTCGGGTAAACGATGGACTCGTTTTGTCTTCCTATTATTTCCGTTTCCCTTTGGGAAACAAATCTTTCTCTGCCTCCTTGCAAACTTTGTTGCCACATATTCCATCATTCTCGTTTACTGATTTTTCTACATTTCTCTGTCCCACTGAACCTCCTGCAGGAAGTTTCTCATACCTGTAGTTAGTCCCCCCTTTTTTAGTTTGGCCGTTGTCCCTTCAGTTACCTGTTACCTTTCCACTTGTAACTCTACTAGATAGTCAAAACTCAGAACCACATGATCGCTAGCTCCAATGCGGCCTCTTTAAGTGATGTCTCAATGTCTGAACTGCTCGGGTGAACCACAAGATCCAGTCTTTCTGGCATCATCCTCCCTCTCTCTTGGTTGGGTCCATGACATGTTGATGCATGAGTTTTCATGTACCCATCCATCATCTTGGACTCTTCCATTGTTTCGGGAACACCCAGGTGGCCTCAGGTTTTTCCCAGTCGATCTCCCGTGGTTGAAATCGCCCACTACCAGTAACTTTGCTCTGCTCGAGTGAGCTCTCTTGCCACCTCAGCCAGTGTGTCCACCAGCACCCTGTTGTTTTCTTCGTACTCCTCTACTTGCCTCTGCAGTTCTGTGGTGGGTTATACTTCACTCCAATGACGACTTTATTTTTCTCCGGATGAATTGTACCTACAATGTAGTCTCTTTCTCCAATATGTCCATGCCTTCATTCCTCAAAAATCCCATCGGTGTTTTATGTGCAGTGCACCTCTCCCCCTCTTAATCCTTCTATCTTTCCCTCAGGTTCTGATATTGTTGGGAAGATTGTGTACGTTATTGTCTCAGCGAGGTTTTGTTTCTGTGACCTGCTGTGATTCTGGAGATTTTTCAATGAATTCTTTCATTCCACTCCTCATGTTTATTTCATTATATTCCATCCGCGTTTGTGTACCAAAACTTTAGTTTCTTTTCTATCATTGTGGTCATGCAAGAATATTGGGGTTGGCGCGGAGCGAGAGCTTTGTGGGGGCCTATATGAGGCTGTGTGTAGGTAGGGTTGTGTTGATGGCGGTGGGGTCAGAATGGCCATAGGGGAAGCTGTTAGGGTTGAGGTTTGTGAATATGGGGATTGGTGGCAGAGGGAACGTTGAGTGGGTTGTAGTATAGGGTTTTACTCAGTTGCGTTGGGAATGCGCACCCGGGAGTGAGTCTTTTGGTGGGAGATTCTGTGGGGTGTGTTTGCCATTCCTCGTGTTGTCTGGGTCCTGCTCATTTTCTTGCTTCTAGTTCTCTTGCGTCTCTGTACCCTCTCTTTCAGTGTAGTCTTTCTTCTGTGTTTTGTCGCGGTCGGTTCGAGGTTCTATATCTCGGTACCCCTCTATGTTATTAAGAATCACCAGTTGCTTTTCTCTTGCAGAATCCTGGTTTCGGAACTGATTTTCTTGGA
>NC_069458.1:13066226-13068726 GCF_026875155.1 Cherax quadricarinatus | reverse complement strand
TCCCTTTTTAATGTCCCTATTAATTCCTGGCCCCGCCTCTTCACTGATCGCTACTGGGTCCTCTCTCTCTCTGTTCCTTGAGCTTTGTTCATACCTCTTCTTAATACTAGAATGGTTCCAGCCTCCACTATTCCTTGCTTGCTATTCCACTTGCTGAAAACTCTATGACTGAAGAAATACTTCCTAACGTCAATGTGACTAATCTGAGTCTTCAGCTTCAGTTGTGACCCCTTGTCCTGTGTCCATCTCTGGAACATCCTTCTCTCTGTCTCCACCTTGTCTATTCCCCGCAGTATCTTGTATGTCGTTATTCATGTTCCCATGAACCTTGCTGTCCTGCAGTTGTCCGTCAGTCGATTTCTCTTAAACTTTCTCGTAGACATTCCCTTGAGCTCTGGGACTAGCCTTGTTGCAAACCTTTGTACTTTTCTCTAACTTCTTGACGTGCTTGACCAGGTGTGGGTTAGTTCCACGATCTGGTGCCTGAATAATCCAGCTATGGCCTAACATTCACAGTGTAACGTGTCTTCACGTTCGTATTAAGGTATCGGGAACGCTATTCTCAGGTTTGCAGCCGCCCGTATGCTGCAGCAAGTTTTTTGGTTGATGTGTGCCTACGAGTGATGGCTCGGTGTTATGGTCACCCCAAGGTCTTTTCTCCCTGAGTGACGGGTCTGTGTCTTTGTCCACCTAGCCTCATACTCTGTCTGCGGTCTTCTTTGCCCCTCCCCAATCTTTCATGACTTTGCATTTGGCTGGATGAATTCGAGAAGCCAGTTCTGGACCACATGTCCAGCCTGTCCGGTCTCTTTGCAGTCATGCCTCATCCTAGTCCGATTTATCTTCTCATCAACTTCACGTCATCTGCGACAGGGACCACTTCAGAGTCTATTCATTCCATCAATTTCGTTCACATATAATCAAAATAGCCACGGGTCTTAGAACTGGACCCTGTGGGACCCCGCTCGTAACAGGCGCCACACTGTGATACCTCTTCACGTACATGGGCTCGTTGCTGCCTCACGGTCATGTATTCCTTGATCATTCCCCCCCCCCCCCCCCCCCCTTTCCCCTACCTTTTACATGCACTCCTGATCCTCCAGATTCTGCCACTAATCTTCTTGTGTGTGTGTGCGTGTGTTATGTGTGCTTTCTGTGTACTCACCTCTTTGTACCTCACCTATTTGTAGGGTTGCAGGGGTGTGGGTCCTAGCTCCTGGCCCCGACTCTTTCAACCGGTTGTACTAGGCCCTCTTCACTCCCCGCTCCATGAGTTTATCAAACCTAGTCTAAAATGTGTATGGTTTCCGGCCTCCACACGTCATTTTTAGGACTATTCCACTGCCTTACAACTTCTATGGACTGAAGAAATACTTCCTTCTTATTCTCATGACTCATTTGTGTCTTCAACTTCAATTGGCCTCTTTGTTTTCTTGTGTCCCCTCCTGGAACATCCTGTCCTTGTCACCTTGTCTATTCCACACAGTATTTGTATGTCGTGATCATGTCTCCCCTGACCCTCCTGTCCTCCAGTGTCGTCTCAGGCCGAATTTCCTTAATCTTTCTTCTTAGGGACATTCCCTTAGCTCTGGAAACGAACCTTATTGCAAAACCTTTGTACCTTTCTCTAGTTTATTGACGTGCTTGAATCAAGTGCGTATGCATGTGTGTGTGTGTGTGTGTGTGTGTGTGTGTGTGTGGTGTGGTGTGTGTGTGTGTGTGTGTTTGTATGTGTGTGTGTTAGTGCGTTTGTTGTGTGTGTGTTGTTGAGTGCGTGTGTATGTGTGTGTATGTGTGGGTACTCTCCTATTTGTATCACCTATTTTGTGGTTGCAGGGGTTCGAGTCACAGCTCTTGCCACCGGCCTCTGTGTGATGTTGTTTGTGTGTGTTTGTGTGTGTGTGTGTGTGTGTGTGTGTGTGTGTGTGTGTTAGTTACCATTTTGTCCTATGCACATGTCGATTGACTCTAGGCCTGTTTGTTAGCGTGCGTTGCGTGCGTGGTGTGTGTGAGGTGGTGTGCTGTGTGTTTGAGTGTGTGTGTGTGTGAGTGTGATAGTAGCATTTTGTCCTAGGCACATGTTGATTAGAACACTAGGGCCTTTGTGATTAGCGTGCCGTGCGTGTGTGTGTGTGTGTGTGTGGTGTTGTTTGTGTGTGTGTGTGTTAGTTACCCATTTTGTCTAGGCACATGTCGATTAGTACACTAGGCCTGTTGTTTAAGCGTTGCTGTGCGTGTGTGTGGTGTGTGTGTGTGTTTATGTGGTGTGTGTGTGTGTGTGTGTGTGAGGTGTGTGTGGTGTGTGTTAGTTAACCATTTTGTCCTAGGGCACATGTCGATTAGACCACTAGCCTGTGTGTATAAGGTGCATGCGTGTTGTGTGTGTGAGTGTGTGTGTGTGTTAGTTACCAGTGTGTGTATGTGAGTGTGTGTGTGAGTGTACGGGGGGAGGTAGTGGACATAGCCATGGAACACTGTGGGTGTTGGTGTGGGCCTTTAT
>NC_069458.1:13016226-13058726 GCF_026875155.1 Cherax quadricarinatus | reverse complement strand
GGGAAACGTGTGTTGTGTGTGTAGGTGTGTGTGTGTGTGTAGTGTGTGTGTGTGTGTAGGTGTGTGTGTGTGTATGGTGTGTGTGTGTGTGTATAGGTGTGTGTGTGTGTATAGGTGTGTGTGTGTGTGTAGGTGTGTGTGTGTGTGTAGGTGTGTGTGTGTGTGTGTGTAGGTGTGTGTGTGTGTGTGTAGGTGTGTGTGTGTTAGGTGTGTGTTGTGTGTGTGTGTAGGTGTGTGTGTGTGTGTGTAGGTGTGTGTGTGTAGGTGTGTGTGTGTGTGTGTGTGTAGGTGTGTGTGTGTGTGTGTAGGTGTGTGTGTGTAGGTGTGTGTGTGTGCGTGATGTTCTTCTCTGCAAAACTGACCATGAACTTCGTTTTAAAGTCTATCGAAAACCCACCAACCAAAACGATCTTCTCCACTTCTACTCTCACCACGACACCAAAACTAAATGTGGTGTAATTATAGGCTTCTTCCTGCGTGCACTCAGAATCTGCAGCAATGAGTTCCTTGAGGAAGAATGCACTATAATTGAACAAGGTGTGTAGGTGTGTAGGTGTGTGTTAGTTACCATTTTGTCCTAGGCACATGTCTATTAGACACTAGGCCTGTTGTGTGTGTGTAGGTGTGTAGGTGTGTAGGTGTGTAGGTGTGTGTGTGTGTGTGTGTGTGTGTGTGTGTGTGTGTGTGTGTGTGTTGTGGTGTGTGTGTGTGTGTGTGTGTGTTAGTTACCATTTTGTCAAAGGCACATGTCGATTAGACACTAGGCCTGTTGTGGGTGTGTAGGTGTGTAGGTGTGTTAGTTACCATTTTGTCCTAGGCACATGTCGATTAGACACTAGGCCTGTTGAAGGTGTGTGTGTGTGTTAGTTAGTTACCATTTTGTCCTAGGCACATGTCGATTAGACACTAGGCCTGTTGTGTGTGTGTGTAGGTGTGTAGTGTGTGTAGGTGTGTGTGTGTGTGTGTGTGTGTGTGTGTGTGTGTGTGTGTGTGTGTGTGTGTGTGTGTGTGTGTGTGTGGTGTGTGAGTGTGTGTGTGTGTTAGTTACCATTTTGTCCTAGGCACATGTCGATTAGACACTAGGCCTGTTGTGTGTGTGTAGGTGTGTGTGTGTGTGTGTGTGTGTGTGTGTGTGTTGTGTGTTGTGTGTTAGTTACCATTTTGTCCTAGGCACATATCGATTAGACACTAGGCCTGTTGTAGGTGTGTGTGTGTGTGTGTGTGTGGTGTATGTGTGTGTATGTGTGTGTGTATATTATATATATATGTGTGTGTGTGCGTGTGTGTGTGTGTGTGGTGTGTGTGTGTTAGTTACCATTTTGTCCAAGGCACATGTCGATTAGACACTAGGCCTGTTGTGGGTGTGTAGGTGTGTTAGTTAGTTACCATTTTGTCCTAGGCACATGTCGATTAGACACTAGGCCTGTTGTAGTTGTGTGTGTGTTAGTTAGTTACCATTTTGTCCTGTGTGTGAGTGTGTGTGTGTGTGTGTGTGTAGGAGTGTGTGTGTGTGTGTGTGTGTGTGAATGTGTGTGTGTGTGTGTGTGTGTGTGTGTGTGTGTGTGTGTGTGTGTGTGTGTGTGTGTGTGTATGAGTGTGTGTGTGTGTGTGTGTGTGTACTCACCTATTTGTACTCACCTATTTGAGGTTGCAGGGGTCGATTCATAGCTCCTGGCCCTGCCTCTTCGCTGATTGCTACTAGGTCCTCTCTCTCCCTGCCCCATGAGCTTTATCATACCTCGCCTTAAAACTATGTATGGTTCCCGCCTCCACTACGTCACTTTCTAGGCTATTCCACGGCCTGACTACTCTATGGCTGAAGAAATACTTCCTAACATCCCTTTGATTCATCTGAGTCTTCAACTTCTAATTGTGACCTCTTGTGTCTGTGTCCCTTCTCTGGAACATCCCGTCTTTGTCCACCTTGTCTATTCTGCGCAGTATTTTGTATGTCGTTATCATGTCTCCCATGACCCTCCTGTCCTCCAGAGTCATCAGGCCGATTTCCCTCAACCTTTCTTCATAGGACAATCCCGTAGCTCTGGGACTAGTCTTGTTGCAAACCTTTGTACTTTCTCTAATTTATTGACGTGCTTGACTAGGTGTGGATTCCAAACTGGTGCTGCATACTCCAATATGGGCCTGACGTAAATGGTATACAGAGTCTTGAACGAATCCTTACTGAGGTATCGGAACACTATCCTTAGGTTTGCCAGGCGCCCGTATGCTGCAGCAGTTATCTGATTGATGTGCGCCTCAGGAGATATGCTCGGTGTTACACTCACCCCCAGATCTTTTTCCTTGAGTGAGGTTTGCAGTCTTTGGCCATCTAAACCATATTGTGTCTGCGGTCTTTTTTGCCCTTCCCCAATCTTCATGACTTTGCATTTGGCAGGGTTAAACTCAAGGAGCCAGTTGCTGGACCAGGCTTGTAGCCTGTCCAGGTCTCTTTGTAGTCCTGCCTGATCCTCATCCAATTTGATTCTTCTCATTAACTTCACATCATCTTCAAACAAGGACACTTCTGAGTATATCCCTTCCGTTATGTCATTCACATATACCAAGAACAGCATAGGTCCTAGGACTGACCCCTGTGGAACCCCGCTTGTCACAGGCGCCCACTCGGACACCTCGTCACGTACCATAACTCGTTGTTGCCTCCCTGTCAGGTATTCTCTGATTCATTGCAGTGCCTTTAATGTTATGTGTGCCTGATCCTCTAGCTTTTGCAGTAACCTCTTGTGAGGAACTGTGTCGAAGGCCTTCTTGCAGTCCAAAAAAATGCAGTCGATCCACCCCTCTCTCTCTTGTCTTACTTCTGTCACCTTCCCATAAAACTCCAGCAGGTTTGTGACACAGGATTTTCCTTCCCTGAAACCGTGCTGGTTGTCAATTTTACACTTGTTTCTTTCCAGGTGCTCCACCACTCTCCTTCTGATGATTTTCTCCATGACCTTGCATACTATACACGTTAGTGATACAGGTCTGTAGTTTAGTGCCTCATGTCTGTCTCCCTTTTTAAAAATTGGGACTACATTTGCCATCTTCCATACCTCAGGGAATTGCCCAGTTTCAATTGATGTGTTGAAGATCTTTGTTAATGGCACACACAGTATCTCTGCTCCCTCTTTAAGGACCCATGGAGAGATATTGTCTGTTCCACTGCCTTTGAGGTGTCAATTTCGCATAGCAGCTTCTTCACCTCCTCCTTGATTATATGTACCTCATTCAGCACTTGCTGTTGTACCCCCCTGTTCTGATTTCCTGGAGTCCTACTGGTTTCCACTGTAAATACTTCTTTAAATCTCATGTTGAGCTCCTGACATACCTCTCGGTCGTTTCTTGTGAACTCTCCATCACCCTTCCTCAGTCTGATTACCTGGTCCTTGACTGTTGTTTTCCTCCTGATGTGGCTATACAACAGCTTCGGGTCATACTTGACTTTCGATGCTATATCATTTTCATATTGTCGCTGAGCCTCCCTTCTTATCTGTGCATATTCGTTTCTGGCTCTTCGGCTAATCTCTTTATTTTCCTGAGTTCTCTGTCTTCTGTACCTTTTCCATTCTCTAGTACACCTAGTTTTTGCCTCCCTACACCTTTGGGTGAACCAAGGACTCGTTCTGTTCTTCCCATTATTTCTGTTTCCTTTGGGAACAAACCTCTCCTCTGCCTCCTTGCATTTTGTTGCCACATAGTCCATCATTTCTTGTACTGGTTTTCCTGTCAGTTCCCTCTCCCATTGAATGTCTTGAAGGAAGTTCCTCATGCCTGAGTAGTTCCCCCTTTTGTAGTTTAGTTGTTCCCAACCTATTCCTGCTACTTTCTCCACTTGAAGCTCAACTATGTAGTCGAAGCACAGAACCACATGATCACTAGCTCCCAGGGGCCTTTCATACATGATATCCTCGATGTCCGAACTACTCAAGGAGAATACAAGGTCCAGTCTTGCTGGTTCATCCTCTCCTTTCTCTCTGGTAGTGTCTCTAACATGTTGATGCATGAGGTTTTCCAGTACCACATCCATCATCTTGGCTCTCCATGTTTCAGGACCCCCATGGGGCTCCAGGTTTTCCCAGTCAATCTCCTTGTGATTGAAATCACCCATAACTAGTAACTTTGCTCCCCCCATGTGTGCTCTCCTGGCCATCTCGGCTAGTGTGTCTACCATTGCTCTGTTGTTCTCATCGTATTCTTCTCTTGGCCTCCTGCAGTTCTGTGGTGGGTTGTACATTACTGCAATTATCACCTTATGTTCCTCAGGCTGGATTGTTTCTAATAAGTAGTCCCTTTCGCCCGTACCATCCATTCCTTCCATTTTCTCAAAATTCCACTGGTTTTTAATGAGCAGTGCAACTCCTCCTCCTCCTCTCCTCCCTTTGTCTTTCCTGAGGATTTGATATCCGGATGGAAAGATTGAATCTGTTATTATTCTGGTGAGTTTTGTTTCTGTGAGTGCTTTTATGTCTGGGAATGTCTCCTTGATTCTTTCATGCCACTCCTCATCCTTATTTGTTATTCCATCTGCATTTGTATACCACACCTTCAACTTCTTTTCTAAGACTGTGGTCTGGGAGGTATATTGGTGTTGGGGAAGTGGGAGACCTGAAAAGGAACTATGGGTGGTTGCTGTGGGGGTGGAGTTTGTAATGCAGTGGGTGTGGGCATTGGATATGGCATGGGTGTTTTGATTTAGAGTGTTTGGTTGCACTGGGGTTGACCTGGTTGGGGAGCTTCTATAGGAAGTTGTGAGGGAGGCTGTATTTGATCTTCCTGGGTCTGGGATCTCCTGTCTGTCTTCTCCATCCCCTCTCTTTCCTCCTTTTGCCTTTGTACCATCTCTCTCAGTTTCTGCCTTTCCTCTTGTGTTCTGTTGCGGTCGAGATACACCTTCCTGTATGCCGGCATGTCCCTTAATCGTGCTTTCTCCTGCAGGATCCTGTTCCGAGTCGATTCTGCCTTGAAGGTCACTTTCACTGGCCGGGTTCTTTTTTTTTGCAAACCCCCTATTCTCCGAAAATATTCCAGCTGGGTCATGTCGTCTTCTATTGCTTTTATGATACTTTCAGTTGGTTTTTTTTCCCCTTGTTTTCTTGCTTCATATATTTCCTCTTCAACTTCCTGGAGCCCATACACAAAGACTTACCTCACCGTTTCTTTCTCCCACTGCATATCCTTGTGTATCCACTCATTCAATTTGATTTCCTCCATTGCAGCTTTCCTTTCTTCAGTTTCACTAGCTAATGTACTTGGGCTCAGTGGCCTGTCATTTTCCCTTCTCGGCTTTCCCTGGGCTCTGCTGTGGTCTGTTAGGGCCTCCACATATAGCTTAGCTCTTTCATTTACTACAGTCTCCACTGATAGAGCTTCTACATGCAGTTTTGCTCCTTCTTTCCCTACAGTCCCCTTATTTGTGACTGAGGTAGCAGTCTCTGATGTCAATCCCAAAATGTTCTTTAGTTCTTTAGGCTGTTTCAGATTTTTCAGTTCCTCTTCTAAACTCTGTATCCTAGCCTCTGCTGCTTTGACTTGCACCTCCCACTTCCTGATTTCCATATCTATCCTCTCTTCCATTCTCATGCTAAGTTCTTCTAGTTTCCTTTCCCGTTCATGTTCCCTTTTTATGAGCTCTGCTGCCCAATCTTCCTTTGCAGATTCCTCCTCCTGTCCCTTGGTTTCCTTCCTGCTCTCTGGCAACCCATTTTTGTTTTATTTTGATTGCTTCAGAGTGGGTAACCTATGTAATTCTGTGTGTTAGGTTAGTAGTGTGTTTGTCAGAGTGTGGGGGGGGAAGGTAGACGATGAACTGTGGCTATGTGGGAAAGAGGTGGGGAGGGGGATTTAGGGGGGAATATGGGGAGTGGGAAGGAGGGAGAAGCAAGTGGGTGAATGGGAGAGGGAGAGGGGGGAAGGAGGCAGAGGTGGGGAGTGGGAGGGTTAAAGAGAGAGGGGTGGGGTCAGGGGAAGGAGTGAGATGTTGGTGGGGGAGGGGGAGAGTGTATGTGTGAGTCTGGATATGTATGTGTGTGTGTGTGTGTGTGTGTGTGTGTGTGTGTGTGTGTGTGTGTGTGTGTGTGTGTGTGTGTGTGTGTGTGTGTGTGTGTGTGTGTGTGTGTGTGCATGTGTATGTGTGTGTGTGTGTGTGTGTGTGTGTGTGTGTGTGTGTGTGTGTGTGTGTATGTGGAATTATGTGTGGAATTATGTGTGGAATTATGTGTGGGTATATTATATGTCTAAAAAGTAGGTGAATTGTGCGTTAGAGTGTAATGTGGAGTCTCAGTGGTCGCTTGACTGACCTCAACCTCTTGTGACCTGACTCCCACCCTCCTGGGAATTGACCCGCACCTACTTACAATGTTGTCCTGTCACATAGCTTATAGTAACTTACTTGCCTTGTTCCATAGATTTCCAATTGCTATTCCTTATTGAATACTTGAGTGCCTATTCTTTATCGTGCTATAAGAGTTGACCATTCACAATCAGCTTGGTGGTTAATTGGAACTTGGAACCCCACACCCATGCAACCACTCATAGGTGATTACAGTACTTGCAATGCAGCTGTAGCAGCCTGTTGATTGTCCAGCTCGATGAGACGTCCTGGCATAATCCACCTCAATTTCTTCTCGTTATATAATTTACCCTACTTACTGTATTTCTCTCACTGGTCACACGATTGTTTCACTTTATTATCTTTCTTGGGTGACATGTGGCAATGTCGCCTGCTCTGCCCGCTCTGATTGCACACCAGGTTTTACTTACTAGATCACTTACAAAATTGCGGCTCTCCCTACACTTATGTGACTCAGGCAGATTATAAATCGCTTCAAGGAATTGTTCACTACCCTAGCACACTTAGGGGGGAGGTGGGAATTTTTTCAGCGCTCTCAAGAAAAATTCGAAAAATTATGGAAATGAGTTATTCATACAGAAAAATAGCTTAACTCTTTGGCAACACAATGGTACAAGAATCAATGTTCTACAACGTTTCTACAAGAAATTATAGTCATTTATATCAGGTATGGTGACGGTGATGTAGGTAGCGCGTCTGTTCTCAACCCATGTATTTTTTGGAATTTTTTCCTTGTTTTTTATCGCTTTTTCTTTGCATTATTCTTTCTAATATAATAATTGATTATTTGGCATCATATAAGAGTAGGTGGAGCTTATCAATAGACGTCTAGCCTATCGGGAAGCACCTAGGTACACTCGGCAGTGCTCCCTCTCCATACGGCGCCAGGTGAAATCACTTCATTATTACGCTTATATCAGCTTATGTATTAACTATACGGCTTATTTATCTATCAGAATTTATCTAATATGATATAATAATCACTATATATAGCAAACAAACATGTTATATACTCTAGACTGAATAAATTAGGCCATAATATAGCGAGAGTCCACCAGCAATATCTCGATATAAAAGTTACTCCTCGTCTCCATGTTGTATTGTTTGGTCTGTGAGTGAGAGAAAACAGTGTTTTGAAGAGGATAACTGCACTAGAACATCAGTTTACTAAGAAATACACCGAAACAAACGCGATTTTCGCGAAAAAATACACTTTTTTTTTTGACGGTAGGCCGGCCGGCGTTCTAGGCCTATATCTCGGAAGTAACTTATTCACTTATTTCGCTAACCTGCAGCATTATTAATGATTGTATTGAAAAGATTTTCACAGACAATATAAAACAAAGTGTGTTTTAAATTTTAATGATAGATTTTTTGGAATATCTCAAATATTTTTTATTTTGTGGGGGGTAAAAGGCAGATATTTTGGTGAATTCCAAAAATTCTGTCAAATGTATTTTTTTTACCATGATAATAAGATATATTAGATGAAATGGCAATGTAAAAAATTCGTGCTAGTTGTATTCTAACAGTTGGGAATGTCGGAAGTGCCACTCCTAGTGCCAATTTGTCAGGGAATGCTGCCATATATCAAAATTATGTTAATATTTTTTTCTATGTTGTTTGTTGGCCAATCACACTGAAACTTTGTCACATTAAACTATATATGCACCTCTAAAAGTACACCAAAAATAAAATAAATCGGTTGAAAAAAAAAAAATATGTTCACTTCCCTCCTTAGCTACCCTTCAGATCACATGGGTAGCCCTAGAAAACACTTATATTCGTGGAGCACGGAAGGCATGACTCGCGCACGCTCTGATGAGACGTGTGTATGTGTGTACTCACCTAGTTGTACTCACCTAGTTGAGGTTGTGGGGGTCGAGTCCGAGTTCCTGGCCCCGCCTCTTCACTGATCGTTACTAGGTCACTCTCCCTGAACCGTGAGCTTCATCATACCTCTGCTTAAAGCTATGTGTGGATCCTGCCTCCACTACATCGCTTCCCAAACTATTCCACTTACTGACTACTCTGTGGCTGAAAAAATACTTCCTAACATCCCTGTGATTCATCTGTGTCTTCAACTTCCAACTGTGTCCCCTTGTTACTGTGTCCAATCTCTGGAACATCCTGTCTTTGTCCACCTTGTCAATTCCTCTCAGTATTTTGTATGTCATTATCATGTCCCCCTATCTCTCCTGTCCTTCAGTGTCGTCAGGTTGATTTCCCTTAACCTCTCCTCGTAGGACATAACTCTTAGCTCTGGGACTAGTCTTGTTGCAAACCTTTGCACTTTCTCTAGTTTTTTTACGTGCTTGGCTAGGTGTGGGTTCCAAACTGATGCTGCATACTCCAATATGGGCCTAACGTACACGGTGTACATGGTCCTGAACGATTCCTTATTAAGATGTCGGAATGCTGTTCTGAGGTTTGCTAGGCGCCCATATGCTGCAGCAGTTATTTGGTTGATGTGCGCTTCAGGAGATGTGCCTGGTGTTATACTCACCCCAAGATCTTTTTCCTTGAGTGAGGTTTGTAGTCTCTGGCCCCCTAGACTGTACTCCGTCTACGCTCTTCTTTGCCCTTCCCCAATCTTCATGACTTTGCACTTGGTGGGATTTAACTCCAGGAGCCAATTGCTGGACCAGGTCTGCAGCCTGTCCAGATACCCTTGTAGTTCTGCCTGGTCTTTGATCGAGTGAATTCTTCTCATCAACTTCACGTCATCTGCAAACTGGGACACCTCAGAGTCTATTCCTTCTGTCATGTCGCTCAAAAATACCAGAAACAGCACTGGTCCTAGGACTGAACCCTGTGGGACCCTGCTGGTCACAGGTGCCCACTCTGACACCTCGCCACGTACCATGACTCGCTGCTGTCTTCCTGACAAGTATTCCCTGATCCATTGTAGTGCCTTCCCTGTTATCCCTGCTTGGTCCTCCAGTTTTTGCACCAATCTCTTGTGTGGAACTGTGTCAAACGCCTTCTTGCAGTCCAAGAATATGCAATCCACCCACCCCTCTCTCTCTCTCCAGTGTGTGTGTGTGTGTGTGTGTGTGTGTGTGTGTGTGTGTGTGTGTGTGTGTGTGTGTGTGTGTGTGTGTGTGCATTGTGTGTGTGTGTGTGTGTGTGTGTGTGTGTGTGTGTGTGTGTGTGTGTGTGTGTACTCACCTAGTTGTACTCACCTAGTTGTACTCACCTAGTTGAGGTTGCGGGGGTCGAGTCCGAGCTCCTGGCCCCGCCTCTTCACTGATCGCTACTAGGTCACTCTCCCTGAGCCGTGAGCTTTATCATACCTCTGCTTAATCATAGCTTTATCATACCTCTGTGTGTGCATGCACGTGTGTGTACTCACCTAATTGTGCTCACCTAATTGTGGTTACAGGGGTCGAGACTCAGCTCCTGGCCCCGTCTCTTCACTGATCGCTACTAGGTCCTCTCCCTCTCTGCTTCCTGAGCTTTGTCATAGCTCTTCTTAAAACTATGTATGGTTCCTGCCTCCACTACTTCACTTGCTAGGCTATTCCACTTCCTGACGACTCTATGACTGAAGAAATACTTCCTAACGTCCCTGTGACTCGTCTGAGCCTTCAGCTTCCAATTTTGACCCCTTGTTTCTGTGTCCCATCTCTGGAACATCTTGTCTCTGTCCACCTTGTCTATTCCCCACAGTATCTTGTATGTCGTTATCATGTCTCCCCTGACCCTTCTGTCCTCCAGTGTCGTCAGTCCGATTTCCCTCAACCTTTCCTCGTACGACATTCCCCTGAGCTCCGGAACTAGCCTTGTTGCAAACCATTGTACTTTCTCTAACTTCTTGACGTACTTGACCAGGTGTGGGTTCCAGACTGGTGCTGCATACTCCAGTATGGGCGTAACATACACAGTGTACAGTGTCTTGAACGATTCCTTATTAAGGTATCGGAACACTATTCTCTGGTTTGCCAGGCGCCCATATGCTGCAGCAGTTATTTATTTGATGTGTGCCTCCGGTGACATGCTCGGTGTTATGGTCACCCCAAGATCTTTCTCCCTGAGTGAGGTCTGTAGTCTTTGTCCACCTAGCCTATACTCTGTCTGCTGTCTTCTTTGCCCCCCCCCCCAATCTTCATGACTTTGCATTTGGCAGGGGTGAATTCGAGAAGCCAGTTTCTGGACCACGTGTCCAGCCTGTCCAGGTCTCTTTGCAGTCCTGCCTCATCCTCATCCGATTTAATTCTTCTCATCAGCTTCACATCATCTGTGAATAGGGACACTTCAGAGTCTATTCCTTCCTTCATGTCGTTCGCATATTTCAAAAATAGCACTGGTCCTAGAATTGACCCCTGTGGGACCTCGCTCGTCACAGGAGCCCAGTGTGATACCTCTTCACGTACCATGACTCGTTGTTGCCTCCCTGTCAGGTATTCCCTGATCCATTGCAGTGCCCTCCCTGTTATATGCGCCTGATCCTCCAGCTTCTGCACTAATCTCTTGTGAGGAACTGTGTCAAAGGCCTTCCTGCAGTCTAGGAAAATGCAATCAACCCACCCCTCTCTCTCGTGTCTTACTTCTGTTACCTTGTCATGAAACTCCAGAAGGTTTGTGACACAGGATTTGCCTTCCATGAACCCATGCTGGTTTTCATTTATAATCATGTTCCGTTCCATGTGTTTCACCACTCTCCTCCTGATAATCTTCTCCATGACTTTGCATACTATACATGTCAGAGACACAGGTCTGTAGTTTAGTGCCTCGTTTCTGTTTCCTTTCTTAAATATGGGGACTACATTTGCTGTCTTCCATTTCTCAGGTAGTTGCCCAGTTTCAAGAGATGTGTTGAAGATTGTGGTTAGGGGCAAGCACAGCATATCTGCTCCTTCTCTAAGGACCCACAGGGAGATGTTGTCTGGTCCCATCGCCTTTGAGGTATCAAGGTCACTTAGCAGCTTCTGCACCTCTTCCTCGGTTGTTTGTATGTCATCCAACACTTGTTGGTATATTCCCTCTTGATGTTTCCTTCTGTGCTGTCTTCCCAGAGCCCTTCCTGTCTCTACTGTAAAAACTTTCTTGAATCTCCTGTTTAGCTCCTCACATACTTCCTGATCATTTCTTGTGGGTTCTCCACCTTCTGTCCTCAGTCTGATCACCTGGTCTTTGACTGTTGTCTTCCTCCTGATGTGGCTATACAGTAGTTTCGGGTCAGTCTTGACTTTCGATGCTATGTTATTTTCATACTGTCGCTGGGCCTCCCTCCTTACCTCTGCATACTCGTTCCTGGCTCTGCGACTAATCTCCCTATTTTCATGTGTTCTCTGCCTTCTGTACTTTTTCCATTCTCTACTGCACTTTGTTTTTGCCTCCTTACACCGTTGGGTAAACCAGGGGCTCGTTCTGGTCTTCCCATTGTTTCTATTGCCCTTGGGAATAAACCTTTCCACTGCCCCCTTGTATTTTGTTGTTACATATTCCATCATTTCATTTACTGGCTTTCCTGCCAGTTCTCTGTCCCACAGAACCTCCTGCAGGAAGTTCCTCAAACCTATGTAGTCCACTTCTTTATAGTCTGGTTTTTCCCATTCAACTCCTGTTACTCTCTCCACTTGCAACTCTACTATGTATTCAAAGGACAGAACCATGTGTCACCGGCTCCTAGGGGACTCTCATATGTGATGTCCTCAATGTCTGAACTGCCCAGGGTGAACACAAGGTTCAATCTTGCTGGTTCATCCTCCCCTCTCACTCTGGTAGTGTTCTTAACATGTTGGTGCATGAGGTTTTCCAGCACCACATCCAACATCTTGGCTCTCCATATTTCAGGACCCCCATGTGGCTCCAGGTTTTCCCAGTCAATCTCCCTATGGTTGAAATCACCCATAACCAGCAACTTTGCTCTGCTGGAGTGAGCTCTTCTTGCCACCTCAGCAAGTGTGAGCACCATTGCTCTGTTGCTCTCTTAATATTCCTCTATTGGCCTCCTGCAGTTCTGTGGTGGATTATACATCACTGCAATGACCACCTTGTGCTCCCCAGACTGAAGTGTACTTACTTTGTAGTCCCTTTCTCCTGTCTCATCTATGCATCCCATTTTCTCGAATTTCCATCGGTTTTTTACGAGCAGAGCAACCCCTCCTTCCCCTCTGCCCCTTTTATCTTTCCTAATGATCTGGTATCCTGGTGGGAAGATTGCATCTGTTATTGTCTTCGTGAGTTTTGTTTCTGTAACTGCTATGATGTCTGGGGACTTCTCATTGATTCTTTCTTGTCATTCCTCACATTTATTCATTATTCCATCCACATTTGTGTACCAAACCTTCAACTTCTGTTCTAATACTGTAACTGTGGTCCTGGGGGAATACTGGGGTTGGGAGAGCAGGAGCCCTGGTGGGGGCCTGTAAGGGGTCACAGTGGAGGTGGAGGAAGAGCTCCCATAGAGGGTTGCTGTAGGGGTAGGGTTTGTGATGTGGGGGTGGGAACAGAGGGATCAGTGTGTGATGGTTGGTTTAGATTGTCCAGTTGCCTTGGGGGTGTCGTGGCTGGAGTCCTTCTGCAGGTGTTTCTGGGGGTGTGCTTACCTTTCCACCTGTGCCTGGGTTATTCTGCTCTTCTTTGTCATTTCCTCCCATTCCTTCTTTCGTTTTTGCACTCTCTCTTTCAGTATCATCCTTTCCTCCTGTGTTCTGTCTCAATCGAGGTACACACTCTTGAACTCCTGTTTGCCTCTCAGCTGTGCTTTCTCCTGCAGGATCATAGTTCGAGTTGATTCTGCCTTGAAAATTACTTTGAGAGGCCGTTTCCTTCTCTTTGTGAACCACCCAATTCTCCATAAATTTGCCACCTGGGTCATGTCTCCCTCATCTATCACCTTCATGATACCTTCAATCACTTTTTTCTCCTCCTGTTTTCTTTCATCATAAGTTTCCCCTTCAGCTTCGTCTAGCCCATAGACAAAAACTGATCTCTCCCTTTCCACCTCCCACTGTGACTCCCATTGCATCCTCTGAGGTGTTTTAGTTCCTTCCCATGGAGTGTTCCTTCCTTCAATCCCTTCCCTAGCTCTGGCCCCTATGCTCATTGGAGTGTCCTTCCTGCTCACCTGTTCCTGGCCCCCACAAGTGTCTGGTAAGGTCCCTGCATATGTCCTAGTTCCTTCAATGTCTTCCAACCTCTCATGCTGTCCTAGTGTGCTCCCTGTCTTTGTTTTGGCCCCATGTGGGTTTGATAGGACCTCTGCATACAGTTTAACTTTTATGCTCCCTTCAGACCCTTTGTCTGTGTCTGATGTAAACATTGCTGATGCTACCTCTGTATTATCTTTATCTCTAGGCTGTTTCAGATTTCTCAGCTCTTCTTCTAATCTCTGTATCTTGGCTTCTGCTACTGTGGCATGTTGCTCCCAATTCCTGCACTCTGCTGCTAACCTCTACTCCATCTTCCTTGCAAGCTCATGTAGCCTCCTTCCCAGTCTTCCTCCCTTTTTTTAAGCTCTGCCTCCCAGTCCTCCCTCCCAGATTCGTTCGTCGGGCCCTTGGCTCTCATCCTAGTTTTACGTTGCCCCATTGCGCCACAGAAGGAAGGGGGAGAGATTGTTAAGGGGAGGGGAATAGGTGGTTAGGTGGAGGGGAATAGGTGGTTAGGGGGAGGGGGATGAATAGTTATGTGGAGGGGGAGGATGGTTATTGGAGGGGAGAGAGGGTTGGGGAGGGGGATAGATTGTTTGGGGGAGGGGGTTAGGTGGTTTGTGGAAGGGGTAGGTGGCTAGGGGGAGGAGGAGAGGTGGTTAGGGAAAGGGGGAGTATGTGTATATGTCAAGTGTATGTGTGCTTGTGTATGTGTGTGTGCATGTATGGGAGAGAGAGGGATGGGATTATGGAGGGAGGGGGAGAGAAAGATGAGAGTAGAGTGACCCCTAGAAACCGGGGAGGTGTGTGTGTGTGTGATGGGATTAGAAGGGGAGTGGATGGGGGAGAGGGGAAGAGAAGGATGAGGGTAGACTGCTTGATACTGGGGTCCTTACATGTGTGTGTGTGTGTGTGTGTGTGTGTGTATACTCGCCTAGTGAGGGTGTGTGTGTGTATGTGCATGTGTGTGTGTGAGGGAGAGATGGTTAGGGAGGTAGGGGAGGGGTTGTTGTGGTTGAAAGATTCATTATACCTCTCTATCGTGTAGGCTCAAATTTAGTCCCAGCTGTCTTTCCTAGTATTGCTTCTCTCTCCACTTATTGCCCTTTCTGGATTTATGTATCAATTACTTCTGGTTATTATCCTATTCCTTGCTCACACTGAGAGAGGACTTCCTAGCTTCCTAAGTATTGATACTGCTAATAATTACCGGTAGTAATACTACGTTACTCCTACGTTACCCCTCGCTAGACTGCTCTCCTCCTTACTCTCAACACTATCTTCACCTTATCTATGCTATTTCTACTCTAATTCTGGTAATAGCTTGCAGGAGTGAGTGACCAGCATCTAACAGTGATGCAAGACCAGAATCAAGAGCCCACAGCATGCAACCATAATGGGTGAGCAATACTTGCACTGGCAGCGGTGCAGCGACAAGTTGCCAGCTGCTGATGACATAGTCGTCGTACATAGACCATCTATCACTATTTTGGAGATCTTTCACCCGTGATGTTTATAACCACATATGCTCAAACATCCCGCATTCCTCATATGATTTCACTTTTCACTTATGATTGTATACACTTCACATTATATGCACTTCACTTTATATGAATAATGGCACACAACTTGTGACGACACTGCTTCAGCAGGCCTACTCTGCAACTTTCCCTTATAATATGTTTTATTTTTCCTTTCTCCTTTTGCTTATTAACTTTTTCCCTCTCACTGTATGGTGCCCCACCTTTCACTTGTTATACAAACACTGGTAATTCTTGAACATCCGCTTCCACACTCACTTTGATCTTTGTGTATTTGAATCTGTGTGGAAAACAGGTGCCTACTGCCCCTAACGGTTTGGCACTTTGAAATATTAATGATTTCAGGCTTCCTCTCGACTTTTTTTTAGCTAATAGCTATAGTTATCACTCGTAGGATTGTTCACTGACGTTGTCACTACCAATGATTACTGCTAGCAGTTACTGCACGCCTTTAAAACACTAAGGTTCTCGGAGCCTTGTGCCCCCACGTCTGCTGACTGACTGTGTGTATGAGTGTGTGTGTGTGTGTGTGTGTGTATGTGTGTATGTGTGTGTGTGTGTGTGTGTGTGTGTGTGTGTGTGTGTGTGTGTGTGTGTGTGTGTGTGTGATGTAGATCAACTGAGGTCACAGGCTGACCTCACCAACCAATTGTAAATTGTCACACCCCTTGCCTTGGCGCCGTCCCGGGTCTCAGGTCTTCCTGATAGCGCAAGTAAAAAGTGGTTTAGAAATTTGATTGAAATCTTCCTTTGTTGCTAAAACACATTTAATATGCTGATTTGATAAACTGGAAAGAGACCCATGGAGGGTGAACCCTCGAAACCTGGGGTTGTACAAAGTTGTGCAACAGTGTATACTGAGAAGTGATGCTGGACCGATTTATAGGGTGACTGGGTTCTCTGACATGGCCCTCTGCTCACCTGTCTTTCCTTCTTCTGCCCTTCATTGAGGCTGTCTTGTTGAAGTATCCCTTATTCACAACTTTTCTAATATGGATCTCATTCTTAGCTTTGTCTCTTTAAATGCCTTCCCTTCTCTTTACATTGCCAGATGCTCCATTCTGTAGAACACTCATGACTTGACCTGATCCTCATTTCCTCCTTTCCTATATTTTCTTTGCCCTTTCTGCTACTACTAGTTTGTCTACCACTACCTCCACCATTAATTCTACTAACCTCCTCTTGTTCTACTCCCGGCCTCACACCTTCTCATTATATACGAGCTTCCTTCCTTCATGTTTTCTATGTACTTAATTAATTTACAAGTCAGACCGAAACCTAATCATGAGTTTCATTCATTGTGTATTGCTTCCATCACAGAATTGTGCCTTTTATTTTCTCTGAAATGTTTATGTTGGCTGGAGTTATTGACTTTAAAGTTCATGATTCATATAATACATATGATAAACTTGTTGTGGAGAAATTTTCTCCAGGAGGGGGGTATCAGCCCTCTTCAGCCCCTTTCAGCCCTGAGGGCCCCAGCCCTCTTAGGGGCAAGCATCTTGTTTACTGCTACAGCAAGTAATTTATCCCAGATGCAGTACGAGTATGTGGCATGGTCAAGCGACCAACGCTCCTTGCAAAGTCCAGTGTTGCAAAGTGTAGTTTAATAAAAGACAGCCCATCTCTTACCTTAGCAGGACAATTAAGTAAAATCCTGCTCCCACTTTTTTTACCATGGTAAAGATAGTGTATATTGTTGTCTATGCTTAAGACAGCAAGAATCAAACATTCTTCTTTGCTTCATGGAGGAAGTGGCAAGGAAGCAAAAGTACTAGGTCAGCTTTTCCTTTATGTTCGAGGGGCATTGGAGTGGCGTAGGACACTGTGAGGGCAGATTACTTTTGACTCTGCTGAGAGTTACACTGACACCAGGATAATGATTCGCTGCCTGACCATGGTTGAGTGCAGTTGTGCTCTGCACCCCTCTGTTGTTTTCAGGCGAGCTACCTAGTACCAACATGGCTCTGAGTTTGAGGCGTCGCATAAATACCATCGGCATAGAACTGCTTCGTCGTGCAATTTCACCCACTTCAGCGCAGGTGTTACTCCTGACCATCATCAGGGAGACATATGGGATCCAGGACGTTGAAGTTTATGGTGTTGCCCTGAATGGAGCATACAGGATCTTCGTTAAACTGAATTCCACATCTGTGTACGAGTCATTGGTGCATAGATTTCAAGACGTGAGTCTTGATGCTACTACAGCTGTGAAGGTGCATTTGATTGACGTATCCCACCACTTTACGTGGGTCAAGCTCCGTAATGTACCATTCGAGGTAGATGAGGCTGACATACGACGTGTTTTTGAGGCGTATGGAACCGTACATCTGGCACAGCAAGGCAAGTGGGCGGCAGGTGCTTATATTGGCCGTCTAGAGGGGACATTTACCCTGAAGATGACCCTAAGACATTCCATACCGTCTTATGTCGTACTGGATGACTTTAGAACGCAGGTTTTTGTATCATATGCTGGACAGAGACGTACATGCAGATTGTGTGGAGCGTACGATCATTTGGCGGCTGTGTGTGAATTATTATTATTATTATAATCAAAAAGAAGCACTAAGCCACAAGGACTATACAGCGGCTGTGTGTGAAGCAGCGGTGGGTGCCTGCACAAACTAGTGAAGCACCTGTTACCAATGTGAACGCTGTTGCTACGAGCCCCAAGCACAAGCACGAGCGTGGGCGATTGTGGAGTGAGGTGGTGGTGCTCCACGAGAAGCCAGGCATGTGTGAGGCAAGCTGCATTCCACCAGAAACCGATATTTTGAAGGAGCCGAGTACAGAAGTGTGTGTGCAGGAGGAGGTAAAGGCGATTTAGGAAGAGCTTGTGTAGGTGTTGAGGACTTTGTCACCGCCTGTAGAGGTGAAGGATGAACCTGTAGGGGTGTGAAACACCGAGTTGACAGTGGAGGAATGTGACATACAAATACATAGCAGGGAAGACGTGGCGAGCTGTGTGGGAGAAACGTCGCCGTGTTTCGAGGGACGAAGCATGGTGGAGGTTGAGGTCCATCGTGCGGCCTCCTTCGACGATAACATGGACGACGAGGTTCTCACGAGGAAGACAGCGGCGGCATCAGACTCTGATGATGTCCTGACTCTGGTGCAGAGACCTGGGAGGGTGGATGAATTTCGTTGTGGTAGCCAAGACAAGAGGCACCGGAAGAAAGGGGATGGGAGGGAAGGTGATGTGAAGACTTGTAGAAACCCAGGTGCAGCTTGTATGACCTGCCCCTCCCTGTACTTCACTACCGACTCATGAACCTCCAACCATGGAATAGCCATTGCCTGCTGTCATTCTTTTTGCCTATGCAATATGCACGATGAAGGTCTATCGTCCCATAACACCTCTTCCACCCCCGCCTGTACCCGCACTGCGTGGAACCTCTAATTCTGTACCTCACACAGCCTCCCTTTAATTGCCATCATATCATCCATAGGATAAGTGCCCACCACTGCCTCCCTCGCATAACAACCCCGTAACTTATCCTCCAAGTAGCTGTCAAGCCCATATTTTAAAGAATTAATACGTTTCCCTTCTCTTATATAATATTGCTTAATCCGTTCTTTAGCCACACCATCCCACCACATCACCATATCCTCTACCCCATTTACCTCTGCACTTAACCCCTCCCACAGCATTGCAAATCCCTCATACCCCTCCTCATTGCCAACACACTTGTATTTAACTTCCAATATCCCTAGATATACCTGCTAGTGACTCCCACCCCACCTCTGCTACTACCGCCGATGATCCGAATAAGTACTTCTATTGTATGGAAAAATGTCAACCAAGCCCCTTGAGATATATACAGCCTATCCAACCTAGCCGCGTAACCCCTTCTTACAAAAGTGTGCTCCACCTCCCACGCCCCTCCTCCAACCACATCCCACAACTGAATATCCCTCAAGAGATCTTGAAAGGCAGCCGACACGTGCCCTGCCCCTTTTGGTTCCACATCAGCCCTCCTAATAACGCAGTTCCAGTCCCCACCAACGATGGCCACTGCATGTAAACCAAGTAAAAAGAAAACTAGTTCTTCACATACAAAATCCCTTTTTACTCTCACATCATTTTCTGCTGGTGAATACACACTTACAAAGGATACCCTCTGCCCCATCCACCACCTGTCCATGCACAATACTCTCCCCTCACCCCCCTCCCCCTCCCCCCCCCTCCCCCCTCCCCCCTCCCCCCTCCCCCTCCCCCCTCCCCTCCCCCCCCTCCCCCATCACTTAGCAACACAAACGGGCTCGCCTCCCTGATCATGATACCCACACCAGACGTACAGTTGGCAGAGTCACCACCTGAAACCCTGCCACTTCCAACACTTTCCCCTCATTGAAGTTGTGCTCCTGAAGAAACACTACATCTACTCTATATTTGAGCAGAAGCATTCTAAACCATTACCTTTTCACACCCTGGCACAGTCCATTCACATTCACAGTCATACACCTGAGGCTACTGTTAAAGTTTCCACCCCTGCCTCTTTTCTCCATTCTTCCCAGGCCCACCTGCACCTGGGTTTCTACAAGTCTTCACATCACCTTCCCTCCCATCCCCTTTCTTCCGGTGCCTCTTGTCTTGGCTACCACAACGAAATTCATCCACCCTCCCAGGTCTCTGCACCAGAGTCAGGACATCATCAGAGTCTGATGCCGCCGCTGTCTTCCTCGTGAGAACCTCGTCGTCCATGTTATCGTCGAAGGAGGCCGCACGATGGACCTCAACCTCCACCATGCTTCGTCCCTCGAAACACGGCGACGTTTCTCCCACACAGCTCGCCACGTCTTCCCTGCTATGTATTTGTATGTCACATTCCTCCACTGTCAACTCGGTGTTTCACACCCCTACAGGTTCATCCTTCACCTCTACAGGCGGTGACAAAGTCCTCAACACCTACACAAGCTCTTCCTAAATCGCCTTTACCTCCTCCTGCACACACACTTCTGTACTCGGCTCCTTCAAAATATCGGTTTTCTGGTGGGACGCAGCTTGCCTCACACTGCCTGGCTTCTCGTGGAGCACCACCACCTCACTCCACAATCGCTCACGCTCGTGCTTGTGCTTGGGGCTCGTAGCAACAGCGTCCACATTGGTAACAGGTGCTTCACTAGTTTGTGCAGGCACCCACCGCTGCTTCACACACAGCCGCTGTATAGTCCTTGTGGCTTAGTGCTTCTTTTTGATTATAATAATAATAATAATTCACACACAGCCGCCAAATGATCGTACGCTCCACACAATCTGCATGTACGTCTCTGTCCAGCATATGATACAAAAACCTGCGTTCTAAAGTCATCCAGTACGACATAAGACGGTATGGAATGTCTTAGGGTCATCTTCAGGGTAAATGTCCCCTCTAGGACGGCCAATATAAGCCCCTCCCGCCCACTTGCCTGCTGTGCCAGATGTACGGTTCCATACGCCTCAAAAACACGTCGTATGTCAGCCTCATCTACCTCGAATGGTACATTACGGAGCTTGACCCACGTAAAGTGGTGGGATACGTCAATCAAATGCACCTTCACAGCTGGAGTAGCATCAAGACTCACGTCTTGAAATCTATGCACCAATGACTCGTACACAGATGTGGAATTCAGTTTAACGAAGATCCTGTATGCTCCATTCAGGGCAACACCATAAACTTCAACGTCCTGGATCCCATATGTCTCCCTGATGATGGTCAGGAGTAACACCTGCGCTGAAGTGGGTGAAATTGCACGACGAAGCAGTTCTATGCCGATGGTATTTATGCGACGCCTCAAACTCAGAGCCATGTTGGTACTAGGTAGCTCGCCTGAAAACAACAGAGGGGTGCAGAGCACAACTGCACTCAACCATGGTCAGGCAGCGAATCATTATCCTGGTGTCAGTGTAACTCTCAGCAGAGTCAAAAGTAATCTGCCCTCACAGTGTCCTACGCCACTCCAATGCCCCTCGAACATAAAGGAAAAGCTGACCTAGTACTTTTGCTTCCTTGCCACTTCCTCCATGAAGCAAAGAAGAATGTTTGATTCTTGCTGTCTTAAGCATAGACAACAATATACACTATCTTTACCATGGTAATAAAGTGGGAGCAGGATTTTACTTAATTGTCCTGCTAAGGTAAGAGATGGGCTGTCTTTTATTAAACTACACTTTGCAACACTGGACTTTGCAAGGAGCGTTGGTCGCTTGACCATGCCACATACTCGTACTGCATCTGGGATAAATTACTTGCTGTAGCAGTAAACAAGATGCTTGCCCCTAAGAGGGCTGGGGCCCTCAGGGCTGAAAGGGGCTGAAGAGGGCTGATACCCCCCTCCTGGAGAAAATTTCTCCACAACAAGTTTATCATATGTATTATATGAATCATGAACTTTAAAGTCAATAACTCCAGCCAACATGAACATTTCAGAGAAAATAAAAGGCACAATTCTGTGATGGAAGCAATACACAATGAATGAAACTCATGATTAGGTTTCGGTCTGACTTGTAAATTAATTAAGTACATAGAATCATGAAGGGAAGGAAGCTCGTATATATATGAGAAGGGTGTGAGGCCGGGAGTAGAACAAGAGGAGGTAGTAGAATAATGGTGGAGGTAGTGGTAGACAAACTAGTAGTAGCAGAAAGGGCAAAGAAAATATAGGAAAGGAGGAAATGAGGATCAGGTCAAGTCATGAGTGTTCTACAGAATGGAGCATTTGGCAATGTAAAGAGAAGGGAAGGCATTTAAAGAGACAAAGCCAAGAATGAGATCCATATTAGAAAAGTTGTGAATAAGGGATACTTCAACAAGACAGCCTCAATGAAGGGCAGAAGAAGGAAAGACAGGTGAGCAGAGGGCCATGTCAGAGAACCCAGTCACCCTATAAATCGGTCCAGCATCACTTCTCAGTATACACTGTTGCACAACTTTGTACAACCCCAGGTTTCGAGGGTTCACCCTCCATGGGTCTCTTTCCAGTTTATCAAATCAGCATATTAAATGTGTTTTAGCAACAAAGGAAGATTTCAATCAAATTTCTAAACCACTTTTTACTTGCGCTATCAGGAAGACCTGAGACCCGGGACGGCGCCAAGGCAAGGGGTGTGACAATTTACATTGGTTGGTGAGGTCAGCCTGTGACCTCAGTTGATCTACATCACACACACACACACACACACACACACACACACACACACACACACACACACACACACACACACACACACACACACACACCACACACACACAACACACACACACACACACACACACACACACACACTCATACACACAGTCAGTCAGCAGACGTGGGGGCACAAGGCTCCGAGAACCTTAGTGTTTTAAAGGCGTGCAGTAACTGCTAGCAGTAATCAGTGGTAGTGACAACGTCAGTGAACAATCCTACGAGTGATAACTATAGCTATTAGCTAAAAAAAAGTCGAGAGGAAGCCAGAAATCATTAATATTTCAAAGTGCCAAACCGTTAGGGGCAGTAGGCACCTGTTGCCACACAGATTCAAATACACAAAGATCAAAGTGAGTGTGGAAGTGGATGTTCAAGAATTACCAGTGTTTGTATAACAAGTGAAAGGTGGGGCACCATACAGTGAGAGGGAAAAAGTTAATAAGCAAAAGGAGAAAGGAAAAATAAAACATATAATAAGGGAAAGTTGCAGAGTAGGCCTGCTGAAGCAGTGTCGTCACAAGTTGTGTGCCATTATTCATATAAAGTGAAGTGCATATAATGTGAAGTGTATACAATCATAAGTGGAAAGTGAAATCATATGAGGAATGCGGGATGTTTGAGCATATGTGGTTATAAACATCACGGGTGAAAGATCTCCAAAATAGTGATAGATGGTCTATGTACGACGACTATGTCATCAGCAGCTGGCAACTTGTCGCTGCAACCCCTGCCAGTGCAAGTTTTTGCTCACCTATTATGGTTTGCATGCTGTGGGCTCTTGATTCTGGTCTTGCATCACTGTTAGATGCTGGTCACTCACTCCTGCAAGCTATTACCAGAATTAGAGTAGAAATAGCATAGATAAGGTGAAGATAGTGTTGAGAGTAAGGAGGAGAGCAGTCTAGCGAGGGGTAACGTAGGAGTAACGTAGTATTACTACCGGTAATTATTAGCAGTATCAATACTTAGGAAGCTAGGAAGTCCTCTCTCAGTGTGACAAGGAATAGGATAAATAACAGAAGTAATTGATACATAAATCCAGAAAGGGCAATAAGTGGAGAGAGAAGCAATACTAGGAAAGACAGCTGGGACTAAATTTGAGCCTACACGATAGAGAGGTATAATGAATCTTTCAACCACAAACAACCCCTCCCTACCTCCCTAACCATCTCTCCCTCACACACACACATGCACATACACACACACACCCTCACTAGGCGAGTATTTCACACACACACACACACACATGTAAGGACCCCAGTATCAAGCAGTTACCCTCATCCTTCTCTTCCCCTCTCCCCCATCCACTCCCCTTCTAATCCATCACACACACACACACCTCCCCGGTTTCTAGGGTCACTCTACTCTCATCTTTCTCTCCCCCTCCCTCCATAATCCCATCCCTCTCTCTCCCATACATGCACACACACATACACAAGCACACATACACTTGACATATACACATACTCCCCCTTTCCCTAACCACCTCTCTCCTCCCCTAGCCACCTACCCCTTCCACAAACCACCTAACCCCTCCCCAAACAATCTATCCCCCTCCCCAACCCTCTCCCCCTCCAATAACCATCCCCCCCCTCCACATAACTATTCATCCCCCTCCCCCTAACCACCTATTCCCCTCCACCTAACCACCTATTCCCCTCCCCTTAACAATCTCTCCCCCTTCCTTCTGTGGCGCAATGGGGCAACGTAAAACTAGGATGAGAGCCAAGGGCCCGACGAACGAATCTGGGAGGGAGGACTGGGAGGCAGAGCTTAAAAAAAGGGAGGAAGACTGGGGAAGGAGGCTACATGAGCTTGCAAGGAAGATGGAGTAGAGGTTAGCAGCAGAGTGCAGGAATTAAGCTTCCATGCTTCTTGTATCAACGATTTTCCTCTTATGGTAAGTGGTGACACTAAGCCTAGTGGATCGAACCATTTTGAAACTTCCGCAAGTAAGACTCTCTTGGTTAATTTATTGGGCATGCTGTAGTTATTAGACTTTAACGTTAACAAGTCTCTCTCTGTGTCCCAAGTCAGTCCCAGCACATTACTATATTTAGACACTTCAACTCCAGGGTTGTCTTTATTTATTTGAGCCCTTAAACTGGGCTAATTACTGTTCCATTCCCTCAGGGGCATATTTGCACCTTTCATTATTTCATTAGCCCCTTCATATATGCTCATTAGTTCCTCTTCAGTAGGCATCACCCCCAAGAAATTGTCCACATAAAATTGTTTACCCATTACTCCACTCAGTGGACCACCCTTATGCTTAAAGTAGGAACGGACTGGAGGTAGCACCAAACAATACACTCCTGAAGCGAAAAGTCTTCAGGGGACTAAGTAGGTCACTAGGATTCTCAGGCTATAAGAACCTTGTGCAATCCCGGTCAGCCTCCTGCAGACCCACTCTCAGGAAAGCTTTACTTATGTCCACCGTAAAGGCATAATTCTTAACCCTTTATCGGGCAAGGGGCCCTAAAATTAGAAATTCGAACTAAACTCCCTATGGTGGATAGAGTAACTCAATATAAGGTCAGTGAGCCTATATAAATGGAATTCTGATGGTTAGTTTTCAAGCAACTGCAAATCTCCGAAGCACGAAAATTTACGCCCTTGCCCGACATAGGGAGTAAAAATCTGAATTTTGCAAACTGTGCAATTGTTAATAAAACACCCAATAACTATTTTTTAAATTTATTATCCAAACAGACAATATCAAAAACATAAATGGAACTTGTATCAAAACAGTTTGTATGTATTAGAAAAATATAAAAATGAAACAAATAGCAACAAGGACACATTGCAAAGGGATAAAACTTTCAAATCCCATATTCCTGAGATTCATGAGGAAGACCAATTATTCTTGTTGCTAATTCATAGTATGGTAGTCCCTGAAACAATTTCTATTACTCTTTATGCACAGATTTACTTTGCATACAGAACACTGAAATGAGGATGTGACATATTTCTTCGAGTTGCTGCAATACTTGCAACTAAACGGCTTTTTCCCTGGCAGTGGCAAGTGGCTTAGAGTTATGTCAAGCCTAACACTGTCATCAGGCCTTTGTGCACGTTGGCCCTGCACAGGTTTCACTATGCTGACATCATTGGAAGTACATGGTGAATTACTTGGTGAAGGTCTTGTAGATGTTCTTAGGGTGCTGCCTCTAAACTTTTGTCCTTTAGACCTTGCAGTGACAGAGATATCATTCCTGAAATACTTCAGTGCCATACACTTTGTATTTAGTGCTCGAGAATCACGGCAGTAAAGAAGCCATGCATTCACAACAGCAAGATCAAGAACATAGGCAAACAGTCGCATGTACCAACGTTTAGATTTCATTGGTGTTTCTGTACAGAATGCACCAACATGTTACTTTTGTCAATACCTCCCATGTGTGCATTATAGTTCTTGATGACTGCAGGGCACTGTAAGTGGTCTTTTTTCTTTGTAACCTTGTTATATCTTTCAACAAGACTCACAGGATTGACCCCAACATCACTTGTCACTAAAGTCACAACTTTGTTGTCCTTCCATCTTACAACAAGGACACCATCATTGTTTTTTGAAGCTAAAAGTGGCCCCTGTCCATACTGTTCCTTTCCATTTGTTTGACAGGCATCAGATCTGGCTTACCACATCTGTTTTCACGTACTGTTCCAGTGTATCTGCAGTTATACTTATCTCTTAGTAGCTTGACCAAAGGTAGACTTGAGAAGAAATTGTCAGCATAGATTGCTGATGTGTTGGTCTTGTTCATAGTTGCTGCAAGTACCAGAACAATCTTTGTACTTATTGGAAGTTTAGTTTCTTCCTGTGGAAGCTTTATGGGATGGCAGTCAAAAGTTGGTGTGCCTTGATACATGAGTATATCATGTATGATTCCATCTTCACTTGCACGACAAAAAAGTTTGAAACCCCACTTATCTGGTTTGGTTTTGATGTACTGCCTTAGGTTCCCAGCAGTTTTTACCCTTGAAACCAACCATGACTTCATCAATAGATTGCTTGGGTGTAGCTGGAACTTTCAAGCAAGCATTAGTTAGTGCAGTGTAAAGAGGCCTTACTTTGTGGAATCTGTCATTATCCTTTTCTGTGTTGTCATTGAAATGAATAGTACGTCTAAGTAACCTAAACCTCTTAGACCCCATGGCTTCTGCAACCTGGGGATCCTAAATGCACTTTTCCAATAGTCTTCGAGTGAAGGTAATGGAACAATACCCATGAACAACAAAATACCTATGAACCTCATGATCTCTTCAGAATCTGTTGAAAAATTATTATTTATGTTTTTTTGCTTGGAATACAAATTTGTTTGATATGCTATGTTATCTACCATGTCTGGAGTAAAGAAAATACGAAAAATACTCATATGGAGACCTAATTACAAGAGGCTTTTCATGTTTATATGCCGGCAAAGGATCATTTTTGATGTCAACCTGGGACCACTGAGATGGACCTTGAAGAGCAATATCTTCATAAATATCTTCCTCATCAGGGTACTCCTCGATCGTAATACCTTTCTTTTTCTTCACTAATTTCTGCTTTTTGGCTGGCCTTTCTTCCTCCTCATCATCACTTGACACCTCTGCATCCAGTGGCAAATATTCATCATCACTATCCAGCAATTCTGGTCATCTACTTCTGGTTCTGAGTCACTGTCCTCCAAAATGCAGACATATTTTGACCTGGTGCTGGAGGGCTCTCCATAAAACAACTTCTCATTGATCTGGAAGGACAATAAAAACCTTCTGTATAGATCCAGACCACTACAGAATTCATATATACAATAGAATTTTTTTTATAAATATTTATTTTACTGAAATTGTACTATGTCACCTCTGGGGGCAGCCATGAAAATTTGGGGGGGTTTTCCTTTGTTGCATTTTTTTTCAACTGCATCCCTACACTAAACATTATGCTTCCCCGGGGACTTTATATATAAAATCAAAATATCCCAAAACTATTCTGTATCACTAAACAAAACCCAATAATTACTTCCGACAATTGTTGAGGGAAAATAAAAAGATTTATTTATGACACTGGAGGGAAAAAAACCCATCGGGCGATCCCAAAAGCCACAAGTGTTTATGTTTTGTTCTCTAAACCCCAAGGGGAAAGGGCGGAAACCCCAAATACCACTTAGCTAAGGACTCGGGGAAGGGTCTTTTTTGGATTGGTTTTAATTAAAAAAAAGGGAACCCAGAGGGCTTTGGCGCGTGTAGGAGGGACACCGAAAATTGGGCACGTGTTTAAGCTAAAAAAATTTTAGACCCCTGCCGATAAAGGCCCTGCAGCCCCACTCTCAAAAAGCTTTACTTATGCCCAACCCGTAAAGGCATAATTTTTAAAACCCTGAATTTTAAACATATGTCCCCCTTTTTTTCCCAAACAACGAGGGACCTGTCTTTCAAACAGTAAATTCAAACTAGGTACATTTTTGTTACTCCGGGCACTAAAAAAACCCAAAAACCCTCAAGGAGTGGTTTTTGGAATTTCTTCACTTCGTGATGTGGCAAACGTGACCTTAAATTTGGGGCTTGCTCGGGAGGAAACCCCCCTCCTCTATAATTTTTTAAATTTAACTGCCCCTTAATTATATCATCTTTAATTATTCAACAGTTCTGGTGTCTTGCTCATTTTCCGGAGCTGAGCCTTTTTTTGTCCATACGCCACCCGGAAAATTAGTTGGTAGTCGGAGGGTTTTCCGCTTCCAGGGAACCCTCACCCAGTATTTCCAGTTTAAAAATTTTAACATCCTTCGGTATTGTTTTGAGAAAAGGGAAAATCTTTCTGGACTTTCTTCTTTTTTAAAATGATCCAATGCTGCCCAAATTCCCAAAATTTTATACAATTTTAAAACTTCCCCTTTATTGAAGTATTTTTTTACAGGGGTGATTTTTTCTTTTAGTAAGACCCCACCGAAAACTTTTTTTTATGGTTTCCCCCAAATCTTTCATTATCAGTACGGGGAAAAAGCCTGCCATGCATCACGTAAACCTCCTGCATCCTTAAAAGGGGTGACCCCGCATTTTTTTGTCATCCCCTTTACAAAGGGGCATAAGGGTCACTACCAAAAAAAAAATTCTTTTGGGCCCCCCCCAAACAAAACTTTATTTACACCAGAAGGTTCCAAATTTACCTTACTTTAAAGCCTTTCAGTAGCGTTACCAAGCCCTATTGTAGATATTTTCTCTGTGAGCCTATCCACAATTACGGCATTAATACGTTTTCTCTCATTACCCAGCCTGACAGTTACATAAACAGTGTCGTATGACTGGGCCTTCTTATTCGAGAGAAAGCCAGATAACTTGAGTATAGCAGGATCTCCCATTTGTACCTTCATCTGTTGACGTGGTATTCCTAGAGGTAATAGGTTGGCTGGTCTGCAGTTGGACAATTAGCTCCTGCAGGCCCACTCTTATTTCTTCCAACCCAAAGTAACTCTTGTGATATCTGTTAGATAGCCACTCTACTGTCTTGTGGTTCAATTTATTCTGAATCAAGGCACTCAACAACAACTCTGCTCCCTCCAGATCATATTTATTACTCAAGGTCTTAAGACTGCTTTCTAGTTTGATCCTAAATTCCTGTAAGCCATTGTGGCTGTGATCTGGAGTCTTCAAACTAGCCAAAATAGCTACTAGATCCAGCCTACTTTGCTCCAAGTTACCATAAGCGACCTCCAACAAGTCAACTGCCTCACTATAGGAGTCATCTACATTTGGGAATGCTTGTATGAGAACATGCGCATCTCCCCTTACTTGTCCCTCTAAATAGCATAATTTGGTAACACTTGCAAGATCACTCCTATCACGCACGACTGCTTTAAAGATAGACCAAAACTCCTCCCAGTTTTCTCCCAGATTAAACACAGGCATGCATAATTCTGGGAGTTTTGGTAGACACCTCTGATTTTCCTTACTAGGTTGACCAACAACATTGTTTACACCCTTTACCTTCTCCAAAGCCTTAGTTTTGCAGGACACAATGTTGTCCTCCACTTCATAATATTGATCCAGCAGCCGCTCCCTTTAAGCATCATCTACACAATTCACCGGAAGATCGCTCTCACAGTTCTTATACCACAATTTATATGACTGATATCTATTTTCTAAGGCATCTAGGTGTAACTTTAATTCATCAGGGTTTACCGTTTCTTGTCCCATTAACTCCATACACTTGTATGATTTAGTAACATGAACCTTCCGAGCTTGTAGTGACACTTTCTTTGCTTTGGCATCCATGGACTTGCCAGCCGCACTAACTTCCTCAGACCCAGCCATGGTTAGGGAATTAATAATCACCAATTATACAACTTAAGTAGACACCTTGTGAGAGTAATTCTTGCACTTTACTCTTGTATAAATCCTAGCCACCCATGTGCTAGTAATTAATTGGGCTAATTATCATCCACCACACGACCAATTAAATTTGTTTACCCTATACCCACTTTCTTCAATCAGTCACTTAATTATTAAGTAATTAATTCAATTAATTTTTCACTGATTGCATCCTGTTCAGGAAGGACCAATGGGCAGATATGGAAAATTTTCTAGGGTGATTACCTGTACGTACCTCAACATTACATGCATACGGGAAATCTCATTGGGAGACAACAACTATATTGTTTACCGTAGACACCCCGTGTAGACATGTGAGAAAACTTAACCACCTCTGGTCACTGCAGGTGGCCCCCTCGACCCTCACAATCTTATCCATATCTATCCGAGACCAGTATAAATTGGATAGCACCCTCAAGTACGGTTCTACTAATTAATTGTGGACTGTATAGATTATATTAGTTTAACTGAATGAAGGGGGGGGTAGGTAACACATGGATACATCCATCAAGGAAAAACATTTGTACATAATCCCACCACTTACCAGATATTCTCTGGTGGTCACTTGATGTAGCTGCATCACCCATAACCTATCCAATTACAACATACCTAACTGGCTAGTATCAGTCTGCTATAACTAGAAAGCTTACTTAGCTATGGGTGATTGATGCTCCTTATTTCCTCCATTCACCATCTCATTTCGATGTCCTGCTACACCGACACGGTTCTTATTCCAGCAGGATGAGGTATCCGTTGGTTTGTCCCAGTTTAGAAGTCGTGACTCCATAAAACTTCACTATCCTCGGACAGGGAACCACACGTTCACTCGGAGCAGGGCGACATATTTCACTTCCCGCATTCTCTTAACTTAATGTTATTATCACTGATTACATTACCATTCACAAGACGATTTAATGTCTCATAATTATTATACTCATTAGAGGTCACTCCATTAAGATCTGAGGCCGATGAGTGATGATTAAATCATGGGTATTTTCCCGGGGACACTCCATGGCGATGCGCCAGTCCCCACCGGTCATACCATTATTCACTAATTTTACCACTTTATTATGGTGGTCCCGTAAATCCCGTTCCCTCACTCTTCACCAGGAACAGTTACGACACTTCCTATTATGAAGTGAGGCCTATATTAATCCTTAGGCCGCCGTGAACGCCAATTTCCTGGTCCCATGTTTTCACAGCCTCCTCACTACATTCAAAAACACTCCCACTAACCCATGCCCTCAGTTGACGTGTCCCCCCCAAACATCCGCGCAGGCGCAGGTGAACCCGGTTGGTTCTATTCAAAAATCAAATACATTTTGATCCAAATCAACACATTAAACACTTATTAGGCACTATAGTTTCGGAAATTAAATAATTTCCACAGGATTAACTCAAGATACAAACATAGATTTTGATGATCTTGAGATCAAATTTGAATTACTTACACAATGTCTGGAAATAATTAATTCAGACTATACACATTATGAAAATGAATTTCTTGAATCAGACCCATTTGAGGTTGAAATTAAAAATGTTTTGGATGCATTTAGTAATCAACAATTAAAGTGGACAGGAGTACAGGTACAGGCTGTCTGCCATAAAACTCTGTCACAGAGACCTACTGTAACTAGTGGTCAAACACCTGTTACACCTGTAACAACAAGTGTCCCATTACCAAGCTTACCTACCTTGTCATTACCTATTTTCCAAGGTCATAATTATGAAAGAAATTCATTAGGTTTTCATAATCCATAGTAAATTCACGAACGACATAGATGAGATTGTTAAGTTCAATTTATCATTAAATGTCTTTGCTGACGGGAGAACCCTATGAACTGATTGAGTCATTTGTCTCCGGTGGTTTAAAGACAATTATCAAATAGCCTTACGTGGTCTTAGCAGACAATTACTTGATGCCTGACAAGTGCCAGATTTAGACTGCAGTCTTAAAATCAAGCTTGAAGTCCACCCAAACATTGTTTAATCAGACTACAGCATTTAGAATACATAAGACAATAGTCATCAGATCTCTAGGCTAAATATGACTTAAGACAATGTGGATTGGTTTATCAGTGGTATTATAACCGGATTAATCTGTCACCACAAACTATTGAACGATATAAATATTATGGGTCAATAAACGCTATTCACTTGTGAAGAATTAGCAATGTTTAACAAAACAATAGTGTTCAAATGCATGCAAGCAACGAGACAAGATGAAAAATCCACAATCCAGATGGATAACAACCTTCAACTCAGTATAATAAGATATACCCCTACTCCCACTAAACCACAGAACGGGGAAAATCCCATAGGCATTTATCAAGCTGTGAATGCACTAACAGACAATAAACAGACTGTCACTATAAACGTACTCCAAAATGGGTACTTTGTATGGAACACATGGGCACAGTAGTGTATTAAATCCCACAACAATGGAGGCACTAAACCAACGTGTTCTCAGCTAAAAGGTGCATCGAAGTGTTTAGGTGAACACAAGGGAGGTAAATGCTCACTGAAGAAGTGTTTTAAATGCCAGGGTATGCATCATACAGCATTATGCCCAAATACATTTGCTAGAACAACAGAAGACTTCCACAGAATCAGAAGTCAACAAGCAACAGCATTAAATGTGAGAGATTAAGTCAAAGCAAACTGCTCTCCGTTAGCTATTCCGGGGGAGTTGAGTTTATCTAATAAATAACACAAAAAACCAATGTGTTAACACTATTTGATCAATGCTCACAAAGTTCTTCATAAGAAGAACAGTGTTGCAAAACTGGGATAAACTCCCCTATGCCAAAATACAGTTAATATAGCTTTTTTTTCCACATTCTGGTAAACAGACATATGAACCTAGCCAGAATCACACTGGTTGGTTAGAAACAAAAAAACAGTAGAAGCGTGTGGTAGTAGAATGATTTGCCTACTCTGTGCGATCCCGGATAAAAGAAACAGTTGCAGCACTGAAAGCAGCTAAAGGTCAATTAGCCTGTCTGACAAACAGACGGACACTATTAAGTCCAATTGATTTAATCATTGAAGTGATTATTATGCAATGTTTTGTGCAAAATAAAGTAAGTAAACATTATTTTACTTGCTGAAAACAGCGGAGGCCACATATATGTGGTCCCATTCCCTCTCAAAGTGGGGAAAGAAGCTGATTTTGATTCAGTGGAAAATGTAACTGTTACGAGAAATAACCGCTGATTCATTTACCACAGCAAAAGATTATCATTACTGGAAGAAAATGAAATGAAACCAGTTGATTAAGTTGTGGGATTTAGATGCGATATGTAATTGAGTAACTAAACCAAGCCCACTAAGAGACTCAGACTTATAACCAATATTTGACACTGTCAAATATAAAGATGACAGTATTGGTTAGGTACCATGGAAATTAAATCCACCACATCTGCCTTAGCAATTATCGCATGGCTTTCGGACAGATGAAAGCACAAATACAAGAGCTTCGAAGAATCCAGAGCTACTGACTGTTTATGATAATATCATACAAGAACAGTATAGGACAATAAATACATTGAGAATAGTCCGAAGATAAGTTTGAAGACAAACGCTCATATCTCCCGCACCATGGAAGTCGAGAAAAGATTCTGAAACCACTCCACTACGTGGTTGTAATTTATTGCAGCCGCACAATGCAATAAAGAGTGTACCAATCTTATGACTGTCAGATGTCCCGGACCCTCACAAAAGAGAACTTGGAGACGTGCTTATGTAAATTTCCGCACAAACCCATATGCCTACATACGGCTGGATAGTTCCAAATCTTTCTTAAGCACAGTAGGACATACAAGAATAGATAGAGATTATACTCCGATTCTTGTGGCCTGAAAATCCACAATGATCCTTCAAAGTCCCTGTGAAAACTATATCGTTCTCAAATCAGTGTTATTTGGTGCAACATCCCTCCATTCTTACTAAAGCTACTCTAAATACACATTTGAAGAATCTGAAGTTCCTTCAAAGAAAACATATAGAAAATTTCTATGTGGAACAATCTCAAGGTACTGAATACGAGGGAGGAATTGAAATCCATTTTATTCAAAGAAGCTAGAACAATGAGATGAAAGAACATATGCCCTCTAAGGATTGGAAATACAAATTCAAAGCAATTAAGGAACTTATCAAAGAAGATTTGCTGAAACTGAAATTCCCAGATTGCAAGCAACAATATGCTGGGACTTGAATTGGAACACCACAGGAAGATACTTTGAGTCTCAAAGGATAATCAATTATCATGCATACACTCACTAAACGTAGTTTACTGTCAGAGGTTAATCACAAGGATTTTTTGATCCTCTAGGACTCCGTCTCACCAATTACCATAAAGGGTAAAATTCTTAGCCAAGATGCATGGAAGCTCAAAAAGTGGGATGGATGAGAACTTGCCTCTATAAAAGAGTCAAGCATGGGATGAAATATCCAGAGTTTAAACAACTTCAATCATCAAATTAAATTTCCCAGACAAAAGGACAAGAGGGAATACAAGTACACATTACATGTGTTCAGTAGTAAAACTCACTAACCAGCGTCCAACCAGAGGTTTATGCGCTGTAGCTTACAAGATAATGCTGAATGAAGTACACTAATTACTTCAAGGCCAGGGTAGCACCCTTGAAGGTCAAAACATACCACAATTGAACTGACAGCAACTCCTATGTAGGTAACAAAATTAACTGTCCTATCTCAACAAAGTCCTTGATCATCTCACCTATTGAAAAAACCGTGATCTGGAGTGATAATGACGCAATTCTCCAGTGTTAAGAATATAATAAGAGTAAGTTGGTTCTATGTACAGAACAGGAGTAGCAGAAATGAAAAGAGATGGCAGCGAGATTTTCTCTTTCTTCTCCACGTCTCTACCCAAGAGAATTCCAGCTGACATGTTGTCACGTGGTGTCCCCCACTCAAGAAATTTGTGGATAATAAAATATGGCTTCCACGGTACCGAACTTGGCTCTCTAATGAAAATAACCATGGCCGTCATCAAAACCTCACATTATGCCAGAAGAAACAGTCAGCATTGAACACAGCAAAATAAGTTGTGTAAATACTGCAGACACAACAGAAATAGTCATTGATGGATCTAAATACTCATCTTTGGGTAAACTCTTAAGAGTTACAGCTCTTGTCTTTAAATTCATTAAAGGAATAAAACCTGATTATGAATGTCTTGAACCCATTAAATACTGGGTGAAACTAATACAGAAAGACGTTTTCTCTACAGAATATAAATTTCTAGAAATACAAGATAAATCCCCAAAGAAACCTGTTATGATTAATTCTTTAGGACTTTATCTCGACTCAGAAAAGGTTATAAGATGTCGAGAAAGAATTCATAATTCTTCACTACCTAAAGAAGCCATACATCCAATATTGATCCCCAAGAATCATTGGCTAACAAAACTGATTGTTCAAAACGCCCACAGTAACGTGTTACATGGTGGGGTAGCTGACACACTTTGTCATATACGACAATCCTACTGGATACCTCAAGGTCGACAAAGTGTGAAAAAGCAAATAAAGGATTGTATTACTTGTCGTCACTATGATATGCGAGTATGTCAGTATCCAGGTCCACCTCCATATCCCTCTGAAAGAGTTTGTCATATCACTCCATTTGAGGTGACAGGTGTAGATTACACTGGACCAATAATTTTAACCAAAACAGTTGACAAAGTTCCCATCAAGGTGTACATCTGTTTGTTCACTTGTGCTACAACTAGAGCAGTACATCTAGAAGTAGCCACTGACATGTCTGCTGAAACCTTTATCAAATTATTCAGAAGGTTTGCAGCCAGAAGGGCATGTCCCAGACTGATGATTTCAGATAATGCAACGAACTTTGTTGCTGGTGCTGCTTATATAAGCAAGATCTTTGATCAACCAGAAGTACAACAGATGCTGAATCAACGCAGTTGTCGTTGGAGATACATTCCTCCTAAATCTCCATGGCATGGCGGATTTTATGAAAGAATGATCGGCATTGTAAAACGTTGTTTAAGGAAGACTCTTCATCGTCAAAGAATCGACTTAGAAGAATTCCGTACAGTTGTGACTGAAATAGAAAACAGAGTCAACAACAGACCTCTAACTTATGTTACCGATGATCTGGACAATTTAGAAGTGTTAAGTCCATCTCATTTACTCCATGGCAGAAGGCTCGAACCTGTTCCTCCCATGAATGATAAAGAAATCATAGAGGATCCTACTTATTTCGAACCTGAGCAACTCGGACGTAAATTCAAACACCTTAATAAAGTGATTGAACGTTGGGAGAAAATTTGGCGAGAAGACTATCTCACCTCATTGAGAGAACACTTCTATGGAGCTGGTGTTCCTGAAAATCATAAGTCCTTAAGACCTGGTGACATAGTGATTATCGACAATGATGGTCCGAGGTCCCAATGGCCACTTGGAAAAATTGTGACCATATATCCTGATGCAAATGGAATCATCAGGACAGTTGATGTTTTGAGCAAAGGTGTAGTGAATAAGCGGACAATAAATAAACTAGTGCCGTTAGAATTACACAGTGTTGAAAACAAAATTAGCGATTCTCCAGAAACGACACAGACTAAAGCTGTTCAGAAAAGACAAGCAGCAGTGGTGGCGAGTGAGAAAATCAAATTAATGTTAAGTGATGAATAGTTCACCTGCAGCGAACCTCCGTCGCCCCCCAGTTTACCTGGAGTTTACCTGGAGAGAGTTCCGGGGGTCAACGCTCCCGCGGCCCGGTCTGTGACCAGGCCTCCTGGTGGATCAGAGCCTGATCAACCAGGCTGTTGCTGCTGGCTGCACGCAAACCAACGTACAAGCCACAGCCCGGCTGGTCAGGAACCGACTTTAGGTGCTTGTCCAGTGCCAGCTTGAAGACTGCCAGGGGTCTGTTGGTAATCCCCCTTATGTATGCTGGGAGGCAGTTGAACAGTCTCGGGCCCCTGACACTTATTGTATGGTCTCTTAACGTGCTAGTGACATCCCTGGTTTTCATTGGAGGGATGTTGCATCGTCTGCCAAGTCTTTTGCTTTCATAGTTTACCTGGAGTTTATCTGGAGAGAGTTTCGGGGGTCAACGCCCCCGCGGCCCGGTCTGTGACCAGGCCTCCTGGTGGATCAGCGCCTGATCAACCAGGCTGTTGCTGCTGGCTGCACGCAAACCAACGTACGAGCCACAGCCCGGCTGATCAGGAACTGACTTTAGGTGCTTGTCCAGTGCCAGCTTGAAGACTGCCAGGGGTCTCTTGGTAATCCCCCTTATGTGTGCTGGGAGGCAGTTGAACAGTCTCGGGCCCCTGACACTTATTGTATGGTCTCTTAACGTGCTAGTGACACCCCTGCTTTTCATTGGGGGGGTGGTGCATCGTCTGCCAAGTCTTTTGCTTTCGTAGTGAGTGATTTTCGTGTGCAAGTTCGGTACTAGTCCCTCTAGGATTTTCCAGGTGTATATAATCATGTATCTCTCCCTCCTGCGTTCCAGGGAATACAGGTTTAGAAACCTCAAGCGCTCCCAGTAATTGAGGTGTTTTATCTCCGTTATGCGCGCCGTGAAAGTTCTCTGTACATTTTCTAGTGAGTGATTTTCGTGTGCAAGTTCTTTACTAGTCCCTCTAGGATTTTCCAGGTGTATATAATCATGTATCTCTCCTGCCTGCGTTCCAGGGAATACAGGTTTAGGAACCTCAAGCGCTCCCAGTAATTGAGGTGTTTTATCTCCGTTATGCGTGCCGTGAAGGTTCTCTGTACATTTTCTAGGTCAACAATTTCACCTGCCTTGAAAGGTGCTGTTAGTGTGCAGCAATATTCCAGCCTAGATAGAACAGGTGACCTGAAGAGTGTCATCATGGGCTTGGCCTCCCTAGTTTTGAAGGTTCTCAATATCCATCCTGTCATTTTTCTAGCAGATGCGATTGATACAATGTTATGGTCCTTGAAGGTAAGATCCTCCGACATGATCACTCCCAGGTCTTTGACGTTGGTGTTTCGCTCTATTTTGTGGCCAGAATTTGTTTTGTACTCTGATGAAGATTTAATTTCCTCGTGTTTACCATATCTGAGTAATTGAAATTTCTCATCGTTGAACTTCATATTGTTTTCTGCAGCCCACTGAAAGATTCAGTTGATGTCCGCCTGGAGCCTTGCAGTGTCTGCAATGGAAAACACTGTCATGCAGATTCGGGTGTCATCTGCAAAGGAAGACACGATGCTGTGGCTGACATCCATGTCTATGTCGGATATGAGGATGAGAAACAAGATGGGAGCGAGTACTGTGCCTTGTGGAACAGAGCTTTTCACCGTAGCTGCCTCGGACTTTACTCTGTTGACGACTACTCTCTGTGTTCTGTTAGTGAGGAAATTATAGATCCATCGACCGACTTTTCCTGTTATTCCTTTAGCACGCATTTTGTGCGCTATTACGCCATGGCCACACTTGTCGAAGGCTTTTGCAAAGTCTGTATATATTACATCTGCATTCTTTTTATCTTCTAGTGCATTTAGGACCTTGTCGTAGTGATCCAATAGTTGAGACAGACAGGAGCGACCTGTTCTAAACCCATGTTGCCCTGGGTTGTGTAATTGATGGGTTCCTAGATGGGTGGTGATCTTGCTTCTTAGGACTCTTTCAAAGATTTTTATGATATGGGATGTTAGTGCTATCGGTCTGTAGTTCTTTGCTGTTGCTCTACTGCCCCCTTTGTGGAGTGGGGCTATGTCTGTTGTTTTTAGTAACTGTGGGACGACCCCCGTGTCCATGCTCCCTCTCCATAGGATGGAAAAGGCTTGTGATAGGGGCTTCTTGCAGTTCTTGATGAACATGGAGTTCCATGAGTCTGGCCCTGGGGCAGAGTGCATGGGCATGTCATTTATCGCTTGTTCGACGTCATTTGGCGTCAGGATAACATCGGATAGGCTTGTTTTAACCAAATTTTGTGGCTCTCTCATAAAAAATTAATTTTGATCTTCGACTCTCAGTCTGGTTAGCGGCTTGCTAAAAACTGAGTCATATTGGGACTTGAGTAGCTCACTCATTTCCTTGCTGTCATCTGTGTAGGACCCATCTTGTTTAAGTAGGGGCCCAATACTGGATGTTGTTCTCGACTTTGATTTGGCATAGGAGAAGAAATACTTTGGGTTTCTTTCGATTTCATTTATGGCTTTTAGTTCTTCCCGCGATTCCTGACTCCTATAAGATTCCTTTAGCTTGAGTTCGATGCTTGCTATTTCTCTGTCCAGTGTCTCCCTACGCATTTCAGATATATTGACCTCTTTTAGCCTCTCTGTTATTCTTTTCCGTCGCCTGTAAAGGGAGCGCCTGTGTCTTTCTATTTTACATCTACTCCTCCTTTTTCTTAGAGGAATAAGCCTTGTGCATACATCGAGTGCCACCAAGTTCATCTGTTCTAGGCATAAGTTGGGGTCTGTGTTGCTTAGTATATCTTCCCAGCTTATATCGGTTAGGACTTGGTTTACTTGGTCCCACTTTATGTTTTTGTTATTGAAGTTGAATTTGGTGAATGCTCCCTCGTGACTAGTCTCATTATGTCGGTCTGGGGCTCCACGCATACATGTCTGAACCTCAATTATGTTGTGATCTGAGTATATTGTTTTTGATATGGTGACATTTCTTATCAGATCATCATTGTTAGTGAAGATGAGGTCTAGTGTATTCTCCAGTCTAGTAGGCTCTATTATTTGCTGGTTTAAATTGAATTTTGTGCAGAGATTTAAAAGCTCGCGTGAGTGTGAGTTTTCATCAGAGCTGCCTCCTGGTGTTATTACTGCAACAATATTATTTGCTATATTCCTCCATTTTAGGTGCCTTAAGTTGAAATCCCCCAGGAGCAAGATGTTGGGTGCAGGAGCTGGAAGATTTTCCACAGTGTGGGGAAATTTTCTCCAGGAGGGGGGTATCAGCCCCCTTCAGCTCCTTTCAGCCCTGAGGGGCCCAGCCCTCTCAGAAGGGGCAAATATCTTGTTTACTGCTTCAGCGAGTAATTGATCCCAGATGCAGTACCAGTATACAACCTGTGGTCAAGCGACCGCTGCTCCTTGCACCAGTGTTGCAAAGTGTAGCTTAATAAAAGACAGTTCATCTCTTACCTTAGCAAGACAATTAAGGAAAATCCTGCTCCCACTTTATTACCATAGTAAAGATAGTGTACATTGTTGTCTATGCTTAAGACAGCAAGATTTAAACATTCTGCTTTGCTTCATCGAGGAAGTGGCAAGGAAGCAAAAGTACTAGGTCAGCTTTTCCTTTGTGCTGGGGGCAGTAATGGCGTGGGGCGCTGTGGCGTCTTCAGATTACTTTTGACACTACTGAGAGTGACACTGATGCCAGGATAATCAACAAAGAACGATCTGTGCGTTAGTGTGAACAAAGTGTCTCATAAAACACAATAAACACTTAAGAGAAGTGTGATCAGCTTCTTTAGTGATAAGATTGTGAACAATAAAGACAAATCTTGTGGAACATAGTGTACCAGTGTGCGTTTTCCTAGACTATGGAAGACGTGGACATCCAAGGACACTTCAGCTTCTATCAAGTCACCGATATGTGTCGAAGGTGTGAAGAACACCATAGCTCACGCTAAAAGAGAAAGGTAGGTTACGAATTTCTTGTAGTACGGGGGACTGTGCAGTTCTTGAGTCGCAAGGAGTTTGTAATCAACCTATAGTCGGCAGTAAGGGGCGGACTTTTGAGTCCACACAAGTAAGTTTGTCAGCAATCAGTGAATGAAATATGCTGACATAACACCCCCTAGGGGTAATTTATAATCTTACAAATTATAACTCATTTACAGCCCGTCTGCAGGGGCGGCTGTGCAGGCGATGAGCTGTCTTTCTAAGTTAAGTACAAACTCTTTAAACTTAGCTGGTAATACCATTTCACAACATCATCAGTGTTACCCTGGTCCATGAGTTTGTTAAGTGCACTTCCAGTTGTGAGGCCTCGTGGGAGTCTTTGTATACCCAGAGCACGACGCTGTTTATGTGTGAATGTATGATAGGTGACACCACCACTCACATTCCCTCCTTCACTAACATTACAAGCATCACTATAACTGTCATCACCAACACCACTACCAACATTGTGTTCATTACATTTATCAACAGTATTGTATTCAACATTAATGTCAAAGTGGTTAACCTCATCACACTCTGCACCACTACTTATATTACGCTCATCACTATTACTAACATTATAGACACCATTGCCCTCATCACACTCTTCATCACCACTTATATTACGGTCATCACTATTACTAACATCATAGACACCATTGCCTTCATTATGATGCTCACTACAGTTATTACCTGGAGTTTACCTGGAGAGAGTTCCGGGGGTCAACGCCCCCGCGGCCCGGTCTGTGACCAGGCCTCCTGGTGGATCAGAGCCTGATCAACCAGGCTGTTGCTGCTGGCTGCACGCAAACCAACGTACGAGCCACAGCCCGGCTGATCCGGAACTGACTTTAGGTGCCTGTCCAGTGCCAGCTTGAAGACTGCCAGGGGTCTGTTGGTAATCCCCCTTATGTGTGCTGGGAGGCAGTTGAACAGTCTCTGGCCCCTGACACTATTGTATGGTCTCTTAACGTGCTAGTGACACCGCTGCTTTTCATTGGGGGGATGGTGCATCGTCTGCCAAGTCTTTTGCTTTCGTAGTGAGTGATTTTCGTGTGCAAGTTCGGTACTAGTCCCTCTAGGATTTTCCAGGTGTATATAATCATGTATCTTTCCCTCCTGCGTTCCAGGGAATACAGGTTTAGGAACCTCAAGCGCTCCCAATAATTGAGGTGTTTTATATCCGTTATGCGCGCCGTGAAAGTTCTCTGTACATTTTCTAGGTCGGCAATTTCACCTGCCTTGAAAGGTGCTGTTAGTGTGCAGCAATATTCCAGCCTAGATAGAACAAGTGACCTGAAGAGTGTCATCATGGGCTTGGCCTCCCTAGTTTTGAAGGTTCTCATTATCCATCCTGTCATTTTTCTAGCAGATACGATTGATACAATGTTATGGTCCTTGAAGGTGAGATCCTCCGACATGATCACTCCCAGGTCTTTGACGTTGGTGTTTCGCTCTATTTTGTGGCCAGAATTTGTTTTGTACTCTGATGAAGATTTAATTTCCTCATGTTTACCATATCTGAGTAATTGAAATTTCTCATCGTTGAACTTCATATTGTTTTCTGCAGCCCACTGAAAGATTTGGTTGATGTCCGCCTGGAGCTTTGCAGTGTCTGCAATAGAAGACACTGTCATGCAGATTCGGGTGTCATCTGCAAAGGAAGTTATCAACACAAGTATTATATTCATCATGACTGTAATTAAGAACACCACCACCACCTTGTTCAGCAGCCTTACACTTTCTTTCACAAATTGTAACAATCTTGTTATTGGTACACTCTACACATATTTCCTTGTGCTGCTCAAGTTATTGTTTCAGGAGAAATTGTTGTATTTCCAGTACCCTTATGCGCGACATCAGGTTGTATACCACAGGAGCAAGACTTGGAACATCTGGAGACGTGAAGTCCCGGTCAGCTGAGCTCGTTGGCTGACTGTCAGCTGACTCAGCTAGGCTGGTATTGACAGCAGACGTGATGGAGGTCTGTTGACGTGCTCCCCAGGTGAGGTGCTCAACCCCATTTTCTGAGGGCAGGCATGAGCCAGTATTCAGACTCGAGGTACCTGGTAGTCCTGAGGGGTCATAATGAGGGGTACAGTGTGAGGTGCAGGTGGCTGTGATGTGGGCAGCCCTCACACTGCAGTCAGCATGAGCTGCTGTAACTCCTGAGGTCTTACAATTGATACATTGTTTAGCAACAGTCTGTTGCTGTTTGATCATATCATAACACCGTTCAGAAGGATGAGCGTTGGCACTCACTGCACACCAGTGTGACTTAGATGGGCATTTCCTGGCAATGTGGCCCCAGCGTTGACACTTATAACATCACGTTGA
>NC_069458.1:13007136-13015726 GCF_026875155.1 Cherax quadricarinatus | reverse complement strand
GGGGACCCATCACCCCTGAGGGGCCCAACCCTCTCAAAAGGGGGCAAGCATCTTGTATACTTCCACATCAAGTAATTACAAGCAGATGTTTAACCAGCTTGTACCAGTCATAGGTTATATGCGACTTCTTGAAAGAGACCAGTGTTGCAACCAATGTGAGTTAAGGAGAGTAACCAATCTCTGTACCGCAAGAGGAAAGGTACAGGGAAACTTCTACCTCACTTTTTTTCACATATGGGGCAAAATGAACACTAAGTGCTTGAGACATATCTAGAAATCAAGTATTTGTGTTGCAAATTCTTGCTGTTTGGCAAGGAAGGCAAAATCTGCTTGTATCAGCGAATCCTTTATGTAGAGAGACGCCGAAGGTAGCGGTGGCTGGAGCGAGGCAGGGCAATTAGATTGCTTTAAACCCAGCCAGGGGAAACATTAATGCCGGGATAACCAACAAAGAACAGTGATCCTCACATTTTTGCGCATAAAAGAATCTCAAAGGAAACAGCAGAACACTTACAGAGAAGTGAGAACAGTTTCTTTAGTGATACGACTGTGAATAATAAACAATACTTGATGAACAGTGTGCAACAATGAGTGTTGCGAATTTCCTGATGGAGTGTAAGATGGTGTGACATTCTTCAAAAAAACACGTCTGCTTCACTCAAGTTAGAGGATACAGGGTGCAACTAGGGATCAGCTACAAATACCCAGGTATGTCTGATAAGCATGTCATGGGTAGGTCGGCTGCACAACAGATATCCAATTATGTCTTATTTGATGGTGCCATTACTCGGTGATCCGAGGGCCATCGAGTCCACACCAGTATGTATAATTTCAGCAGTCAGTTTCTGAGATATACTGAATAACACCCCCTAGGGGTAATTATACTTACCACTAATGTTTATTACAGCCCAAGTGTGGTTACATCGACGACTCCAAGAACTTTCTGGAAGTGGCTGTGGAACAGTGTAGTCGTCATCAAGCTAATTCCCATTACAGTTCACTTATTATATGACTAGCTTGTTTGTATACAAAACTCCACAACTTATAACTTTCACACATTATCCACTCATTTTTTACACTCATAACCCACAACAAGACACAATTTTTCAGTTATAATACCCTCTAACAGCTGCTCCTGCTAAACCTTAACCTAACCAAACCTGATCGTGCAATTTATGGCTTCAAGTGTGACTTACTCTAGCAATGACATGTGTGACATATCATACTCTCGAGATTGACTTCATGGTGTTCATTTGCCTTAAAAAACAGTGTATGTGCTCATTTGCCTTAAAAGGCAGCATATGTGCTCATTCCTGATTATACAACAACGCCGAACATTGCACTAGATGTTGTATTATAAGGATCCTTTGCCACCATTATCTTTATTTTCATTTAATGGCATTGATCATTGCCTACCTACATGACCGACCGCTGCTGGATGATGCAGAGAGAGACACCACTTAAAGTACACAAACACAAGTGTAACAAGTGCACTTCTGAAGGAATAGACAGAGATTTAACAAGCAGTTTGGAACTTATTAATGTTAAATTTATTAAAATTTAAGTGGTACGGGCACAACTTCATAAATATTACCATTTTCTATATTGTTTTATTTGATAAGGACAAACATTTTATGTAGCAGAGATCTACATAAGTGTGAAGGAACTTTGTGTGACAGGGGATACATCAAGTGGTGAAGAAAACTTTGTGTGACAGAGATCTACATCAAGTAGTGAAGAAACTTTGTGTGACAGAGATCTACATCAAGTGGTGAAGAAACTTTGTGTGACAGAGATCTACATCAAGTGTGAAGAAACTTTGTGTGGGCAGAGATCTACATCAAGTGGTGAAGAAACTTTGTGTGACAGAGATCTACATCAAGTAGTGAAGAAACTTTGTGTGACAGAGATCTACATCAAGTGGTGAAGAAACTTTGTGTGACAGAGATCTACATCAAGTAGTGAAGAAACTTTGTGTGACAGAGATCTACATCAAGTGGTGAAGAAACTTTGTGTGACAGAGATCTACATCAAGTAGTGAAGGAACTTTGTGTGACAGAGATCTACATCAAGTAGGGGAAGAAACTTTGTGTGACAGAGATCTACATCAAGTAGTGAAGGAACTTTGTGTGACAGAGATCTACTCAGTAGTGAAGAAACTTTGTGTGACAGAGATCTACATCAAGTGGTGAAGAAACTTTGTGTGACAGAGATCTACTTCAAGTTGGTGAAGAAACTTTTGTGTGACAGAGATCTACATCAAGTAGTGAAGGAACTTTGGTGTGACAGAGATCTACCATCAAGTAGTGAAGAAACTTTGTGTGACAGAGATCTACATCAAGTGGTTGAAGAAACTTTGTGTGACAAGAGATCTACATCAAGTAGTGAAGAAACTTGTGTGACAGAGATCTACATCAAGTAGTGAAGGAACTTTGTGTGACAGAGATCTACATCAAGTATGAAAAAACTTTGTGTGGACAGAGATCTAATCAAAGTAGTGAAGGAACTTTGTGTGACAGAGATCTACATCAAGTGGTGAAGAAACTTTGTGTGACAGAGATCTACATCAAGTAGTGAAGAAACTTTGTGTGACAGAGATCTACATCAAGTAGTGAAGGAACTTTGTGTGACAGAGATCTACATCAAGTGGTGAAGAAACTATGTGTGACAGAGATCTACATCAAGTGGTGAAGAAACTTTGTGTGACAGAGATCTACATCAAGTGGTGAAGAAACTTTGTGTGACAGAGATCTACATCAAGTAGTGAAGAAACTTTGTGTGACAGAGATCTACATCAAGTAGTGAAGAAACTTTGTGTGACAGAGATCTAATCAAGTAGTGAAGAAACTTTGTGTGACAGAGATCTACATCAAGTAGTGAAGAAACTTTGTGTGACAGAGATCTACATCAAGTAGTGAAGAAACTTTGTGTGACAGAGATCTACATCAAGTAGTGAAGAAACTTTGTGTGACAGAGATCTACATCAAGTAGTGAAGAAACTTTGTGTGACAGAGAAAAACTGATGTTTTATTTGTTATTGTTGTTGTTGTTATTGTTGTTCTTGTACTTGTTTTTGCTGTAATTATTAGTTACTCAAAGCAATAAACTCTTGCATCATTCAACTAGAGATACAGTGATGTTTTACTCAGGAGGACAGACATGCTACCTTAGTTTCTCACAATGGTGACATAGAAGGTGCAGATAAGACCCATCAGAACCACCGAGATGGTGGAAGAGAGGTTCGTGAAGGAGCTAAGAACGAGTGAGGGTGCGTACAGAACGAGTGCAATATACAACACCATGTACAACATGAAGCTGAATGATGTCAGTTTCCGTAGCGCAGGAGACTTGAATCGGATCTTCACGTACTGTTGGAAAGAAAGAAAATATGCATTAAAACTTTTATTGAAGTACATCCTGATTAACGTACATAATTACATTGCTTTGGTAACGATCAGTGATGCTAAAAAAACAACATGTAAAAGTATGAATGAGCAGAAAATATTTTCTTTCTGAACCCATATTTTGGATTGGATTGCCAGAAATAATATTTCCAGGAAAGATACCTTATGCTCCTGGGCTGCTCAACGAACCACTGATATTATAGTGTTTTACAAGAGTCTATAATAAATTACATACATTATTGACAGTAGCTAATATCAGAGTGAGCAAACAATCTAATTTGAAAGGAAATAAAAGCTGTTCAGCTCCATCTTTGTTATGTAAACGATGCTGATTCAAACCATATGATCTGTTTATATGGGAGCTTCTTTCTAACTATCGTCCACTTCAAGATGCTCCTTTGTGGTTTACTCTCGGCACTCCAAACATTCCGACTACATCTGTGAAAACTGTCTCACCTTTCAATATTAAGATTTCCAAAAAACTGTTTTCTAACATTGATCTAACATCTCCAAGAAACTGATTCTCTCCTCTCCTCCCCTCTCATTTCCCTATTCATTAGAACTTGCTTTATGACTGCATTCTTAGTGCCCTCTTATATTCTCAACCTTAAACTTCTCTAGTATAAAGTCTTACTTTCTTTCTACATTTGTTAATTCGAGTTACCTTCTACTCATTCATTAACTTTCATTCACTGTGATACATCTGATAATTCATCTTTAACTACTCATTTAAACTCAACTGTCTCTTTCAACACTTTTTTCCGTCAGTGCTGTGGCTCAAACTTACTTTTAATCATAACGTTAACAATCCCTAACTTCCTATAATATGTACTATAAGTACATATGCAAACATGTCGTATATTTTTCCTTTCGCTTCAACAATAACAACTAGGAGAACTAAAACAAGGGACACATTCCATGAATCTTCAGCTCCACTTCACGACATATATCTCTGTTGGAAAAGAATTCTCTCCAGTATTACAGAAAATGAGAAAGGAAGCATTACTGTATTAGGAACTGTGGAGAAGTAAGTAGGAAAGTAAACTTATAAGTTTTCAGGGAGAAATATATTATATATATATATATATATATTATATATTATTATATTATTATATATATATATATATATATATATATATATATTATATTATATATATATATATATTTATATATATTATATATATATATATACAGAGAGAGAGAGAGAGTAAGGATATCACGAAATAAGTGATCTCATCAACAGCACCCAACATGGTTTCAGGGACGGGAAATCCTGTTTCACAAACCTAATGGAGTTCTATAACAAGGTGACAGCAGTAAGACAAGAGAGAGAGGGGTGGGTGGATTGCATTTTCTTGGACTGCAAGAAGGCGTTTGGCACAGTACCACACAAGAGATTAGTGAAAAAACTGGAGGACCAAGCAGGGATAACAGGGAAGGCACTACAATGGATCAGGGAATATTTGTCAGGAAGACAGCAGCGAGTAATGGTACGTGGCGAGGTATCAGAGTGGGCACCTGTGACCAGCGGGGTCCCACAGGAGTCAGTCTTAGGACCAGTGATGTTTCTGGTATTTGTGAACGACATGACAGAAGGAATAAACTCTGAGGTGTCACTGTTTGCAGATGACGTGAAATTGATGAGAAGAATTCATTCGATCGAAGGCCAGGCAGAACTACAAAGGGATCTGTACAGGCTGCAGACCTGATCCAGCAATTGGCTCCTGGAGTTCAATCTCACCAAGTGCAAAGTCATGAAGATTGGTGAAGGGCAAAGAAGACCGCAGACGGAGTACAGTCTAGGGGGCCAGAGACTACAAACCTCACTCAAGGAAGGAGAAAGATCTTGGGGTGAGTATAACACCAGGCACTTCTCTTGAAGCGCACATAAACCACATAACTGCTGCAGCATATGGGCGCCTAGCAAACCTCAGAACAGCATTCCGACATCTTAATAAGGAATTGTTCAGGACCCTGTACACCGTGTATGTTAGGCCCATATTGGAGTATGCGGCACCAGTTTGGAACCCACACCTAGCCAAGCACGTAAAGAAACTAGAGAAAGTGCAAAGGTTTGCAACAAGACTAGTCCCAGAGCTAAGAGGTATGTCCTACGAGGAGAGGTTAAGGGAAATCAACCTGACGACACTGGAGGACAGGAGAGATAGGGAGGACATGATAACGACTTACAAAATACTGAGATGAATTGACAAGGTGGACAAAGACAGGATGTTCCAGAGACTGGACACAGCAACAAGGGGACACAGTTGGAAGCTGAAGACACAGATGTATCACGGGGATGTTAGGAAGTATTTCATCAGCCACAGAGTAGTCAGGAAGTGGAATAGTTTGGGAAGAGATGTAGTGGAGGCAGGATCCATACATAGCTTTAAGCAGAGGTACGATATAGCTCATGGTTCAGGGAGAGTGACCTAGTAGCGACCAGTGAAGAGGCGGGGCCAGGAGCTTGGACTCGACCCCTGCAACCTCAACTAGGTGAGTACAACTAGGTGAGTACACACACACACAAACACACACACACGCACAAACACACACACACACAAACACACAAACACACACACACACACACACACAACACACACACACCACACACACACACACACACACACACACACACACACTCACTCACACACACACACACAAACACACACTCACACACACACACAAACACACACACACACAAACACACACACACACACACACACACACACACACACACAGCACTGCCGGTGGTCACAGTGTAGGGGGCAACAATGCTCCCAGAATTTTAGTGTTTTTTTTTTTTAGCCGTGTTTTATGTCTTAGCAGAAGGCAGTGATAGTGTCTGGGTCAGTGTACAACCCAACAGTGACAACAAAGTCACTAACAGCTACAAACAGTTAACTTACAAGGAGAAGTAAAGCCAATGTCAGAAAGTCAAATGTAAGTCAAGTTTGTTAGTGAGTGAAGTGTGAAGTAGCATAAAGCAAGTGTGAATAACAAACAAGCAATAGGAAGAAAGTGAAAGCAAAATAAAAGTATGAGCGAAGGTGGCAGTAGGTGTCCAGGAAGAGGTACTGCCACTGTGAGGCAGTGTGTCATAAATTAGAATTGATTGATTGATGTTGGTTTGCCGGTACTTCCGGCCCTGGTCTTCTCCAGATGGCCACCGGCCACCATAAATTAGGAAAAAGTGAAGCTACTGGCACTTAAGTGTAAACATTTGCCGGGCGTGTGGAGAATATATATATATATGTATATATATGCAATAAGATCACAGTAAACAGGTGATTTCAGAATATGCAAAACAACCACTCTGAAAGAATAGAGAAATTCCAAGCGCTTTCGTGACTACTCACATTATCAAGGAACTATGAAAGTAAAGCATCCAAGGAAGCTATATAAGGGGTCTGGCCAGCACCTCACTATCAGATCCCACAACGGTTAAACACCTGACGCGCGCCGACCCAACTTGGATAGGTCCTTTGCACAACTCACCCCACAAACTATTCTACCCAAGAAAATTTAAAAATTATTTGTCCAGTGTATTATTAAATTCTTCCCAAATTCTATTAATTATAAATGGATCTAATTTATATAAACCAAAGGAAATATTCATATTATTGTCAAAACTGCTTTTTATGAAACAAGATTCAATTATATTCTGTCGACCATGGACTTGCTTGATACTACTTTCTCAACTTTTTGAAAATCAATTGGATGGTTAAAATCTCTTACATGAATAAATAGAGCATTGGAATCTTGTCCAGTTCTAATGCTATATTTATGTTGTTTTAATCTTAGTTCGAGATTTTTACCAGTTTGACCGTAATAAACTTTATCGCAAATTTTACAAGGAATCTTATAGACACATCCATCAGCATTTTGGGGGGAATTCTTTATCAAAAGTTTTTTTACTGTATCAAGATTTTTGAATACAACTTTAATATTAAAAGTCTTAAGAAGAGAAGGATGGGGTCCACCTCTGGTGTAAATTGTGGGACCCATAGCCTCGGAGAAGTGGATAAAAAGGCTTCAAGGAAGAAAATTTGGGTTTCTTCCTGAAGCCGTTTGAATGTTCCACTTCCCGTACCACCCCATCTTTTCATTCTTTTTTTTACCAATAGGAATATTTTATTACATAATATAGTACAGAAGATTTAAGAGATACATTGTTGATATTAAGGTGGCATATAGAGTACATGTTACGTGTGTGTCACCGATTATAAGGCAAAAATCTCATCCAGCTCCTCAGAGCTGGGGCGTGTGCCCAAAATACAGCAGGCATTACCCCTTTGAACAGCCGCACTGAGCAGCTGGAACAGAAAACTAGCTGCTCTGGGAACCCTAGTTACCCTGATGAGTCTTTTTCCCAGCTCCTTAAGGAATTTAGATGCATTCTTTCCCCATGAGCCAAGGGTCTCTAAGCCTATGGGAACAAACATATAATGATGGGCAAGTTCTCCATATTTTCTAGACTTCTGGGACTCCCTGAAGCTGGCAGCTGCCCCTCCTTCCTCCCTGGTGTATTGGAGATAGGTATCAGCCAAGGTAGATGCACATGTATAGTCCCACACCACCTGCTTCCCGTCTGTCCAGGCTTGAAGTGTGATACCATCTGGACGCTTCTGGCTGCCATCAGATCTGCAAAGCTGGGGTGGCTCCCCTACTGCTGGGCATCCAGCTGTTGTGAGGCCCCTCTTAATAATTTTATTAACCTCCCCATGTCTTGCAATCTTTCTCTCGGATTTACGGCACACAAGACCATGGTACCGAATTGGTCTGCTGCTTCACTGCCACAAATACACCTGTGTTCGGCGAGAATAGGGGCGGCAAGTCGAAGGGCAACACCAATGCGGATGGTCTGTGGGTCGAGGCGTGTGCCAAGGCTGGAATTGGGAGCAGCCGACAGAAAGTCCCCTACATGAGGGGCTCTCACTGACAAGAGGCAGGCTCTATCCTTCCCTGACACACTTTGAAGCATTGTTGAGGCTATATTTTCCACTACTGGACCATCACAGTGCGATTGTTTGTAGTAGTTGGGGGGAGCAGGTCTGGTTTCAGAGCTCGTTAGATTATCCCAGATCATGGCTCCGTCAATGAACTTTTGGTCCTGGACTCCAATCTTGTCCCTAAGGTGTTCAGGGAGAATCGCTGCTACAAGCCCTCTGGATGAAATACATGAG